>JAIXMQ010000057.1:0-178706 GCA_025716855.1 Pilaira anomala
AAGTGGCGATTGGCGTTACATTTATCCTTTTTGTCAGTGACGAGTTTTGGTGGGGATTATGTACATTTGACAAATTCATAGCAATTGAATTACACGGTTCAATATAATTATTATGTTTCTCTTTGACTTGTTAATAATGAAGTAAATATTTTTTTTTTTTTTTGACAGAGAGATTTAACAATAATGTTTTGATAGAGATCTTAGTACGGAAATTCCATCATCTCCTATACCAAAGAAAAATAAATAAATGAAACTATCAGATTGTGTATATAAAAAGATAGTAATAATATATTCAGCAGGAGTATGCGGTATTTATGTTATTTAACACATATGGTAAACTATCTTGAAGCTAACGTAGCGTACTGTGGCACAAAGAAGGTCCAATTTTCTTAAAAGGTATTTCTATTGAGAAGCAAGGCCTTCATCATCTTTTTAAATGATTCCAGATGATAAGTAGGTAAAAAAAAAACAATGAAGTTAAAATTTTACTCTCGCTACATACACACGCTGAAAATCATATTGCATTTTTCAATCACATTGAAAGATAAAATCTTATACGATAAATTTCATGCAAGAATTAATGTTAAGCTTATAACATATTTATTTTTCGATGAAAGTATCACGAGCACTTTGCTGTAGTAGCTTTTGCAATTAATTCATCGTCATCTCAAGTCATATCAAGATCTCAATATCTTTGTAGGTAAACAATAAAATAAACACAATTATTACTTGACATTAGGGAAGTGATAAAAATACCTATAGTAGTTAAAGCGCAAGTGACAGCTTGTGTAGGCAGCAGTAGTTAGACTTAACAGTCGTTTCACTCGGACTTTTCTTTCTTTTTTTCTATTCTATTTAAAGTCCCTTCATTCGTACACATGTTTCATACGTTTCTTGATGAATTCATATATACCAAAAAAAAAAAAAAAAAAAAAAAAAAAGATACATATTTTAAAATATCGTTTATGTGCTTTATTGCATATACTTATTTTTCCGAGCAGAATGAACTTGTTATTTAAAATTTGAGTTGTATAATGTTCATAGCTTGGTTTTTTTAAAATAGGTCAAAAAGGATGTAAAAAAAAAAAAAAAAAGAAAAAGGGTGTAAACAACAATGCGTGTTTATAAATAGGAATACTATGGAATGATGACTAAGTTATTTGATTCGTAGATAAAAGAATAGTTCAATCTAAATGTTTTGTGTACGAGCTTAGAAAATGGTATAAAAAATATAGGAAGTTGGGTATTATTATTATTTTTTGCTTTGGTATCACTAAATCGATCAACGATCTTCAAATGTAAAGGATAAATATTAATGCAAGTTAGTGCATGAAAATACGAATTAAACGTTTCCATGCAAGAAAAAAAAAAAAAAAAGTGTTTTCTTTTTATTTTCTTTAATAAAGAGTAGAAATACAAATAAAGTAATAAAATTGGTTATCATTACTCGGTAGGATTATCCAGAAAAAAAAACAAGAAAATTCAAGTCCGTCTAATTTTTTTAGTGTCATAGAAAAAAAAAAAAGAGATCTTGTTAAACGGGATTTTTAAGCTCTTATTTTCATAACGAAAATCCAAGTAAAAAGACAAACTTTTTTTGTACATGAAATATTTCGCACGCTTTAGTGACATTTTTAATTAGATAAATGGTATCAAGGTACACAAAAAAAAAAAAAAAAAAAAGATAAGAAAAATAGAGTGAAACCTTTCATTTTTAAAAAAAAAAGTTAAAATTAATAGGACAAGTTTTCTTTAGTTTCGGAAATGAATTTGATAATCTACTCAATATGACCATAAAAAGATTTTTCTCTATATAAAAAAAAAAAAAAAAAAAAAACGTAAATGAACTCTATTTATTTTATTTCCGCTTCTTCTCTCTCTCTTTCTCTTTTTTTTATAACGAAAAAAAAAAATTTTTTTTTTATACCAAAATGTTTAAAGGAAAAAGGACAAAAAAGAATGAATCGAGTAGTAGTCATGGAACAGAAGAAATTGATATGAATGATATGAATAAAAATGATAGAATGAGATCACGTAATACACCTACAGATGATAAAATGTCATCTACAGGTGAATTTTATGAAGATGTTGGTAGAGTTTATAGTCGATCTGGTCAATCTGGATCGATTGGTGATGTGATTGATGATAGTCCTAAATTACAACGTGGATTAAAAGCAAGACATGTAAGTTTATTATTTATTTCTATATATTGTGTTACGAATTATGTTAATAACTTGATAATAGTTGACAATGATCTCGTTGGGTGGTACAATCGGTACGGGTTTGTTTTTGGCTTCTGGTGCTTCTGTTGCAAACGCTGGTCCCGGTGGTGCTTTAATCGCTTATGCTTTAATTGGTATAATGGTCTTCTTTATGATGGAATGTTTAGGTGAAATGGTAAGAATACATTTCATAAAATATATTAGGAAAGTAAGCATCATATGAACTGATCTCTTTCTCTCTCTATTGTCTTAGGCTACTTTCCTTCCTATTTCAGGTAGTTTTAATAACTATGCTGGTAGATTTATCGATCCTGCTTTAGGATTTGCTTTAGGTTGGAATTATTGGTATAATTGGGCTGTTACTGTTGCTGTTGAATTGGTAAAGTGTTTTTATTTATATATATATATATATATATTCTAGTAACTAACGCATTTATATACATATATATTTACATAGACTGCAGGATCTATGGTAATGGCTTATTGGTTACCTAATATTCCAGGTGTTGTTTGGTCTGTTGTCTTCTTAGTGATTATTTTAGCATTAAATTTGGTATCAGTCAAGGGATACGGAGAAGCCGAATACTGGTTCGCTTTAATCAAGGTATTGACCATTCTTATTTTCCTTTTACTTGGTATCCTGGTCGATACTGGTGTTTTAGGCGGTGTTCATTACGGTGTCGAAGTATTCAATCGAGGTGGTGTTCAAGGTCTTGGTATCCTTAGTACCTTCTTGACAGCCGGTTTCTCTTTCCAAGGTACCGAATTGATTGGTGTAGCAGCAGGAGAGAGTGAAAATCCTCGTAAGAACGTACCTAGAGCTATCAAACAAGTCTTTTGGCGTATTTTATTATTTTATATTCTTTCAATCTTGATCATTGGTTTGATTGTACCTTATGATGATCCTTTGCTTTTGAGAAGTGATATTACTGATATCTCAGTTTCACCCTTCACTTTGGTCTTTATTAAGGCAGGTATTGCACCTGCAGCTCATATCATGAATGCTGTTATCTTGACAACTGTCTTATCTGCTGGTAACTCTGGATTATATGCATCAAGTCGTACCTTATTAGATTTAGCCAATGAAGGTAAAGCACCTAAATTCTTCCGTAAGATTACAAAGAATGGTGTACCTATTTGGTGTGTACTTGCTACTGCTGTGATCGGTATGCTTGCCTTTTTAACCTCGCTCTTTGGTGATGGTGTTGTTTATCAATGGCTTTTGAATATTTCGGGTGTTGCTGGTTTTATTGCCTGGTTAGGTATTGCTGCCTCTCATTATCGTTTCCGTACAGCTTATGTTGCACAAGGATATAAAATAGAAGACCTTCCTTTCAAAGCAAGACTTTTCCCATTAGGACCTATGTTTGCATTTGGTATTTGTTCATTTGTATTAGTTGGACAAGGTTATGATGCTTGGTCTTCAGATCCAGTTGATCCTGCATCTTTGGTTGCTTGTTATATTGGTATTCCTATTGTGGTGATTATCTTTGCTAGTTACAAGATCATTAAGAAGACTAAACTTATTCCATTACTTGAAGTTGATTTGGTTACTGGACGTGAAGAATTTGAGTAAGTTTTTTTTTAAAAATTTGTTTGTTTGTTTGTTTGTTTGCTTACTAATATATATATATATAATTTTTTTTAGTCTTCAAGATGAAGAAGATAGAAAGAAGGAAGATCCTTTAGAAAACGTCAGTATCTTTAGACCTTCTACTTGGAAACGTATTCCTTCAAACCTTAAATCTTGGAGAGATGCTTTCCATAATTAAAAACATATACATTTTTTTTTATTTCTTATACATATTTATTTGTAAATATATCTCCCCCCACCCCCTCTTCTTAATAAATTATTTTTAGAATTTTTGTATACTACAACATAAAAGTGAAATAATAAGGCTTCCAAACTTTAAAAAAAAAAAGAAAAAGTGAAAGTTGGCCTTGTTATTTTATTCATAATCCAAACATTAGGAACCGACGTTCACAAGTATCTTCCACCAGCGAACCTCTAACGATAACAGAGACCCAGTGACAGGGACAACAGAGAATAATCCGTCAACTGTTGTAGATTTATTTTGTATCATTTCTGCAGTAAAAGTTGTTTCAAGAGGGAAAAAAAAAAAAAAAAAAGTTGTATTCATGAACAAAGGGATATCAATTAAATCAATACTTTTTATATTATGGTAACCATTTTATTATTTCGTTTTTTAAAAGGCAAAAGTGAAGTTTAACAATGAAACTCATGTAAAAACAATCTGTTTAAGAGTACAATTAAACCATAATAACTCGCTTTATAGATGTATTAAGAGTCTCCTTCATCACAAGTTTCTGTATGTATCACTCTGATAAAAGATGGAAACATATCCAAAAATAAATAAATAATGGCTTATGTACCTTTCCAGAAATTAAACATACCATGTATTCATCCTTATCCGCACGATTTCAGAATGAAATAAGTGTTTTATGGAGAACTTCATTGTGAAATTGCATGTGTAATAGAAATAAGACCGATGAAAACACTCATGATGATGTAGTTAGTTTTGGAAAAGGATCAATGTCAAATGGCTGAAACTCTTAAGAAGAGACAACTTCATCGATAATATGATAAAAGCAGAAAAACTGAAAAAGCTTCAAGCGATTGGTAATATATTAATCTATGATGGTGAAACAATTGAAACCTACTATGTATTCACCTTTCTTTGATTTATTTAATATATATCACAATGAATAAATTACTTAATAACCAGACATAAAATATCTAATTTGATTATACATTTATACAACATATAAATAACGACTAAAAAAAAAAAAAAGTAGGTTACATGTAACTAATTTTTCCTTTCTTTTATAAATATATTACTGATATTAATTACATATGCAAGTGTACCCAAGGCAATATAAACTGTCCTTTGAAGAAATCCATCCAGTACTGAAAATTTCTGAGCAAGCACCTGATGTTGTATATCATATGAGAAAAAACGAAGATACTTTCCATTCGAGACTATCACTCTCAAGTATTAAAATCGTACCTGCAGATCAATTCCCAGTACTTGAGAAGCGTAAATTTAACAAAATCCAAGTTACTATGTTTCATCATTTCAATATAGCGATTGGATTAAGAAGAGATATGATCCATGTTGAATCAGAAAATTTTCAAGAAAATCGTTTATTATTTTTAATATTAACTCATGCCGCAAGCACTATCAAAGAGCATCATCTACAGGTTGAGAAGTACAGGTATCCAGTAGAAACAACATTGTTAACCACAAGTTTCATCAAGACGTATGTCCGAATCTTTTTACAGTTTGTGTTTTTGATGTATTCAAAACAATTTGTAACTTGGGAATCTGTACCTGAATTGTATGGAAGCTCACATTGTAAAGAACGGTTAGGATTTGTGTTGTGTGATAATAGTACTTGCGTTGTTGGATGTGGAGAGATCAAGCCATTAAATACACCTGCTAAAGTAATTGAAGAAGATCTATGCAGAATGGCCGAATTTTTAAAGAAGAAACTTCATCAACGTATGATTGATGCTGTCAAAGTCAGTGAGCTTCAGACGTTTGGTATACTGGTCAATGGTGATACCATAGAGCTTTCCATCATGAAATTTGAAGAGAAAGAATACAAGTATTGTATTATCAAGACTTTAGTTCTTCCTACTACACCTTCAACGTACACTCATATGCAAGAGACACTTGCTTACCTTCTTGGGTTTTTTGATGAAATAGAAAGATCGATCCATGATCAAAAGGGTATATTACGTAATTCAGATTTTTTTGCAAGTTTAAAGCCGTATTTAAAGCCTACTGTTACTTTTGATGATTAAAAATTATTAAATAATTTACGTACATTTAACTTGTCATTCAGGTTTGTTTATAATTCACTCTTCACTGTCTAAATAAAATATATATAATTGTTCAATTTTTAAAGTAACTGCTCATGTGTGTGTGTGTGTGTGTGTGTGTGTGTGTGTGTGTGTGAAACTTTAAATAGAGTCGTGTGAAATTTAGTTACGTTATATCATAAAATACTAAACAAAAGAAAGATGTGTGAAATTATAACAAATCTATCACATTGTGATGTAGTTATTTGTGTTATGGTAGAAACGTTGTGAAACATAAAAAATGAATACATCGATTGTCAAACGTAACACACATGTGGTAATTGTTAAAACGTACTTTAGCATAAAATCAATTCATAAAAATGATTTAAAAGTCAAGAAAACGTTTTGTTTTGTTTTTTTTTTTTTAAAAAAAAAAAAAAGAGAGAAGCGATTTTATACGATTTAAATATATTAGTGAAAATGAATGTTTGAAAGAAGAATAAAGTAGTCGTACCAAACTAAATCAGAAATAGTTTGGATCAATATTTCTGTAAAAAAAACAGAAAATATATATCTCCCGAGGTAAGAATACGTCATATCATACAAATATATAAACATGCACTGATTTTTTTTTCTCTCCTTTTTTTTTTTTTTTTCTTTTTCTTCTTCTTTTCAAATATTATAATAATAAGGAAGTATGACGCAAGAAGAGCTAATGATTGATCAAGAAAATAATGAGGATTTAGATGATGAACAAGTTACGAAACCAAAGCTTAGGTGGCTTCCTTTAGAATCAAATCCAGATGTAAGTTTACTTTTTTATAAGAGAAAAAGATCGGTTATTTAAATTGATTTATTTCTTTAGGTATTGAATAAGGTATATAAAAGAAAAAAAAAGAAATAGGAAAGGATAATATACAGGGTAATTAAAATCAAGTATGTTTAAGATTATTCATGAGAATGGAGTTGATCCACAATGGAGCTTTACTGATGTATTAGGTAAAAACGAGAGAGAGAGACAGACAGAGAGAGAGAGAGAGAGAGAGAGAGAGAGAGAGAGAGAGATAAAACAAACAAATGAAAAATAATAATAACACAGTATCTACTCCAAAGGATTTGATGAAGAATCTTTATCGCTTATTCCTAAACCTGTGTCTGCCATGATATTTTTATTCCCAGGCACAAAGAACTACCAAACCTTTCTTGAAAAGGAAGAAGCACATTTAAAGACACATGAACAAAACATCAGTCCCAACTTGATCTATTTCAAACAAACGATATCCAATGCATGTGGTATGATGGCTTTACTTCATTCTTTAGCTAATAATGAACATTTGGTGGGTAGTGGATTATTTACAAAGATTATTGAGGATACAAAGAATATGTCACCTGAGGAAAGAGGTGAGTATTTGGAAGGATGTCCAGCATTAGCAGAGTTACATGAGTATGGGGCAAAACATGGGCAATCAGAGACACCTAGTTTAGAGGAATTGTTTACAAATCATTTCATTTGTTTTGTTCAAGTGGATGATCATCTTTATGAATTGGATGGAACAAGAGCGTTTCCCATTAATCATGGTAAATCAACTGATTTTGTCAAGGTATGTTATTTTGTATAATATCTCTATTTTATTTATTTATTCACAAGTATTCTTTTGTATTGTATTGTAGGATGCAGCTAAAATTATGCGTCAATTCATTGAAAGAGATCCAAATGATAATGAGTATAGTGCTTTAGCATTTACAAAAACTGCTTAATAATAGTAATAATAATAATAATAATAATAAAAAATCTTCTATAATAACTGTATGTATGTATATATTTTTTTGTTTTTGTTTAAAATGTAATTGTATGATTACTACCATAAGCTAAGCAGAACCCTTGATCTGGATCTTCAGATACTTTTCCAGTCGTTGGATTTACACGAACCACATCACAAATAGCAACACTTTGTGGAGTTAAGAAAGGTAATGGTTTATATTTCAATACACCACGTACTACCAGACCATAAGGATATCGAATCATTCGAGACCATCTCTCATTACCAGATTTATCTGCACCAGGTGACTTAATACGTATTTGACTGATGGCAGTAACAGGGGACTTTGAGATAAGAGAAGAAGAAAAAGAAAGTGGTTCATCAAAATGATAAAATCCACCTAAATATTCGGCTGGATCTACACCTCGTATCATAGGCACTACTTGACTGAAAGCAAATACACTGATATCTGCATCGGCTACATGAACTGTCCAGAAATTAGCGTTCAAAGCATGAATATGTAAATCAAAGATGAGTTCCTTATCGGAAGAGAGGACCCGGCCCATTTCTACAGTCAAGTCCTTGAGTGGTTTTGCAAAGTAAGTGATAAATATAAATAGTAATAAGGAAAGCGAAAGGAAAGAGATGAAGATGGTTCGTATTAGACGAGAACTATATATACAGTGTTAGAAGAAGAATCATAACATAGATTTCTATTTCTTTTTTTTTTTTTTTTTTTACCAGGAAGATTTATGTACAGGCGTAGAAGATGGTGGATGTACCCTTCTATTATTATGAGATAACAAATGTTGTGCTTCTTCATCATCTGTTGTATAACCACCATCATTTATGATATGATTTGAATAAACTTTTCTACCAGGACCTCTTCTTGTATGATGTACAACAGCAGGTGGGGTATCAATAAGATAATCATTATAATTTAATTTAGATTGGCTTGTGAAAGGATGATCCATCACATAATTTCTTAATTTAGGTCGATTCATCTGTTCATCTCCACTGCTATTTCTCTGTTGTTGTAATGTACGTGAATCAGATTTATTCTTGAAAAGGATAGGACGTAAGAGATCTCCTAGAAATCCTGTAGAACCTCTTTTAGTAGGTGGATCTGGTTGATTTAAGAATGAACGAGTGGATTGTGGACGATAAAGTGAAGAAGAAGTTGTGCGATGAATGGTGTCAGTTGAATTGACATGGTATGTTGTATCGGTATTGTTTCCACTGTATGGGTATACGTATTGTTCATTTTCGTCCGAGTCTAAATAATAATAATAATAAAAATGAATACGCTGTATAAATAATATATATATATATATATATATATTTAAACCTTCTACGTTAGAAACTGCGTCAACCAAGTTACGATGAAATACTTCTGAAGGAGTTGCAGTTCCACTCATGGGAGGTAACTTTTTTCGTTTGATGGCACGACGATCCTATATATAGTTTTTATTTTTTATTTTTAAAAAATTATGCAAAAAAAAAAAATAAAAAAAAATAAAAAAAACTTTACTTCAACTTTAGGTTTAGGTTTTGTTAAAAGAGGTGTACTTTGACTTGGTAGAGTAGTTGGGGCAGCTAAAGTTTGCATGGTGACGATGGGTAAAGTAACCGAAGTAGTTAAAGGAGGGGATTTAGCTGGTTCATCTAGAGTAGGAGAAGGTGTTGAATGACTAGTGGTTGGTTCATATTTAGCCTTTTCTATTGTCAAGTTTTTATCGAATGGTGCTGTTGTTGGTATACTAGAGTATTTTGACAAGATGGGTCGTTTTGTTGTACTTTCTTGATCTTCCGATCCACTCATTATGTATATATAAAAAAATAAGTGAAGAGAAAGAGAGAGAGAGAGAGAGAGCCAGAAAAAAAAAAAAAAAAAAGATTTTTATTTATTTATTTATTTTTTGTTGTATGCAGGATTTGTGTATATAATTATGTTTTATAAAAAGAGCTGAATTGTTTTAGGTGGAGGATTAGGTTCATCTTTTTGAATTTGAATTAAACGATTAAAGGGACACAAGAGATCAGAAGGATCAAAAAGATGATGAATGATTGGTTTACAAGCACTGAATTTTTGTTGTAATTGATGTCCCTGTTGTAAAAGAAATGTAGTGGTAGTTGAATTTCCATGTATATCAAGAACAGGTAATGAATCTAAATCAGGTAATTCCGATACTTTGGTGGATAAAGGTACACTGTATAATTTATCTGCCGTCTCAAATTTCTCTTTTTTCTTTAATGATTCTTCAAATGTTAATGTAGATAACGTAGAATAACTTGTAGATGGATAAAGCATCACATATCCACGCATATAAATCAATTCATCAAGGTATTTTCTCCATGAACTCGCCCATTTGTTGGATTTGACTGTTGTTAATAACGATACCTTAAATAGATGAGGTAATCCAGATCCTCTTTTAATAATCGCCTGATCTGTTAATCTAGCTGTAATATAATCATGAAATTCTCTCCAATGTTTTGGGAAATAAAGTGCTCCACCAAAACTTGTAGGTACTTGCATCAAATATGGACTATGATGAGGTGGTGATTCAAATACTTTTCTACCAGATGGATCAGTATCTAAAATACGAGGTGCATAAAGGCTGATACCAAATATATTTGATTCTTCTTTTCCTTCTTGCATTATCTTTAATAAGTTGTATTTAAGCCAAATGTAAAATGTAGATGAGACTTGTGTACGATCGTCAAGTAAGATACCGAATTCTTGGTCGTGTGCTGGATACCATGATTCAGTAAAGGTTTGCATAGGATGAACGCGTTGAATACGATGACGCATCTGTTTATTACCAAATGACCAACTAAGTTTGTTGATATACTTTGTAATTGATCTATCACTCTTCTCATCCATTACAAGTGATAAGTCGACTGTATCGCCCATGTAATGTGATTGTTTCAGTTGTGTTATCATGGATTTAAGTACGTTTGAACGTTTTCCACCTGTTGTGATGACGATATTCATGTGTGGTTTATGCCATTCTAAATATATAATAAAAAAAAAAAGTTTAGTTTTTATATATATATATATATATATATATATATTATTTTAATATTACGTTGGAGGGTATCAAGAGAGAGGTCAGTGATCCAGGGTGTAATAAATGGAATATCCAATGTAGGAAAGCCAATGATAGTTGCGTTGGTATGTGTAATATCTTGTTTGTTTTCATAAATAATAACGCGTGGTACAATTTCATTTAAAAGTAGATCTAATTCTTGTTTCATAACTTGATGTACTTTGATATCACATGGTAAATTGTTACTGTCATCATTTGGTGAAATGACAGTGATGGGTTGACTCGTTTTAGCAAACTTACAAATCATTTCATCCAAGTTGGAAGAAGTTTTATAAAATAAAAGTGATTCTTTTGATAATAAATCACATTTAGATTGAGTATTTCCGGTAAATGAATCAGAAGAAGGTAAGAGAATAGATGGAATACCATATAAGTCAAAGAGTAATTGACTGATTTGTTCTGTTGGTGCTGATTTTACAAGTTCAAATTGAAAACGAGTTAATAGAAATATATCTTGAAGTGTAGGAACTTGATAAGCATAAGGTTGACAGATAAAAGAAGATTCGGATCCCAAGAGAGTATGATGAAATAATGGCGTATTTAATAACCGGAGTACAAAGTTGAAATAGCTGCTGCCAGGGATGACTTGATTATCCAAGATAATGATGTTGTTGGTATTATCTGTAATATGAATATGATTATACCAAGTTTGTGTTGGGTTGACAGATAAAGTATGAGGAAATGACTTGGATGCTAATTTGAGTTTTTCGGTTTCGGTTGTACAAATGATATGAATTTTATATAAAGAAGAGAAGTCTAATTGATTTGAAATTGAATTTAATTGGCTTTCTAGGGTTTCCATGGTTTTAAATCGAATTAAAATTGTGATAGGTTGTTGTGATGGTAATGGTGGTGAGGCATATTGATTTAATGCGTCTAGTGTCAAATGAATATCTGGTGTTTCTTTTTGTAAGTTTGGTTTTTCTTAATAAAAAGAAAAGGTTCAGTGTGTGTGTGTGTGTGTGTAAATAAATATAGTCTGTACCTGGTAGTAATAATGACTCTAAAAGTGTATAGTTGGTGAATTCTGTGGTATCAAGATAACGTGTATAAGATTCAGTTACACTTAGTTTTAATACATGATACACTAACACCACAGTTACCAAGGCACCAAGAGCACCTATTAAAGAAGACTTTACTCTTGGAAACATTTTTTTTTTTTTTGAAATGGTAAAAAAAAAAAAAGAAAAGGAGATGAAAGAAGATGGTTATTTCTTTTTTTTTTAAAAAATTTATTATTTTAGATTGGATCGACAAGGAGACAAGAGCCCAGTAGTGCACAAAAAACCTCGGGTATTGAATATTCTCATTATTAAAAATACAACTTTTTTTTTTTTTTTTTATTTTCCTTTCTGTTTGTTTTATAAATGATGTAATTATAATATGGAAAATCCTTTTTCGATCTCTTTTCTTCTTCTTTTATTATGTATCATCCTTATAAACAAGATTCATCATTAGAAAGTAATCAAGATGAAAAAGAAAAAAGAAAACAAAGTCTAGAAAAGAATCGATTAGCAGGTAAATAAAAAAAAAAAAAAAAAAAAAGTCTCCGTTTTTATTCATTTGTCAATAAACAGCATATCGTTGTAGAGAGAGGAAAAAGCAAGAACAACAACATATGATAGATCAAGCAGATTTATTAGCATTACAAAACGAATCACTACAAATCATTGTACATAATTTAAGAAATGAAGTGATTAGTTTACGTGAATTATTATTAGCTCATGATACTTGTCATTGTGAAAGAGTACAATCGTTTATTCAAAAAAGTAGTTCCTTATTGTAAACCCGTGGCTTTTTTATTTAAACATCAGCAATTTCTATTTTTTTTTTTTTTTTTTCTTCCAAATCTCGCTTTTTTAAGAAAAACCCACAATAAAAAAAAAAAGGAACCTAACCATATGCTTATGCCTTTTTTTTTTTTTTTTTTTTTTTTTTTTTTTTTTTTTGTATATAATACACACACATATATATATATATATAAAACTGAATGCTGCTATACTCATTCTTTTTACTATTCCTACTACTATTACTACAACCTTATACAGTGTCTTCACAACAACAACAACAAAACTGTATTTCACTTTCTAGTTCAGTACCTTGTGCAGCGTTCTCATCGTTTTATGTTGACTTGAGAGGATTAGCAACCGAGTATTCCTTTTTAACAAACACAAGTACTATCCAAGAATTTGACGAACGGCTTATTGCGTACCTGAATACGACGGACGCCTACTTATTACCACTCGGTTGTCTTAGCAGCAACTATAATCCCACCATACCCTATGCTCGATACAGTTTCACACGACTTTGTGCAGCCATGATACAAAATTCGGATCATTCTTTACCTTGCAACTTTAAATTCGAAAAATCACCTCCTCCACTTTGTAAAACAACTTGTCTTGATTGGGTCAAAAGTTTAAATGAGATCACTTCAAATCCAAGGGTTTGCTCCGATACTGAACAAAGAAAATCCATGTTACTTTCTTATGAAGAACAGTGCAAAACTTGGGAAGGTTTTAATGGAACTGTGATGGAAAATTGTATTTCAGGCATTGCAAATGAACCTTATACTTGCGGTAAGAAAATTATTTGTTGTTGTTATCAGTCACCTTTTTGTTGCTAAACTAAACTAAAAAAAAAAAAACAGGTTTTGGTGTGGATCATATGAAAATTGCGTGTGATTATTGTAAAAACAATCCAGACGATGGGTGCTGTCAAAATGTAGAAAATTGTAATCGAAAATTAAGTCCAGGTGCTATTGTAGGTATTGTGATAGGCACAGTGATATTTATGAGTATCATGGTGTTTTTAATCGTTTATGGATGCCGTAAAAGGAAGAAACGATTATTTGAATTGATGTCCGCTACCAATAGTGGCATCTCATCTACATCCACTGTACCTACTTCTGGTGCTGCTGCTGCTGCTGCTGCTGCTGCTGCTGGTGGTGGTGGTGGAGTTGTTACAGAGAAAAAGATCGAAGAATTTTATGTGGCAGTACATGCTTATCCTGCACAGATGCCAGATGAATTAGACCTTTCTGCTGGTGATATTATTTGTCTTGCTTTACCGTTTGATGATGGTTGGGCGGTCGGGTTTAATGTGACGACAGGTTTAAAAGGTGCTTTTCCATTGGTCTGTATATCACCTGTTTCAACAGAAAGTGTAGATCAGCTGTTAGATAATAATATTACAAAGATACCCGAACGCTCTGTCAGTTGTAAAAAGTCAAGATATGATTATATTGAAGCTGAAAGTCCTTCTTCTCCTACACATCAGACACCCTTCTTTTTAAAATAATAATAATAATAAACATCAATTTGCAGCATGTGACACATACATCATGCTTTGTATAAGTAGTTCATCTCTTTTTTCTTTAACTATTTTTAGGATTTAAAGTACAGTCTGACTGTTTGATCAATGGATAAGCAAAGCGTTGACAAGAAAGCTAAAAATATAACGACTTTAAAGGAGACTTGAATTGATCTAATTATTATTCTCATCTCAAAATTAATACAAGCGTTCACTTTTTAAGTATTAGTTTGTATTACAGATTTAGGTACATTTGTGTAAATCGCGTCTTACAAGTCAATATAAGCATTTACAACAGTTTTGATCTTTTTGCTTAAATCTGTATGAAAGGCTTAAAAAGAACAGGCCATAACCCTGTACCATGTTGATAAATAGTTCAAATGTACTTAATTTAATAAAGCTTGGCGCTTCTTCCTTATTTACAATAAATGCAGCTAGTCTCCTCTTTTTTCTTTTTAGCATATTTCCCAATTGCAGTGACTATTCAGATCGTAATTTCTTTTTTTTTCAAGCAGCGAAAAGAAACGATTTTGACTTGCAATGATTTGGTTCGACAAGTTTAAATTTTTTTTTTTTTTCTTTTTCTTTCTATTGCATTTTTTTTTTTTAAAAAAAAAAAAAACTTTATTGTAATGACACTTTATACTCATGACGAAAGTAGTAGTAGTAGTAGCAGTAGCAGCGGTTGCAGTGAGTCAGAAGTAAATTGGTCAAATAAGAACGATAGGTTTAGTACGATAGCCAGTAGTTACGAATATACCCTATCCGAAAGCACGGAGCTCTCTATCCTTCAACATCAAGCGAGCACGACGGAAACCACCAAAAGATACCAAACGAAAATGCTTTTAGCGTCATTGATTGAACATTTTTGTAGAACGTATGGAGATACACCTGAAGCAAATCGAAAGGTATTCTTTTTGATTTGTCAAACACTTCGATCACTTGGTATCATTGATGCAGAATTTGTAGATGAAATGAGTTCAGTTCGAAGTAGTTTTCAACAAGCGTTTCAAAAATTATTTTATACTGCTGTACAAACTGTGAATAAAAGTCAAGGATTATTAGGCTGTGGAGAGAAAAAAAAGATGATTGAAGAGACAGATTATTTTTCTTTATCACCTGAACCTTCAAGTGCTGCACCAGGTGCTTCAACTACAATGACAACAAATACAACTGGTTCAAATAGTAGAAGAATGTCTGCTAATTCATTATTTGGAAACCTAAGTATTCAAAACTCGAGATATAATCATGACTTTGTTGAAATAAATTTACTTGGAAAAGGTGGTTTCGCTAGCGCGTTTCGAGCTAGAAATAAATTGGATGGGATCGATTATGCAGTCAAAAAAATTCGATTGGGTAACGATATTGAAGATCATGGAAAGAGCGATGATAATCCTTATGAAAAGATCTTTAGAGAAATTAAGAATTTAGCAAGATTAGAACATGTCAACGTGATACGATATTATTCTTCTTGGTTAGAATTTGATGAACAACCTGAATCAGAGTCTGATGATGAAGAAGAAGAAGATGATGTCACATTTAGTAATACAACCTATGAAGAAAGTGGTATGTCACAAATTATGTTTACTGGAACTGAAAGTTCAAATGCCATGTCAAACATTACCTTTGAAGAAAGTTCTGGTTATGAAGCTGGTGGAAACGAAAGTTCAATTTCTACAAGACAACAACGCACTGCTCCAAGTTCTTCTTCAAGTAAGAATTCGCAATCTGGATGGACTTTATTTATTCAAATGCAACTTTGTCCTAGTAAGTTATATTGTGAGTAGTAGTAAAAGGAATAAATTAAACTCAACTTTGTTTTTTTAGCTACTTTACATGATTATATCAAATTAAGAAATAAACAGTACGCAGAGAACTCAGCTCATGGAATTGATATGAAACGTAATATTGAAATCTTTTCACAAATCTTGCAAGGTACAGCGTATATTCATGACCAAGGCTTAATTCATCGTGATTTAAAACCAAGTAATATCTTTTTGAGTACAACAACTATCAACAATGGTGAAAAGAGAAGAAGTGGAGGAAGTAATGGAATCATATTAGAAGAAGAGTGGTGGGTACCAAAGATTGGTGACTTTGGCTTAGCGGCAGAAGTAATGGATGAAGCAGATGGTGTGATGGTACCTTCTTTACCTTCGAGTCCTAAATTGAGACATAAAGAGAATATGAGAAGAGGAAGTGTATATGAAGGAAGACCGAGTCGACCTCGACCTAGACGTACACGTACAGTTGGTGTTGGTACACGTACAGTAAGTATACATAATACATATAAAAAAAAAAAGTAGATTTATTTAACTACTCTTTTTTTTTTTTCACTTGTATAGTATGCTTCACCAGAACAATTAGCGGTTCCTGTACAGCCTTATGATGAAAAAGTAGATATCTATTCACTTGGTATTATACTTTTTGAACTATACCAACCATTTGCGACAGGTATGGAACGAGCAGATAGTTTAGAGAAGTTAAAAGAAGGGGTATTTCCAAAAGGATTTTTAGAAAAGTATCCAAAAGTGTCGGCATTGATACTTTGGATGATGGATAAAGATCCATTACAACGACCTAGTGCACATCAATTATTGGAATTTGAATTATTTTCACAAGTAGAAGAACATGAAGAATATTTAGATTTACAAAGTCAATTAGAGAACAAGACACAAATTATTGATGAATTGAAAAAGACGATAAAAAGAGTTCAACAAGAGAAACAAGATGCATTATTTGAAATGCAAAAGAAATTAGATGCTTTACAATTACAATTGGATAAATATATTAAAAAACCACCACATATAACTACTAAAAAGGAAGTACGTTGGTCTTGAATAAATAAAATCGTACGATTTTTTTTTTTTTTAATTATTATTTTGAAATGATGATATAGAAGATGAAAATTTACCAAAGGCTTCTAAAAATGCCTTCTTTTTCTTTTTTTCTTTTACGGGTTTATTTGGTGGAGGAGAATTGGATCTTTGTGAGATCATATCAGATGTTGGATAAGGTTGACGTGGGGTAGTAGGTGGACTATATGTATTTCTTGAAGGAGAATACAAGGTTGCACCACTGAATGTAGAAGCGCGATGACTATTTGTGGAACCATACGTTGATCTTTGTTGTTGTTGTTGTTGTTGTTGTTGTTGTTGATGATTTACACTTAATGATGGTTTTCGACTCGATGAACTACGGAAAGATTGTAAGGTAGGTGAATTCGATTCATAATTAGATGCAGCTGTTGCAGCTAATGATAATCTAGAAGATAATGGTTGATCTGTATTATAACTTGAAGAAGATAATGAAGCAGTAGGAGAAATAGAAGGTTGATTATGATTGTGATGAGAAGAAGAGTCAATTGAGGTAGGTGCATTAGGTGAAGAGACTGTACGTGATCGAATTACTTGTTGTTGTAAATTTTGTTGTTGTTGAATCATTTTCTTGGCAGCGATCATCATTTTTAATGCACGGATTTGTAAACTTGTTTGATGAGATAATGCGGCTGTTTCAAATATGAGTGGCGCTGTAGACATATTTAACATTTGGTGTAATGCATGTGTAGAAAGCTCTCGAAGACGTGGAATGTCGTACATATCTGATAATAATAAGAGTTGGGATAAAATGTGGGGTTGGTATTGTTGTGCTGTTAATAAATTATCTGTATAAATAAATTGTAATAATGCAATGACCACTGTATGTGGGTATGGAAATGACATGTAGTGACTTTTGATTAAAATGACTTCGGATTTATCGTCTTCTTCTTCCTCTTTTTCTTCTTCTTTACTCTCTTTTTCTTCTTCCTCTTTAATCTCTTCTTCTTTTTTATCTTCCTCTTCTGTTTCTTCTTCCTCTTTTTCTTCTATTTCTGCCATTAAAAGACTGGATCGTTTTGATGAATTTGATTTTATCACTGCATGATTATCTTTCATTAAATTTGCAAAATAAGGCCAACGTTGAGATAAAACTGCTGAATTTACAGGAATACTAAGATTATCTTGAGTGATGATATGAAAATCAGAAACAGCAGGTTCATTTAAAAGCCGTAAACCCATCTCCTGAGCTAAAGAAGAACAAGTGAGTTTAGGTAAAGAATAAACTCCAAATGCTTCTAAATCGACCATAGCAATATGATCAAAATTGACTTGTCGATGGTTGTAATCATCTAATAAACTACGATTGGTGTTACCAAATACTAAGAATTTGTTATCATTTTCAAATAAAACACCACGATTCCAGGAACCCGAATTAAATACGGTACCTGTCTCGATACGAGACCAAGTTAATTTAGCGAGATCAAGAGACCAAATGGTATAAGATTGAGATTGTGGGGATAAGTAAGTACCAGCTAATATCAAGTGATTACCGAGAGTATGACCTGTTGGGAATCGAAGACCGGGTGGCATTACTGAACCGTTCATAAGACTAGAACAATCTTCAATTTGTGCAGAGGAATAGATGAGTTGTAATTCTCGTTTGACATCAGCAAAATTATAATTTGTATAGAGATAGACTGGATTAGGTTCATCTGGAGTTTGTATATTAGAACCGAATTGACGTACAGTTGAAGTACGATGACTAAGACCATTCAAATTATTTGAATTAATTGCATCGGTCTCAGTGTCTGTTGTATTATTATTATTATTATTATTATTATTATTATTATAATTTTCATCTACAGCTGTTGAGTTATTATTTTCTTCGTTCTTCATCATATAAGCAGCATTTGCAGGAATGCGAGTACCTGGTGGAGCAGTGACGGCTATAGAACGATAAGCACCTACATGTTTCTCAAATGTCTTGACCTGTTCCCATTCCCAATTCTTCAAGTTTAAAACGTTCATTTCATCTAAATAATTATTATCTAAATCTTGACCACCAATCACAATTAATTTATCTTCAGCAATAGAAGCTAAATGAGCATATCTTGATTGTGGAGAGTAAAGAGAAGGCTGTATAGTAGGAGTTTTCCAACACATGGTGTCTACATCTAAAATACTAATGTCATCCAAAACACATAAACCGTCGTTTGAAAGTCTAGAATAACCCATGCCGCCAAAGATGACGAGTTGGTTCTTGTATACACTTGCAGAATGAAAGTATCGTGCCATGGGTGGTTTCTCCGAATCGGGTGGTGGAATATGACGAGTCCAGACAAGTGTATGAAGATCGAGAATATAAAGGTAGTTTGTCATTTTACGAGATGTTGCTAATCGACCTGCGAATACATACGCTTTGTTTCCAATCACATTGACAGAGGCTCCCACTAAAGCAGGAGGTACTTCTTCTAATGTGGCATGTATTTGGGTAATAATACCTGAAATAGATTGCATTTGCATAGTAGAAGGCATTTTTATTTATTTATTTCTCTTTTCTTTCTGTATTAGTTGTAAGTGATAAATGCTATTGTTGTTGTTATTATGGTTTAATAAATAATGCTGTGTATATGAATGTAAGAAGAAGAGAGAAAAAGTAAATAAAAGAAAAACCCTTTTCCCCAAAAAAGGTATTAACAAAAAAAAAAAAAAAAGTAGGGAAAAATTGAAAGAAATTTAAAATATACTGCTACTACTATTAAGAAAAGAGAAAAACCCCGGTCCCTTGATTTGTTTCCCCCCCTCCTCTGCCCCCCGCCCCCTCCCCTCACACTCACTCTTTTTTATTCTGTTGTATTTCTTTTATAAGATGTAACCCCCCCTTTCTTAATGATATCAATGTTGCTTTATAATCTAAAATTGCCTTTTTGAGTCAAGTGGGTAGTACAATATATTAATTCTTGCACGTTTGTTCAAAGAACAGTGTGTGTGTTACCCGATCATTGTTTTATTTTATAAAGTCAAATTGTTCAAAATCATCGAAACTTTATTGTTTAAAAGCCATTGCTTATTATACCCGTGATTTCCCTCTCTTTTGGCTAATTTGTTTATATTCAATCTTTTGTGTTTTTGCCACATTTACAAAAGGTTAACTCCAAAGTATATAGTAGGTATTATTTATAGGATAAAAACTATCTAAAACTTGACCAGTTGTATCTCTGCGTTTCTTGAACGGTACCTGTTTTTTTTATATAGATAATATATATTTTATCAGACCATTTTTTTCTTTTCTTTTTACAGTATTGACTATTGTTGAGTTCTAAAGGAATATGTAAAGAAGAAGAAAGGATCATTACCCGATTTATTATAAAGCGGACGATCGACAGAATTTTCTTTTTTTGTTACACGTTTAATTTTAGATTTGACAATTCGTATCGGTTTAAAAAATAAAAATCTTTATATATAAGAATACCTTTATTTAAATAAAAAAATGAAATAAAATTCGTGGGTTTTTTTTTTTACAAAAAATTTCGCTTCAAATAAGGCGTTTTTTTTTTTTTTTTTTTTTGACAGGAAACCCCTTCGAGAAAATCCATTTTGACATTAAGGTATCACGTAAATATAATATATTTTCTCGGTATCGAAACTTTGTTTTTTTTTTTGAGTTATAGTTATGCAGAAAAAGGGGGAGACTATTCTAAAAGAGGATATTAAACTCGAAGAATTAATGGCCATCTATGGATATTTTTGAATCCATCGTGTTTTCTTTTTCCCAGTCAAAATGATATTCGCAGTCAAAAATTCTCTGCCCAAAAGAAAATTAAATGCACTAGAAGGGAGTTTGTTTTGACATTGTATATACCTCTTGATTTCTTTTTTTCTTTTTATAAACCTAGTTGATAACAAAAAAAGAGTGTACTATACATTCATGTTCGCCTATAGTTACATGCATTTTTATATCCTGTATATTTGTATTCCAAATTAATATATATCAACTTTGAAGATTAATTTTAACTTTTCTCCATAATAACTTTTTAAATGTTTCCTTATATCTCGCACTCATAACCCAAGGAAAAATGCAACTACTAGTAATAAATTATCCACGCTTAATACGATAACTAATCAAATGAAAAAACTGCCTGCTTGAATTTAATCTAAAAAGATGTTGATAATTTTTATTTACAGTTTAGGCAAAAGCAACTATTTAAAGAGATACAGGAAGAAACTAAAATCAAGTGAAATGTTAGTGAATATTACTACATAACTCGTCAAAAATAAATATTACTTACTGAAAATTCTAAGAAAGTTTCAACTTGATCAGAAGAAACTGATTTAATCTATTAATTTTTATATTAGTATATAATTTTGTTGTTATATAATACACCACCTTGTATTTACTTACGATCAACCTCATTGCTCCTGTCATGTATAATTCAATAGCAACCTCACTTGCCATTGATAGAGCTTTGATGCATAGTGAGACATGTGAAAAAAAGTACCTAATTAAAGAAGAGGTAAGGCGGTCATAAAAAAAAAGGGGGTCTTTTTGGAAACAACATACATAGAAGATAATCGAGTAGTGCAAGCATGAAAAATAATTAATTCCGAGTTTTGGGGAATGTCAAAATCTTGTAAATCACCACTTTCGTGTCCTACTACTTCAAATACTTGATTGTCTGGAGAGATAGTAAACTCCACATGCTTGGTCGAGGGTTCTATTTGTTCCAAAATTTCTTCAAACCATTTAGCCTAATTAAAAATGCTGTCAAGGTTATGTAATTTCTTTCGATTTTAATATTTCTTACAGGTAGGACTATCTTTTGGGGGATTTCTTGAGTTTCTACCAGCTTGAGCTCTTCAGTACCTTGCTCAGGCTCAACAGGTAGAAAGGTGCATCTGATACTGCTGTTCGGTCTCGCAGCACGTCTATAGCATCATTTTACATTTTAGCTGATTATATTTTTTTTTGTATCATTTTTAGATTGTAGTACCTTAAAACAAAAGGACTGCCAGTACCATCATATGTCAGTTCACAATAATTGTTATCAGTAAGGATAGGTTGAAAAGTTCTACTGTCAAATGAAGAAGTGACTTTAGGCATAATAGCAGCAAAACAAGTATTTATTAAATCAAGAGATACACCAAACGGAGCCATTTCTTCGTCTTCTTTGATATTATAGCTATGAAAAAGATTACTTTTCACATATGCCACGGCTCTCACAGCACGCAATTTCTCTACAGTAATGACAATGCCATCGCTATGAATAAAAAATGAGGCGATCTAAAAGGAATCAAGTCAGTATATTTGTTAGCTCTCTATGGTTCACAATTGTCTGTTTCATTTACGTCTGAAATATCAACGGCCTTGAATATAGATAAAAGATTCTCTACATTTCGAATGACACCAAAGAACTTTACGTCTTCATTTACTTCGAAATTCATGTTTTATATTACAAGGTAACAAAAAAAGCTGTAATTTTTAAAGTTAGCTACCAGAACACGAGATTACGGATCTTGTTCAACTTTTTTTTTGGATCCTGCCCGACTTTTTTTTTTTTTCTAATATTTTTATTGATAAGTCTTGTATCATTTTTTAATGGTTTAACAGAGGTTACATTAAAGTGTATTCTTGTTGAAAAGAAACTCGATTATATAATATGTAATATTGAGTTTTCAGCATAATCATATTAAGTAAATGTGGTTAAGGCTGTTTAGCTATTTAAACATATAAAACTATTGTCGGTTTTTGTTAATTTGTATAATTATACGATTCCAGTGTTACAATAAAGTGGCATATTTAAAAAAAAAAAATTGGAACTTATTTGACTATAAAAAATACTTGTAATATCTATTCTCAATTCTTAATCTTGCTCATGACTCTTAATTCATGTCTATATGCACGCAACTCATATAACTCTTAATTTACGTTCTTAAAATATTTAAGATTATAATAATCTGTTATAATAATGATTAATGATATCTGAATATTCCTAAAACGGTGATTTTTTCTTCTTCTTTTTTCTTCTCTCATGAAGATAAAAAAATAATCACCACATACATACTTTATTAAATGCATGTATATTAATTGCTATAAAGAGGAGGATTGAAATAATGTAACAGGGAAAAGAAAAGTGCATTTTATAAGATGCCTGTGCTTTTTTTTTGATATTCAGCATATCAGTAGTTACACAAATACACACACTGGGTGAGATGAGTTATCTGATTTACTTGGACGCATAAAAATGGATGATGATGACCATCGCCTTCTTTTAACTATAATACTATTGATACCATGTTTATTTATTATTTTTAGAAATGATGTATCTAATCAAATTTTCAAATATACATAACTGTTTTGACACATGTTAGTAGAGTTAAGATGGATGTGTAAATTAATTGTCCCAATTTTATTAAATGTTCGTTATGCGGATTGAGTATGTATATAGTCAAATAAAGTTTGTAATTGTCTTATTTTGTTTGATGCGGAAATAACAGAACGACTTTTGTTGTGTATTATAAATCCATTAATGTCGTGTATTGTATATTCATTTATTATAAATTTATTTAGTCACTTATTATAAATTTATTTAGTCACTTATTATAAATTTATTTAGTCACTTATTATAAATTTGTTAGTGTCATGCATTATAAACTTGTTAGTGTCATGCATTAAAAGGTTAGGCAACCAGTATCTTGTATCAAGAAAAACTTTATTTATTTTATATTACATCTTTAAAGCAAGTAAATAACCTAAACAATCGAATAATTAAATTGGATGAGAATCCATTATTTGAAAAATCTCATCTTGTTGAACAGCCCAAGAGAAATTCATTGAGGATGGAGGGGAACAAACGAATAAGAAATTGATCAAATCTTGTTCAGTTTCATCATCAATATTTATTTTATTTAGAACTCAAGCGATGTAGTAGTACACCAAAGCATTCGTCATTAGAAGGCTATAGTTCTAACATGTTAGATTATTTATAATTGTATATATATTAAGTACATAAATACTTACATAGTTCCAAATTGCTGGTATAGAGCACTGCCTTCTTTCAACTTCAATAACAAAATGAAGCTTCTGATCTTTTCAAAAAAAAAAAAAAAAAACTTCTTTTGTTGCACCTTCATATGATTCTTTCTTCTTAATGATGTTCTTTCTTGCTGCTTTTGCAGCAATTTCCTCATTGTTCTTTCTATAGAATCGTTGTTGACGGCTTAAGCCGTCATATATTGTTCTTTTTCTTTTATAGTCACAGGTTGATTTACTTTCATATTTTGAAAAAAATTGTTTATCTTTGTTTGACGATGAAAAAGAAAGGGCAAGAAAAGCAGGCCGTCATTCATTATTATCCAACACATACTCTGACTTTTATAAATAGTTATTAGAAAATGCTGGAAAAATAATTATCATCCAGCATAGACTGCCAGAGTCAACAATTGACTTCTATTGTAATCTAGTAACTAAGATATGATACTTTTGATAGCAGCTTGGTAGCAAAGCGAAAACTTTACAAGCCCACAGCGCTTCAACCATTAAAACAATGAAGCACTCCTCCAGATCTTACATGTTATATGATTGATGATGATTATGTTGCCAATTTTAATGTAGAGGATGGTCGTTCAAATAAACCATCCGTGGTCTTCTGTAGTTATGTAGACTTCTCTTTAACTTTATATCAGCAAATTCTTGAATTGGCGAAAGAAGTATTTCCCGAACAAGTGGCTACTAATCGTATTAAGGGTGTTTGGGTCCAGGTACAAAATGTCCAATAGAATTCCAATTTCCTTCGCGATCCAAACGTGTACTCAGTAGATAGTGATGTGTTGATTGTAACCAACGTTTTACAAGCTGGACATAGACTTGATTCTCATTTCACTACGAGTTATGACATTTTATTCAACAATGTGTTGTCATTAAGAGAAAAACTATAATTTATATTTTGTTTGAGATATTTTGATAGAACTGACGTCTGTCAATTCAAACACGCTTGGATTGAAAAGGCTATCAGTAATCGTAACATAGCAAGCATGTCAAGACTTACAGCATCACTCATATCGCTCACGAATGACAATGGAAGTTCGTCAAGTACAGGTTTAATTAGTTCAATAATAGTATCCGTAAATAGCGAAAGAGCTGATACTAGTAACCGCCATTATTTTTTATGGACAAATGAATATAAACTTTCATCAGTCCCTAAAATAGAAACGTCATATAACCAAGAGCTTCACTCTTACAGTATATATATATGTACTTTTTCTTGGGTGAAAGACAAGATAAAATAGTATCTAAAAGGAGAAGGTGCCCAAACAATCCGAGCAAGACATCAATACCAATTCAACACTAGATGCAACAGGGCGTTTGGATGAATTACAATATGTAAATGTAAACAAACTCATAACAACCCATCACTCTTCAAATACATTCACCTTATATGAAAGGATAAGATGTTCCTAGCACCCTAAAGATGCATTCAGTTGTAAGAAACATTTTAAAGCCTTCTATGTTACTATTTATTTCATCTATTTCCAGATCTCTTCAACCATATCACTCTTTCTTATATTATTTAGATTATATGTATATTTAAATTATTATTGTTTATTATTATTATTGTTGTTGGCATAATTTAACTTCATCAATCATGGCAATGGATGCACCTAAACACCAACCAGTTTCAGCTCCACGAATCTTTTTAGCAGTTCTTACTAAACGATTTGAAGGAATATCATAACCAAATCTTAACAAGTTGTGAATATAAGATAAATCAAGACAATAATCAGGATTCTCTTCTAAAGTTTTTATAGCATTTGGAATATGTTGAAAAGGAACAGTTTCTCCGTTACATACTCTTTCAGTCAATTCACCTAATTCACGAACTGAGAATTCTGATGGCATACCCAAAGGTTCAGTTAAATCAAAAAAGTATGAAAATACATATAAATCATTATCCTTAAATGTATCGGTTAAAGGTGGTTGATAGACACCATCAAATGCACAAGGTGATATCGTACATAACTTGTCTTTGTTGAATACTTTTTCAATCACTCCACGACAAGCAACATGACCAGCTCCTGTACCAACTAATTGAATACTCTTGCCACCATCATCAATAATCTCTTCTTGATGATCTAAAGGTAAACAAGGATGATAGACTTTATCAGTTGAATTTGATGATGATTCTGATTTCCACATGGTAACCAATTCATTCTTAATTCTTTTACGTGCTTCATTTAAACCATAACCAAGATAGGAATGTTGATATAATTGATATAAACTATTCTGATATTCTAATTCATATTTATGGTCTCCTTCTGACATGGATTCGGATGGTATAGCAAAATTAGGCTCAAATACAATTTGGGTAGATGCACCACCTAAATCAAAAACAGCAGCAGATTGTCCACGTTGGCTCTTTTTTAATTTGCCTAATAAATAATTGACTGTAATCCAAGCATACACACCTACGAAAAAAAAAAAGTTTATTTGTTTGTTTATTTGTTTGCTATTTATACTTTCGAGAATTTTCAATTTACCTTCATCTTTTCCTTCCATAATTTCAACGTTGGCAATGGGGAATGGATATTTTTCTAAATATTTATATACAGCATCAAGAATGTTCTTACTTTGATCTTTTCCAAGCATACGAAGACCGGCAGTTGCTTTGACGGCAATGGGAGTACAAGATTGAAGCGATTTAGGTACACTTTTAACAGCAATATCCATCAATTTATCAAGAGAATGAGCAGCACCTTCTGTATCATTTTTATAAGAAGATAATCCAGGGCTCAACATATGAAAGACTTCATCTTCTAATACAGGATCGTTACATACTTTAAATCTATAGACATGAACACGAGAACCTGATGATCCAGCATCAATCATAACTGCATATTCTGTTGTAGGTTCACCATCCTTTGTGGCTGAACAACTTTGTTGAATTGGCTCAGTTTGGTCCAAGGAAGAAGATGTTTCTATTTTTAATATATTAATTATTTTTTCAGCCAAAAATTAATTTTTTTTTTTTTTTTACCTTTGGTTAGATTGGTTGGGATATGATAACTAGTAGAAGGTGTATATATTAACCAAAGAAATAAAATACAGATGGTTGCTGCAACTGCACATTTCCAAAATAAACTCTTTTTCGTCTTTATTGAAGTCATCATGTCTTGTGATTTCACTACGGTAGAGTTTTGTCTTGGTCGATAGTTACCCAAAGGAATTGAAACGAGATGATCTGTCACTTTAAAAAAAAAAAGGAATATAACTTTGTACAACAAAAAGAAAGAGAAAGAGAGAAAGAGAGAAAATAAAAGCGTTATTTTAAATTTATAAAGAAAAAAAAGTTTCTTTTTTTTTTATACGTCATTTTTATTTTTTTTTATAGCTTTTTTTTTTTTCTTTAATGTCTACTTCTAATCTTAATCATTTCAAGTTTTCAGGTAATATACAATTGGCTTTTAAAAATAAAAATTGGAATATTTAACACAAAGATAACAAAGTAGGCGATGCTTTTGATTCTCTTCGAATGATACGCGTACCTGCGAAAGATGGAAGAAGCGGTCAAGATATTCAGTTACAATATTCTCATCAAAAAGTCATTGGAAATGGTTCCTTTGGTGTTGTCTATCAAGTGAAACTTGCTCATGACGGTGATGCTGCTGCTATCAAAAAGGTTTTACAAGATAAAAGATTCAAGGTAAAGATATATATAAATATTTATAAATAGGTATTTATTCATATTCAACAATTTTTATTAAATAAATAGAATCGAGAATTAGAAATAATGAGAGTCATGAATCATCCCAATGTATGTGGGTTAAAAGCTTATTTTTATTCACAAGGGGATGGTGGCAAGGTAAACTTTTTCTTTTGTTTATTTTTATTTCTTTTATCTAATGCATGTGATAAGAAAGAAGAATATAAGGGAATTAAATATATATATAAAACCTCTTATTTTAGAAAGACGATGTATACTTGAATCTAGTGATGGAATATGTACCTGAAACAGTATATCGTGTATCGAGACATTATACCAAGATCAAGCAAGCAGTGCCCATGTTAATTGTGAAGCTTTATATGTATCAATTATTTCGTTCACTTGCTTATTCACATACCTTGGGCATTTGTCATCGTGATATCAAACCTCAAAACTTACTTGTGAATCCTATTTCTGGTGTATTAAAATTATGTGATTTTGGAAGTGCAAAGATATTGGTTGAAGGTGGAATGAATGTAGCTTATATTTGCTCACGTTATTATAGAGCACCTGAATTAATTTTTGGTGCTAGTATTTATACGACAAGTATAGATATTTGGTCTGCTGGATGTGTGATGGGTGAATTACTGTTGGGTCAACCTTTATTCCCTGGTGAAAGTGGTATAGATCAATTGGTCGAGATCATTAAAGTACTTGGTACTCCCTCTAAAGATCAAATCTTGACTATGAATCCAAATTATACAGATCATAAATTTCCTTCAATTAAACCTCATCCTTTATCTAAGGTCTTTAGATCTAGAACTCCACCAGAAGCTATTGATTTATTATCTCATATATTACAATATGATCCAAAAGCAAGACCTACTGCTAGTGAAGCTTTAGTTCATCCCTTTTTTGATGAACTTCGTAATCCAGAAACTAAAATGGCTACTGGAAGAGATTTACCGGAACTTTTTAATTTTACTCGTGAAGGTATACTATAATATAATATACAAAGAGATATACTTTCATTTTTCGAAGTAACTAACACAATCAATTTTTTTTTAAGAATTGTCAATTAGACCTGATTTGATACATAAACTAGTTCCTGCTCATTGTGAAGAAAAGTTACAATTTGCTGGAATTGATATTAACAATTTTAATTCTATTCCACTTCAAGATTTACGTCTAACATCTTTAGATTGATACAACTTTTTCTTTTTTATTGATGTAATTAAATCATTTTAGTTTTTTTTTTCTTTACCATTACTTTTTCGTGTTGAGTTGTTAGAACCAAATTTTTGATCATAAAACGGTTTTAAAGGGTTTGGTAAAATCACCATTGGACTAATATTTGGTTTCTTTTGAATTAAATTTGCTGTGGCAGGTTGCTTTTTTTGAATAACAGTTTGTTTCTTTATACCAAGCTGCTGAAGGTTTTGATGAATAACTGGATTCTTATTTTGAGTAATACTAGGTTGCTGGTCTGGATTAGTTTGTATAGAATTTTTTGGTGGAAATCTACGAAGCAAATCATAATTTGGATCTGCTGCCCTCTTTAAAGCAGCTTCCTTCTTTTGTTCTCTTGTCCATTTGTTCTTTATTTTCTTTTCTGCTGGCTGCTGATTTATCAATGCTGTACCTTTCGAAAATTTCAAAAGATGCTTATCCTCCTTCTCGTTCGGTGCAATCCCATAATCTTGATTGACATCAAACGGATTAAATCGCATATAATTCGCAACATTTGATTGAAACTGTAAAGTTTTTAGATACTTGATGACTTTTAACAAATCCCGTTCTCCAGTAGCAGATTTCATGAAATCCTGATAATCAAACGTACTCATCTTTATCAAATTATAAGGTTGTAAAGCCAATTTAGATGCTGAATCATCTAGTACGATTGTATTGGTTGGATTGAAATCAGATAGTTTTTTCCAAACCTTTTCGAGATCCTTTACAGTTTCTACGTTACTATTGAAATCTGCTGGGGCCAGCCCAAGATGGCTACGATCCCAAACGATTTGTGGTTTATAGGGTTCAAACATTTTACACATATTTCGAACTGAATAGCTTTGAGCTGAGCTCCATACCATGACTGTAAAGTTCGTAAACACGTAATCAAAGAACTTTTTTGCATGAGGTCGAGCTGTGAAGGTCGTTAAGCTGCTGCGAGAACATAACGTGCCGTTCAAGTCAAGAATAAGTGATTGGCGTTGCTTATTTCTTAAAGTCACTGACGTCTCCAATGTCAGTTTAAGATATGAAGATGTTGCTAAAATTGGTTCTTCCTCTTTCATGGTATTTAAAAAAAAATTGCGTATTTTAAGTAAGTTTTTTAAGGAAAGAAAAAAATATGTGTTTACAGGCTTATAGAGTTTGGAGTTTATAATTAATTGAATTTTCGAAAATGATTGGCTGAAACAAACAAAAATACTTATCCGTTTGAACTGAAGTAAAAGTAAAAGTAATATTATAGAATCGTATTTTATTACATCAAAAATGAGCCGAAATAATTAATAATCCTGAAAACAAAAGATCCTATTGTTCTTAATTTAAAGGCTGTCAAACCTTTCTTCATGCTTGTAATTGACTTTTACACTGTGGCTTAGCGTAGAAAATAAAAATCTCTTTTGCTATTCATTCATGTTGTAGTAATAAAAACGAAGAGTTTTACATGATAAAAATTTGACCAATCCATTTTTTATCAAGTAACCATTACGAAAAAAAAGTTGGTATCTATAGACCAATTTAGTGGATAAAGCGATGTCAGAAAGTACTTGAGGACGATGATGCGATCTGTCTAAAATGTTGTAATAATAAAGAGTAAGTTGATTATTTCTATATTGCCGCAGGATAGATAAGTTATGAAATCTTCTTTGATGGAATATTCTAGTATACTACTATAAAAAACAGGTCATCTATATATATATTGTTTTTTTAAGAATTGAATCATCTGGATTTATCCAACTTTTCTTTAGTGATATTCAATAGTTGACAGAATAGTAGTTAAACATTAGAGCATCTTCAACGGGTTATCTAAATCGGTAATTAGATAACCTATTTAAATATCTGATATTCAATCTTCATAATCCATTAGAGATGCTCTAATGCCTTTAAATCAGTTGAGTATCCCTGCAAAATAAATCTTCGGATCACTTGTCAAGTAAAACTTATAATGATACCGGTGCTGTTGAGTACGCAAAGAGGTCTTCAACATCTAAATACTAATAAGGATAAGAACAAGACTGTGCTGTGTTCAGCCATTTATTTTAGGAATCAACAGAAAAACAAGGAAATAAAGTTTGTGGCATCTATGTTGATATTATGTTTGGAAGAAAAATTGTTGATGTATATACTCATCATCAACACATAATATTTTTTATCAAGTTTTATAACTTAAAATAAATTCATTTGTTATATGTAACCGTTTGGTTCTTTCATTGTTTAATTTTTATTTCGTATTAAACCAACTTTCCAGGAATTCATTGTTAATATTCATAGTTAAACGACTTAATTCTGATATATAAAATAATATTCCTTTGTGAATTCCCGTATTTCCCACTCTCAAACTTACCGCTAGCTATCCTCCCATTGTTAAGTACTAACTTTGCTGTTATTCTTATAAAGACAATTAATCACTAAATATCATTTCTCACAATTTTTGTCGGTGGAGAAACACTTCTATTGCCGCGCCATTGGGATACGTAAAAAACCGCCTATTGAAAATTAAAAAGTAGCATCTTTTGAGATATCTTTTTTTTTATAACCTTTTTTATTGTCCATGATTTTGGGGGTTAGTTTAATGAAGGGTTTTTAAAATCTTAGATAACTTTATCGGAGCTACGGGAACACAAAAATATGTAGCAGAAGTACAAAAAAAAGCGATTTGCGACGCAGGCTTTAGACTTTTGGAGTTCCTGACTGTGGTGTAGATGAGTTTATGTGGTGCCTTTTGAGCATTGTACATTAAACAAAGGCTTCATAGAGCTAATGTTGTACTTATACTTTATCAGCTGTATCAGTTCAAGTTTAGTTGTAAATAAAACAAATATTTTTGCTAATTGGTTTTTGCAATGAATTAAAGATATATAATAAAAGTAAAAAAAAAAAAAAAAACACCCCACTGTGTGGTTAAGATAAATAATACAATGTAAAAAAAAAGTTTAGCTGTAAAAAAATAGTGAAATCTTGTTGGGAGCAATCTTGAGAGAAACTTTTTGGGTGGTACATAAAGACAAAACACTTCAACAAAAAAAGAATGGTTTTATTTATGTATAACTATCACAACATGTCAAAGGAAATTAAGTTTAATCTGAACTTTTTGTTTATTACCCCCTTTTTTTTTATCACAATAATTATTTAAAAAAAGTTACTAGTGCTTTAGCCTTTACAATCCGGAAAGAAAAAGTTTCTGAATTCAAAGTTTCCCAAGACAAACCACGAGGAGGTCCACTAGCTGAAGTCTCAAAAATAAGAATGCAACGGATAAGTACAACAACACAACAATCAATGATAATATTTTTCTTAGAGATGACTACCAAGATAAGAACCATCAATCCAACTCTCCCTTCGATATTCGTATGGTTTTACGTGCCATTACACCCAGGATTAAACTGCACGAACCGCTCGTAAACGAGAACGGAAGAGAAGGAGACAGGACTTACCAAGATAGAACATACTCGCCAAAAAATAGAATCACTAACTGCTGCGGTGTTGTGGCAACAATCAACCTTTGATCATAATACTTTCCTTTTAGATGACATCTACCAAGATGAGAACCATCAATCCAACTCTCCCTTCGATATCCGTATGGTTTTACGTGCCATTACACCCAGGATTAAACTGCACGAACCGCTCGTAAACGAGGACGGAAGAGAAGGAGACAGGACTCATCAAGATAGAGCATACTCGCCAGAAAATAGAATTCACAAAACTTGATCATTGCTTTTACAAACCCGTTGCATTGCTGAAACTGTTAGAAACTGCTTGGAAACATAATATATATAAAAAAAAAAATGAATTACCATCATAACAACAACCGTTTTGTCCTTTTGATTTCAAGTTCCAGCAGACTACAAATAGCAATATTTCTAAAATGAGTGTTAGAAACTGTTAGAAACTGTTTGGAAACATAATATATATAAAATAAAATAAAAAGTAACTTACAACAACTAAAGCAGCACCAGTATTAGTCAGAGCAATACCTATCATAGCAACACCTGTCATAGCAGCACCTGTCATAGCAACACCACCAGCCATAACAATAACCGGTAACACTAATAAGCAAACACCCGGTGATGACAGCAGAAAATCGATACTATGGCACCATATTAACTGTATCACAAATAGAACAATAGATACCCGACAAAAGAAACCCAGAAGCAACTGGTATTCAAATCTTTAAATCTTTATGCAGCAATACACTTAACCTCCCAGAAGTAAACTTCTAGGACCAGGAACTATCCCATGGTAAGTTAATTACAGATGTAGAATAAAGAAATGTCGAGATCTATACTAATCTGCAAGTAGAGAACTAATGCATTACACTTCGAGAAGTGCTGATTGCGGCATGTCAAAACATTGTAAATGTTCCACGGTAAGAAAACCGCTACATTCGCATCACAATCAAACAATAGAACACCATACTTTGCAAAAGAAAAGATAATGATGGGTATAAAAGGAGGAACAACAGGGTTATTTTGTATATTTTTTTTTTATTCGTAATCTTGATGATGACGTTTCCAAAAAAAAAATTATGATAAAAAAAAAAGTGTGTCACAAAAAAAACCACAGAGACTGAAGCGCCGTAGAAACAGAATTTATTATTATCTCACCTTAACATAAACGTAAAGGCTTTATTATTTTCAAACTAATGTTGTGATTACAGTCTTTGGTTAGATTGAAAGTTTAATTGAGCTCCATGGGTGAATTTAAAAGTAGGTAAAGAGCAACAGCGGAAATATTATTACTCTATATTATGTATAAAAAGAGGATATCTTTCAATTAACGGGTGTAGACACAACTACAACATTACTTTTGATTTGTGGTCTTATGTAAGCGTATTATCAACAAGGTATCTTTGTAGGATTACCCGTCTTTATATATTATATATATATACATATAGACAAAGACAGAAAATAAAGGACATCGTGTATATATTATTTGCCACCTTTTCTTTTCTTTTCATATACCTTAGTATAAAGCAAAATGAGTTGAATGTTCTCCTACAGTTAGTGTTAGTTACTATTCGATAAGCCGGGTTCTTTGTTGACTGAATGTTTGATAATTGGTTCAGGTCAAATAAATAACTACCATCAAAACTTTCATTATCCTGTGTTTTAAAGGAAGCTATTTTCGTGTTACCAATCTTGTCTTTATTTTAATATTCAAAGAAAAAAAATGATAATAAAAGGATATCTTTAATAATTATAAGGTCTGATCATCTTTTCTTTTGCTTTTGGTACTTCACTTTCTAAATATTGCCTTTTATTTCAACAATAGGCGAAATACAAAATCAACATCATCGCTTCCCTCAACTTTCTCAAACCAACATATTATTATTATCGAAGCAGAAGTAACGGAAAGGATTCATACAGATTATCAACACTATCATTCAGGTTTTCATTCGACATTGCTTACTGTAATATTTACAAGATCCATTACAATGAAATTGAACAAAAACTATCAGGTCTAGACTTCTTGGTCAACCAAAAGAAATCCCAAGTAGCTCCTTCAACCACAATTCAACGTCTTGGTTTTCTCATCAACAAAGAAATATGACCCTCACAGTATCTACCAACAAAATATGAGACATACGTTGTATAACTCAAAATTATTACATCAAACTACTCTAAAACTAACGGTTGCATCTTTTATTGGAAAGGCATTAATACCTTTTTTGGTATATTGCTAGCAAGGCTACATATTAACAGTTAATTGAACAGAGAATTGTAGGAATCATCAACACTCATCCGTTAACTAAATTATACAACGATGGATTTAACATTTACAACAATGGAGTGATCATTCTTTTATCCCCAAAAAGCATCATCACAAACTGTATACGGGATCATTTATGACAGGTTCGGGTATAGTTGATGGAATAAAAACTATTTTTGACACTTGAAATCAAGAAAACCAGTCATAACATAATATAGACTATCTCGAGTTATTTATTTATTATATATTATACGAAATCAACGACATCAAGGTAAATCATTACAAATTTATCGCAACAACTCACTACTGTTGTCTCCTGCCATATTTAATTTAGCAGATACATCTTCAACAGTTACTAGAGCTCGAAACAACGCTGTTTACATTGTCAAGTATTTTAATGGATAGCAGATACGCAGGGCTTGAAAATATTAAAAAAAAAGAGTAAAGAATTTAATGTGCTTATAAATAATAAATAATTTCATATTTTTTTTTTTTTTTTTTTACTGTTTTATAATGCTTATACAATTTAAAGATAAAGAAATATGAGACAAAAATTGGAGGTAAAAAAAAAAAACGCCCTCCAACGTATTCAACTCGCATAAATTGCCACTTACAATTAATGTAGGCAGAATAAAAAACAGTTAAAGGTAGAATTTATAGTTTTATGTTATAAACAGAAGTAATGATATATTAAAAATATGTTTTTTTTATTTATTAATAGCTAGATAAAAAAAAAGTGTTTCTCTTGGTTCTCAAAGTAATTATAAAAACTACAATGATACTAACAGGACAACAGCCACGAGAAGGCGGAAACACATCTGGTCCCAAAAATATTACCGCTTGTAAAGTGTTAGTGATGCAATAAAACCCAAGATACGATCAACTGGATCTGCCATGCAAGCATATTGTTAGACATACGAATCACTCCGCGGTCTATACCCGCCACAACTAACGTACCTATTCTGTTCGTCAAACAAGTAGAAGATTCATAAAACCACTCGACTAACGAGACATACAATCAAGACATCCCGCTCTTACTACTTATTATCCGTACCGATACCAACAAGCAAAGAATTTTGATTATAGAACAAGGCGCACCGGTCAAGGTCCTTGCTTCCTTCTCGCCTGAGCCGAAGCCCAACTTGTATGATACCAGCTTATTACTTCACTATAGGCCCTTGCTTTACACTCAATGAGGTTGTTACGATTACCACAAAACGGAGGATACATGCCCAGACTACCCAGAACTTTTGACCAGCGAAATCATCACATTTATACCAAGAACAAGAGCTACCAAATAAGACTTCCAGACAACAAACTGCACTTGCTCTTCCATACACTACCACTTCACCATCACGCATTGGCTGCATTACTCCGAAAGTACACCAGATCCCCCAGTCTTCCCCCTTTGATAAGTACCCCTCATCAGTAGTGCAGCCACCCAACACTAGTTCATGCCTACAATATCTTGAGCTATGTACAGTACACCAAGAGGTGAATACACTTCAGCGAGTAGTCTTGTAGCAACACTACTCCTAAAATCAACGTCTATAAATAGTATGCATCGTTAGTACTAGTAATCTTTTATATAAATACAGTGGCCTCCCCGACGGCTTCTACGCAGAATGATGGCGTGTAATCTTGAAAGACCTATGGTGAGCCCGTTCTGCATTCCTTGCTCTTTGACCTGTGATTTTTTGTTAAAGTCTATCTTGTCTAGACCAGTAAGGGGCTTAAGGATTGAAGCTTTATTCTTTTCTCAGCCACCCTCTGTCTTGAAAGTGTCTTGCACCGATGGAAACCAAAGTATCAGCCATTTTTTTTATTTTTTTTTTTTTTTTTTTTTTTTTTTTTTTTTTTTTTTTTTTTTTTTTTTTTTTTTTTTTTTTTTTGTATGTACAGTTTTTACAATGTCCGCATTAGGAATTTACATGATATGTACATTTTTAATGCCAGCATAGAGGAAGTATTTACAGAGTATTACAGTTTTATGAGCATAGTGTATATTACAGGAGACAATGACAGATTCGAGATTATGTACAAGTTTGACAATGACCAGCATTAGAGATATAAGTATTTACCATTGGATATTTGGATATGTACAGGTTTTTGGAGAAGATATATACAGGTTTTCAAATGCCAGCACTTTTTTTTTTTTTTTTTTTTTTTTTTTTTTTTTTTTTTTTTTTTTTTTTTTTTTTTTTTTTTTTTTTTTTTATTATTTTATTTTTTTTTACATTGATATTACAGATTTAAACAAGAGAATATTTACAAGATTATAGTTATTACAGAGAAATTAAACAAGAAGATATTAAAGAATATACATTGTTTTTGAAGAATATATACAATTTTTGAATGCCAGCACTTTTTTTTTTTTTTTTTTTTTTTTTTTTTTTTTTTTTTTTTTTTTTTTGGCTGACTATACTTTAGAACCACCGCAAAGGCACCAACACTTCAGAGAATGACCGAGAAAAAAATAAACCTAAATCCTGTAAGCCCCTTACCAAGACTATACAAGATGACAATAACAAACACCACAGGAAAAGATCAAGGAATACAGAACCAATTCATACGATGAAGAACTCAAGCCTAACAAAGATCACACCGGCTGCCACCACCACCATTCCGCTCCACCACAGACAAAAGGACCACCATATCTATACAAAAGGCATCGGTACCTCCGCAACACCATTTATAGAACAGATAATCGCCTAGGTATCAACATGCTACTACAATACTACAAGCTTCCATGTTAAACACATTGAGAAGTACGCGGTTCACCCAAGACGTAAATAAGCAATTCCTAGTGTTGTACACCACTCAGAGAAATACAAATCAAAGAGAGTCAACCGGTTTCACTAGCATACCCCGTCGTAACCATCACCACGTACGCAACTGGGTGGCCTCTTTGTGTATAAGAGATGAGCCGTCATCTTTCCGTCTACACCAGTAAGAACCAGACCAGTACCAAACTTCAAATTGCGGTCTACTCGCCAGATACATCTACAACTTCCTTCCGTCGCCATAAAAGTAGGTTTCGCTTGAGTACGGTTTAGAGAAGAAGGAAAAAAAAAAGGAAAAAAAAAAGAAAACAAGTAAAAAAATTTTTATGTCAAAAGTAAACAATGACAGGTTTTCGTATTATTTCAAGTTCTGGTTGGATAGCCACTGTATTTTAGTTTGTATTATTAGTACCATAACGCCAATACACTGTGTGAAAAAGAAACTTGGCATAAATTTTCCCATTATGGATATACTCGATTCTTATTGGTATCATATATTTTTTCACACGCCACATAAGAAAAAGTTTAGTTTCTTTTTCTTCTCTGTTGAAGCCGCAACAGCAACTCCAAATATTATGTTCGGTATTACTATTTGATTCTCCTCATCGCTTTTTTTTCCAATGTCTATTTACATTTTAGCATAAATATTTATAATAGTTTACTACTTTTTTTTTTGTGCTAACAAAGTTGTTACTTTGAAAACGTACAAATAAAAAAAGAAAAAGATCTTTTTATATAAAAATAAATGTTTATTACTACACACAATATAATTTTCTAACTAGCATCTTTTTTTTAAAAAACGAAAATGAAATGTAAAGCAAAATAAGTTAGATTTTTTTATGTAATAATTTCTGAGAGCAGTTACTTTATTTTTTGTTTTTCTGCGTCATTTATAAGCATTTATGTCAACAATATATTTTTTTCTTTTTTTTTAAGATGATGAGGTCGGTTTGCCTTTTTTTACACCCAACTACATTTTTCAGTCAATGAAGATCTCTTTAACATAGGTAGAAGAAACAAATTCAGACAACACGCTAAAAAGCATCAAGAAAAAAAAATGTAGATTTTGAATGGGTATAGTTTAAGCCTTTTTAAGGAAATGATAATTTAATTTTCTGATACACACAGTTTCGAATACAATGTCAACTGCTGTCAAATATATATATATATTATCTATACTTGACATATTGATATATTTTTCCACGATTTGTACCTATCATTGTTATAAAACTAAAAATATCATTCACTGTATTTTAAAAATGACGTTCACTATAAATTTTAAAATACATTCACTAGATTTTTAAAAATATCATTTACTAGAAACATTAAAGATTGAAACTTTTTTTTAGACTTTAATTAAGTGAAATCTAAAACAAAAATAGTCAATTGCTTGGGTTGAACAGCCTTTTATACCAAGAGAATACCAGCTAAGAGTCTATTTATGGGCTGCTTGTAATATTTAGAAGCTGTTATGAACGAGCACATTGTATTCTCATATAATTATCATATGTTCTCAACTTCCTTCTATTTTCTATACAACAAGCTTATCTACTCTGATTACTTAATTAGCTCTTTTAAATAAATCACATCATCGTATTTATTGACATAAATCTCCTCTTATATTGATTATCAGGTACAGAAGTCGGTTACATTAACTTGGTTAATCTTCAGGAACTAGTTTATTTATAACAAGCAAAGTGGGCAACCGAATGTTGAAACCTAGGTCAAGTTTCACTATTCATGCAACGCCTCTTCAATTACTATTAAATTATATACACTAATATGTTTTTTGTATCTTTTAATAAAGTTTAGTTAATTTTTGAAGTATGATTATTTAACCTTTGTTATATATTTTTATTGCATTTTATTTTCGTTTGTTCTATCTCATTAATAGCTCGAACACCTCAGACGCAGTAATTGATTGTTTATGTTTCCTGTAATCTCTTGCGAGAAACAAATAAAATATGTACCATACATCTTACCACACTATATTTATATCACTGTTAAATTTTGGCTCATATTTTGACGGATGAGTGTTGATGATTCCTTAGCAATTCTCTGTTCAATTTACTGTCTAATATATAGCCTTGCTAGCAATAACTACCAAAAAAAAGGTTTAATGCTTTCCAATAAAAGATGTCAACGCCGTTAGTTTTAGAGTAGTTTGATGTAATAATTTTGAGTTATACAACGTATGTCTCATATTTTGTTGGTAGATACTGTGAGGGTCATACTTTCTTTGTTGATGAGAAAACCAAGACGTTGAATTGTAGTTGAAGGAGTTACTTGGGATTTCTTTTGGTTGACCAAGAAGTCTAGTTAAACCTGATAGTTTTTGTTCGATTTTATTGTAATGGATCTTGTAAATATTACAGTAAACAATGTCGAATGAAAACCTGAATAATAGTGTTGATAATCTGTATGAATACTTTCCGTTACTTCTGCTTCGATATAATTAATATGTTGCGTTTGAGAAAGTTGAGGGAAGCGATGATGTTGATTTTGTATTTCGCCTATTGTTGAAATAAAAGGCAATATTTTAGAAAGTGAAGTACCAAAAGCAAAAGAAAAGATGATCAGACCTTATAATTATTAAAGATATCCTTTTATTATCATTTTTTTTCTTTGAATAATTAAACAATAAAGACAAGATTGGTAACACGAAAATAGCTTCCTTTAAAACACAGGATAATGAAAGTTTTGATGGTAGTTATTTATTTGACCTGAACCAATTATCAAACATTCAGTCAACAAAGAGCCCAACTTATCGAATAGTAACTAACACTAACTGTAGAAGACATTCAACTCATTTCCTTTATACTAAGGGATATGTATGAAAAGAAAAAAAAAAGGTGGCAAATAATATATACACGATGTCCTTTATTTTCTGTCTTTGTCTATATGTATATATATATAAATATATAAAGAGGGTAATCCTACAAAGATATCTTGTTGGTAATACGTTTACATAAGACCACAAATCAAAAGTAATGTTGTAGTTGTGTTTACACACTCGTTAATTGAAAGATATCCTCTTTTTATACATAATATAGAGTAATAATATTTCCGCTGTTGCTCTTTACCTACTGTTAAATTCACCCATGGAGCTCAATTAAACTTTCAATCTAACCAAAGACTGTAATACAATATTAGTTTGAAAATAATAAAGCCTTTACGTTTATGTTAAGGTGAGATAATAATAAATTCTGTTTCTACGGCGCTTCAGTCTCTGTGGTTTTTTTTTGTGACACACTTTTTTTTTTATCATAATTTTTTTTTTGGAAACGTCATCATCAAAATTACGAATAAAAAAAAAATATACAAAATAACCCTGTTGTTCCTCTTTTTATACCCATCTTTATCTTTTCTTTTGCAAAGTATGGTGTTCTATTGTTTGATTGTGATGCGAATGTAGCGGTTTTCTTACCGTGGAACATTTACAATGTTTTGACATGCCGCAATCAGCACTTCTCGAAGTGTAATGCATTAGTTCTCTACTTGCAGATTAGTATAGATCTCGACATTTCTTTATTCTTCATCTGTAATTAACTTACCATGGGATAGTTCCTGGTCCTAGAAGTTTACTTCTGGGAGGTAAAGTGTATTGCTGCATAAAGATTTAAAGATTTGAATACCAGTTGCTTCTGGGTTTCTTTTGTCGGGTATCTTGTTCTATTTGTGATACAGTTAATATGGTGCCATAGTATCGATTTTCTGCTGTCATCACCGGGTGTTTGTTTATTAGTGTTACCGGTTATTGTTATGGCTGGTGGTGTTGCTATGACAGGTGCTGCTATGACAGGTGTTGCTATGATAGGTATTGCTCTGACTAATACTGGTGCTGCTTTAGTTGTTGTTGTTATGATGGTAAGTTATTTTATTTTATTTTATATATATTATGTTTCCAAACAGTTTCTAACAGTTTCTAACACTCATTTTAAAAATATCGCTATTTGTAATCTGCTGGAACTTGAAATCAAAAGGACAAAACGGTTGTTGTTATGATGGTAAGTTATTTTTTTTTTTATATATTATGTTTCCAAGCAGTTTCTAACAGTTTCAGCAATGCAATGCAACGGGTTTGTAAAAGCAATGATCAAGTTTTGTGAGTTCTATTTTCTGGCGAGTATGCTCTATCTTGATGGGTCCTGTCTCCTTCTCTTCCGTCCTCGTTTACGAGCGGTTCGTGCAGTTCAATCCTGGGTGTAATGGCACGTAAAACCATACGGATATCGTAGGGAGAGTTGGATTGATGGTTCTCATCTCGGTAGATGTCATCTCAAAGGAAAGTATTATGATCAAAGGTTGATTGTTGCCACAACACCGCAGCAGTTAGTGATTCTATTTTTTGGCGAGTATGTTCTATCTTGGTAAGTCCTGTCTCCTTCTCTTCCGTCCTCGTTTACGAGCGGTTCGTGCAGTTTAATCCTGGGTGTAATGGCACGTAAAACCATACGAATATCGAAGGGAGAGTTGGATTGATGGTTCTTATCTTGGTAGTCATCTCTAAGAAAAATATTATCATTGACTGTTGTGTTGTTGTACTTATCCGTTGCATTCTTATTTTTGAGACTTCAGCTAGTGGACCTCCTCGTGGTTTGTCTTGGGAAACTTTGAATTCAGAAACTTTTTCTTTCCGGATTGTAAAGGCTAAAGCACTAGTAACTTTTTTTAAATAATTATTGTAATAAAAAAAAAAAGGGTAATAAACAAAAAGTTCAGATTAAACTTAATTTCCTTTGACATGTTATGATAGTTATACATAAATAAAACCATTCTTTTTTTGTTGAAGTGTTTTGTCTTTATGTACCACCCAAAAAGTTTCTCTCAAGATTGCTCCCAACAAGATTTCACTATTTTTTTACAGCTAAACTTTTTTTTTACATTGTATTATTTATCTTAACTACACAGTGGGTGTTTTTTTTTTTTTTTTTACTTTTATTATATATCTTTAATTCATTGCAAAAACCAATTAAGAAAAATATTTGTTTTATTTACAATTAAACTTGAACTGATACAGCTGATAAAGTATAAGTACAACATTAGCTCTATGAAGCCTTTGTTTAATGTACAATGCTCAAAAGGCACCACATAAACTCATCTACACCACAGTCAGGAACTCCAAAAGCCAAAAGCCTGCGTCGCAAATTGCTTTTTTTTTTTTTTTGTGGTGCCGATTGTAGTGTCCCCAAAAATTCACCTTTTATTAATACAAAATAAATGATGAGAAAATGTTTGCTAACGTTTTTTTATGGGACATATTGCTAAAGAAGTAAATGCATCCATAATAAGAAAACAAGAGGTTTGGAATGCTTTCCGAGCTTTGTTACACTCAAACATGATCGAAGTGTATGCACACTGAAAACAAGCACAAAGCCGGAACGATATAAGTACAACACTCACAAACTTGACAAAATTCTTGTAGGTGTGCACTATCTATAAATACATCATTTTTCTCACACAAGTTAAAACATAAATTGTGAGATCTTATGTTTCTCATACATTCAATTTGAACGCAAAGAGTAACAAACAAACAATATAAATTGCTCAAAACGTGATTGTTTTTGGGGATGTAACGTAGTAACTTAAATAAGGGTCACATTTTATCATTTGTTTGACATAAAGTTAAAAAAAAAAAAATTGTCGCGTTTTATGTTTGTTTTAAAGGGTCAACAGGAATTAAAAGATTATTGTAAAAAAAAAAGGTAATTATTTTTATTGTTTAAAAAAAACCCATCCTGCAACCGGGATAGCTGTCGGTTTCGATCATGTTGAATGTCGAGTATAGAAATATATAAAAAGAGAAAGAACAATATATAATAAAAAAAAATGGAAATTATATCTAACAATTAAGAGATTTTTTGAGAAGTTGGGGGGAAATATGAAAAAAAAGAAGAAGAAAAAGAGGATATGAAATGCAGTTTGTTGAAAACGTTAACTCAAAAAATTATAACGGAAAAAGGGTAGTGGAGGGAATTTAGAACTTGAGTTCCTTGGGTTGTTCCCAAGAGAATTCATCACGACCGAAATGACCGTAAGCAGCGGTCTTTTGGTAGATGGGCTTGAAAAGATCGAGTTCCTTGACAATGACACCAGGACGGAGATCAAAGTTTTGACGGATGATCTTGACGAGGTCAGTATCAGACTTGGAACCAGTACCGTAAGTATCAACAAAGATAGAAAGAGGCTCAGCGACACCAATAGCATAAGAAAGTTGAACAAGAGCACGACGAGCGAGCTTGGCGTTAACCAAAGACTTGGCGATCCAACGAGCGGTATAAGCAGCAGAACGATCAACCTTGGACCAATCCTTACCGGAGAAAGCTCCACCACCGTGAGCACCCCAACCACTGTTATAATAAAAAAAATAAAATAGATTAGAGAACCGAAATTAAAAATAAGTACATAAGGGAAATTGAGAGGGGATATTAAAAAATTAAAAAAAAAAAAAAAATTTTTTTTCCAGTTCCACTATAAAACCCTCCCAAATCCCGCTGAGAAAAAAAAATAGAAGAAAAAAGAACTTACCCATAGGTATCAACAATAATCTTACGACCAGTTAAACCAGCATCACCTTGAGGACCACCAATGATGAACTTACCAGAGGGTTGTAAATGGTAGATGGTATCCTTGAGAAGATTAGCAGGGATAACGGGCTTAATGATGTGTTCCATAAGAGCCTTACGGAGATCTTCAGTCTCGATTTCAGCAGCGTGTTGAACGGAGACAACAACGGTATCTACACGAAGAGGGACCATAGCACCATTTTCGTTCTTGTATTCAATAGTGACTTGAGTCTTGGAATCGGGACGCAACCAAGAGAGGGTACCGTCACGACGACAATCAGCCATACGCTTGTTAAGCTTGTGAGAGAGGACAGCAGTCAAGGGCATCATTTCGGGAGTTTCATCAGTGGCATAACCAAACATGATACCTTGATCACCAGCACCAATATCTTCAATGTTGAAAGACTTTTGAACAAGACCTTGAGAGATATCAGGAGATTGTTGTTCAATAGCAACTAAAACGTTACAGGTCTTGTAATCGAAACCCTTTTCGGAATCATCATAACCAATTTGCTTGATGGTGTTACGAATAATCTTTTGGTAATCGAGGTTGGCCTTGGTGGTAATTTCACCGAAAACCATGATCATACCAGTCTTGGCAGCAGTTTCACAAGCAACCTTGGACATGGGATCTTGAGCCAAACAAGCATCCAAAATAGCATCAGAGACTTGATCACAGATCTTATCTATAATGTAAATGTAAATATAAGTAAATGTGTACCTTTTTTTTTTTAATTATTATTATTATTATTATTCATTTAATTCTTACCAGGGTGACCTTCACCGACGGATTCAGAAGTGAAAAGGAAAGTCTCGCTCATTTTTAATAAATTTGTTATTCTAACGAAAAGGGTATGAAAAAGAAAAAAAAAATTAGAAAAAAGGTGCAAATGAATTGATTTCTATTTATTTACAATTTTTTTCAGCAAAAAAAAAAAAAAAAAAAAAAAAAATATCAATTGAAGCCACCGAACATAAACCAATAAAATCAGATAAAAATGGCGAATTGAACCAATGAAAAGACAAAAAATATTCAATCGCGACATTCTCAATCATTGATCTTCTCTTCTTATTTGTTATTTACATTAGAAAACTTATTGTTATTTTTTCTCGAAAAAAAAAAAAAAAAAAGGTACGCTACTGCATTAAAGAAAACTAACTTTACAAAGAGATCATCTTTTTCCTTCCTCTTGTCTTATCTTTCTGTCAAATAAAAACCGAACAAATTTTTATATTTATAATCTCATCTTTTTTTTTTTTTTTTTCATACCCCCCAGTCCTTTCATACCCCCCCCCTTTTTTTTTTTTAAACACAAGAAGTTTTTAGTTTGTCTTTTCACCATCATACAAAAAAAAAGTTTTGGCCTATGAAAATTAAACACAATTTTTTTGTATACTTTCAACAATTTTTCCCAGGAGGACAATATATTACGCCTTTTATGATCTTGATTACACACGGGCCGTCTTATTAACTTTCGATATCAAGTACAAGATCATCTCTCTGTGTTTCAAAAAAAAAAACGATAATTTTTTTTTTTTTTTTTTTTTACTTTTTGTACCTGAAAATCATTTTCGTTGCTACAGCAACAAATGTGTATATAAGAAAAAAAGAGGGGGAGGAACATGACAACGCATCTTTTGCCCTCAGTTTGTACATGTGCATTCTTATTAGGTTCTTTTACATGATGCATTCCTTTCTAAAACACTCTTTCTTTATTTCTCGCACAAGTGTCTTTTTTTGCTCTATGTTACGATCAAACCCTTTTACGTAAGCTTAAACTGGGCATGTTGTATTCTCTTTCTCTTTTTCTCAATAAAATAAAAATTTGACAGATGATAACATTTGAAAACGCCCCCTCTTTTTTTTTTTATTATTCCTTTTTGTTTCATGCGTTTCTATTTTATCTAATTTTACTATTATTTTTATTTTTTTACAACTATTTTTTTTTATTTTTTGCTGGTAAAAAGCGAGTACCTTTTTGTTTACGTAATGGGATGAACCGATTATTCAATGTCTCGTTACAATTTTTCCTTTAAAGTTTTTAAGAAGAAATTACTCCCAAGTAGTCTTCTTTGATGGTACCAATAGCAAACTGTAATAATTTTTGTTTATTTTTTTTTTGAGCATTTTTTTTAAAAAAAAATTATTTATAATTTCACTTACGATTTCTGTAGCGTCAACACGAGTACCTACCAATTTTAAGCGAACTTGAACGTCTTTTTGTATCACCTAATAATATTATGTCAAATTAAGAATATCCTGCAAAAAAACATATATATATATATATATATATATATATCTTTACCTGATCCTCAGATGAATAACATGGTGGGTTACCATTTGCATCAAATCTCATATCTGTAGGGATAAGCTAAACGAAAAAAAAAGGGTTTTTTTTTCTTTCTCATTCAGTTTTCTCTCTTTCTCGTCAATATATCTCTCCAACTTACATGGTTTGAAACGAATACTTGCAATGGTCCAACATCAGCAAAGAAACCCATCTATAATAGAAAAGATTCTAAATCAACCATTGAAAATTACAAAAAAAAAATTCCTTTTTTTTTTTTTTTGTTCTTTACCTTGTTTACAGTAGTAACAATAGCATCTAATACTTCACCCTTGAAAGGCTTAAAGACAATAGCTTGATAGTTCACCTTGAATTCAGCTAAACCTGAACCAGGTAAGATCTTACCTTTACCAAAAGCATTTAAAGATAATACAGTAATGACATATCCGTATCTTCCTGTACAAGTTCCTTCGACGTCCGCATACAATTTATCCTTTAATTGTGCTTGCATATTTGGCCCAAAGTAAGAAGGATGTAAGGATATAGTGTGTGTTAATTCTTTCTACAATTTTTTTTTTTTTTTAATATATTGGGATACAAAGTTAAAGAAAAAAAGTGTGTGTCTTTTTTTTTTTATTTATTTTTTTTTTTTACCAAGAAAAACATTTATATCAAGATCCAAAAGTAAAATAAGTATGTATTGATTTCAAAAATTAGGTTGAGGTGAGATCAGAGTTTTTTTTTTTTTTAAAAAAAAAAAAAGTTTCTCGTTTGGATGTTCGTTAAAGGTAAATCGAAGAAAAGGATTGTTGTAGTTGTTATGTTTTTCTAAACGCGTTTCTAACAAAAGTTGTACTTGTTACTTCTTTTTTTTTTTTGAAAGCAAAATAATAATTAAAAAAGAATACTTGTTAAAATTGCTTTAAAAAAAAAAAAAAAAAAAAAAAAAAGAGAAGCAATACAGAAGAGAATACGTCACTTGGTAGACGATTTGTGTTAGTTTATTAAATAACCGCTATTCCCATGATTGGTTTAAACGCACCAAAAAAAAAAAAAAAAAAAAAAAAAAAAAAAGAATTGTTTTCTTTATTCCTTGTTTTATATATAAAAAGAAAAAAAAAGACATGTCTCATTTTATGTTTCCAAGAACTGGAATGACTATGGACCGAGAAATAATGAATTCTGTTGTACTTGATAACGATATTTTAGATACAAACGATTTACTGTCTAATTCAACTAGCAGTAGTAGTAATGCCTCTACAGTCGATTCCTCTGACTCTTCCACCATATTAGCTCCAAGACAACCTCGTGTAGTCGTATCTGAAGAACCAAGGTGTTGGATTTGCTTTGGTGACAATTCAGATTCTCAAGGAAAATGGGTCAAACCTTGTAAATGTACACTTGAAGTTCATCAATCTTGTTTATTAGACTGGATTGCCGAAAACCAAAAAGCCTCACCTACAAAAAAGGTATATATATAAACTTGATAAATACAAGTTATAAATACGAGTTATAAATACTGATATATATATAATTAGGTTCGGTGCCCACAATGTGCTTTACCTTATTACCTTGCACAAAATGATAATCTTACACTTGCATTATTAACCGTTGTAGATTCATTAGCACGAACGACTGCGCCTTATATTACAGTATTAGGACTTGGATGTTCATTATTAATTACGTGTACAACCTATGGAGCATTTTCAGTCATAGCCTTACTAGGACCTCGTGATGGAGAACGATTGATTGGGAACCCAAATTATTGGACATATAAAACCTGGATTGGATTACCACTTATACCCGTCTTATTAGTATCCACCAAGACTCGATGGGGAGATGCAATTTTACCTGTAGCGGCTGTCACTCTCTTAAGGGCAACAGGACATACACCACATCAAATTCGATTTAGTTGGCCCATGTCTCCTGCATTCACAATTGGTATCATGCCTTGGGTTCGATTGTTTTATAAAAATGCTTATCGATTAGCACAACGGTATATTACACGGAATTTATCTTTACAACAACAACAACAAAAGGATCCAATTGTTTTATCTAATACCAGAAGAAATAATCGATCGAATACGACAGAATCAAGTAATAATAATAATAATAGTAGTAGTAGTAGTAGTAATATATCAGAAAGAGAACGTAGCTTGGAATTTGATATGATTAATGGTAGAGATACAGGAAGTGTGGGTGTTTCATTAATTAGTGCATTATTATGGCCTGCTATTAGTAGTGGCATGGGAGGGTAAAAATATATGTAAATTTGATGGTTATTTTTATATTTATGATTTTTTTTTATATGTAGGTTTTTAAATAGATTTAGTTGGGTGAGAGAAAACTTTCCAGATCCATTTCAAAGAAATGTGTTGGGTGGATGCTTATTTGTGGTAGCAAAAGATCTTGGTAACTTGTTATATAAATATGAACGTATTCGACAACATCGATCACGTCGTATTAAAAACTATGATGAGGTGATAAAATCAACTTCAACACGAACTTGAAAATATAATCGGAGTTTTAAAAAATGAAATAAAAAAAAAAATTTTTTTTTTTTGGTTTAAATTTTTATGTAACTTGTCTTTAACAGGACCTCTCACTGTGAAAGTTATGGGTTGAGATGGTCTACAATATTGACATAGAATAAAGCAAGAATTCGATACTCTGACTATACAAAAAGAAACGAATAGTCTGTCATTTTATTCTCTTGTACACCTATTTTTTACTTTTTTTTTTTATTATTATTATTTTTTTAATCTTCTTCCATGGCATCTGCTTTATGTTTAGCTTGTTCTTCTACAGCTTTCAAAAAGGCTTTTAAATCTATTTTAAAATAACTTGGTTAAGTAATAATAATAATAATAATAAAATCTTTCTCATTTACCTTTTTCAATCTCGAGTTCTTGAATAATAAAGTTAAGTTCATCTTGTTGAATTGCGAATTTCAAAAGTTGCAATCTTTCTTTAAAAGGTTGACTTTGAATTAACTGGTCCAAGTCTTGTTGTTGTTCACTAGAGATAAAAGGAAAGAGAGCAGAGCGAATTTGATCATCCTTAAGAATTGTAGCAAGTGCGTCCTTATTTGATACTTGTTCAAATGCAACAGCCGATTGTCCTTCTGGTATAGAGATATGATCCAATTTAGACTTTAATTCTGTCCATTGAGAATTAGCAAGTACATGTCCATTAGAAGGTAAAGCGGAAGAAAGATGTCTATTGATATATTTTTAGCAAAGTATATATAAATAAATACATATAAAAAGCAACTTTACCCTAAATTACCAGCATCTTGAATGAATTGTAAAAGATTATCTTGTGTCATATTTTCTAAATCATCTTGGTTACCTGATAAAATTTGCATTAAATCAGAATGAGCATTATCTTCAAACTCAAGATCACTTTCACGACTGTTGTTACCCTCTTGATGAGCACTTTGAGGATCATTGATAAGTTGATTGACTCTCTTTACAAGTTCTTCATCCTTTTCTGATTTCTTGCTTTGCATCCAATAAAATACTTTTTGACTGGATGATTTGAATTTTAAGATATATACGCGACCTGTTGTACATTGATCTACGCGTAAAAGTTCGGCTTCGTCTGGAAAGATAATAAAGTCCTAATATTACAATATTCTTCTTTAGATATGAAAAAAATTCTATTGTTTCTTGTGCTTACTTACGTCTTCAGGTTCAGAAGATTTACGTTCTTTCCAGTAAAAGTGCATAAGTTGGTCATCGCTCTACTCAAAATAAATACATTAATATCTAAAAAAAAAAAAAGATACTTGTTATCTGTCTTTACTTGATCCATGTAGATAACACTATGAATAAAGAAGTATTAAATCATATATGCAAAAAAAAAACAATAAAAATGCATACTTTATCACTTTACCCCTTTCTTGTATCTGGCTTTAATAAATCGCCTTCTCTAATACATTTACCAGCGTTAAATTCAACAAGGTGGTTATTTCTTTGTGTAGTTGGGAAAAGACTCATTATTATTTATTCTCAAAAATAAAGAGAGAAAGAAAAAGAGAGGAGAAACACAATAAAAAAATGGGAATGCTTTAACAGACAGATGACGCGGCACAGCGCGCTGTTTTAATTTTCCGTTCTTTTGCTCTAAAATGAGTTTAATTGCATAATAAAGAATAAGTGTGTGTGTGTGAGAGAGAGAAAGCCGAGCTGTTCACGTAGTATAGTATTAAGTCAAAGTATATATAACCATATTAAATATGGTAAGCGTTTTCTTAGAGTTTTCTCATTGAAAGAGTACATACAATTTAGCATTTGCAAAAAAAAAAAAAAAAAAAAAAAAAAACACTTTGCAGGTGGTCTAGTATAACGAAGTAATGTCGTATCCAGGGAGAAATTTCTTATTGTATAATAATCAAAGAGGAGGGATAAAGTTAAAAAAACAATGATTTATGCAAGAAAAAGTGGTCTCTTTTTTTTTTTCTCTTTTTAACTCAAAGTTAAATAGTACAAGATGCTCGTAAGACGATACACGAGATTATAAGAATCTTTTAATCAAAACCTTACACGTATAACGTCAAATCTATCGGGAAAAATATTTAAAATATGAAAGTTTTTTTTAAATAAGTCAAAAGAAAACGCTTTGAGTCATATTATCTCGACTTTACTTTTCTTATTATTATTTTTACATAGACAACTTGATTAAAAAAAAGAAGCGAGCTTAAAATAATAGAATAAAAAAAAAAAAAAGTTTACTTATAATCGTGCTTGGCTTTGACCGCGATTTTTTTTTTTTTTTTTTTTTTGAGAGCTCGGAAAAAACCATTTGTATTCAACTCAGTTCGCTTTCTTCAAATAATCTAGTAGCATTCATAATGAATATCTTTTATATATCGCTTATTCTTAAAAGAATCACTAAAATTTATGGTATCGTTGTCATAAAGATTGATACAATTTTGTGCTTGCTGATTTAGAAGACTTTTTTTTCTTTTGGCCTTCAATTCGCCGGAGATTAAGGTTTACCGGTTATTTAGAGTCATTGGAATCATTTCCCTTTTGAGATCGTTCAGATGCGTGCACACAATAAATGTTGATTATTGTCTCCACTTTTCCGCGTTCAGGAACAGATCGCAATCTACTTTATGATCTTATTGACAGTTGCTTGTTCGTAGTACGACGATATGGTACAAGACTCAGTGTTTCATAGAAGGAAGATGACCTACTCGCTTCGTTTGCTAACGGCTTACCTCACTACTAAGGAGCCAGAGAGCGAATATATTTCCTCATATTCAATACATTCAATCTGCACAAAAAAAAAGGGGGACATTTGCTATTGAGATCTATTAGTAGAGAATAAATCACTTTTTTCTGATCAAATGACTATCGATGAATCTTTTTTCTAATTATTTATAATAAAGTAAATACTGAGCTTTTTAAAATCTCTGAACTGTTATTATATTCTCTTCCAAAAATGATACCAAATATGCTACAGTAAAACGTATTAAAAATCATGCTATCGAAAAAACAATTCGAAGTAGTAAGTCCTCCCGGATCCTTTGGCATGCTTGCCTATTAAAAGGCCAGCAAAGCCCTGATTAAGTGTACAGCCAATTTATTTACAGAATATAAGTAAGTTACACTGGATGGCTATTAAATTTGGGCATTTAAAGCAAAAATGTATTCTCCTGTGAATCACATGTACTTCAAAGTAAACAGTTCAAACTTTCCTTCTTTTCTTAAATAAACTATATTTTATCCACAACCTTATTTTTCAAGATAGCAATACATATACTGAAATTCATAGACATAAGCTCATAGCAAATGTGTCAATTATGCACCTTGTCAACATCTGTCAGTTTCATTTGGAAAATCAAAAGACAATTTAGGGACCACGGCTTTACTTTTGCATGATTCTGGAGCAACCGGGTTGACTTTCAATATTTTCACTACTAACTGTTCGACCCCCGGGCCACCGACTTTCCGGCACCTCCTAATGTACAACCCGGCTGCTCCTAAAGTAAGAAAATACATACATTTTTAATGAGTATCGATGTACGTATTTGTGGTATTGATAGTATTTTTTTTTTTTAAAACAACACTCGATGACGTTTTTTTAAGGGGGAGAAGTTGTTATTACGTGCACTGTTAATTATAAATCGACATCAATAGGAGTTGAACTTGACAGCCTGGGGGTGATGAGTCTTATATATATACGGAATTTGTTAGAAAATTAAATGATGAATCGACCAAAAGACTTTGTTTCAGTTAAGGAGGCAGTTCGAGCTCTATTATTATGTAGTATGAAATGAACTAATTAGAGGTTTGTAGGATATCGAAAGCTAAAAAAAACAACAACAAGGGAGAATTTTTTTTTTTTTTAGGAAGAGCCCAGTTCAAAGGTTTAGCGGGTGATTACCCTCTTAAATCGTCTGCACCTCCCTTTCATTACTTAAATCAGGTATGTATATGGCTGAATCATTTGTTTAGTAATATTCTGTACGAAATCGGTAACGGGGCTCAGGGGAAATTTTGTATAATTGCAAAATTCGAAACATTCAAGGGAAAATTACCTTTTTAAATAATATCAGATCAGTGCATGAATACTACATGTCACTCAAATATCGTGTACGACATAAAGGTACGATTGTAGAATAGAACGTTATAGTAATCATATGGTGAGAGTTATATTTATCAAAAAAAGAGTAGGTAACTTCGAAAGAAAGCACATATTTATGTGGTTGATGATACATGACACGTATATGTAAGGTATACTTTTGTTTTTTTTAAAAAAAAAAGGTACAATATGTGATCCAGTCATTAGGTTTTATTTCTAAAAAGTTTAATAAAAGAAAAAAGCCTCGGCAGAGATAGAACTTGTGGTTTACTGGGCCATAATAATTGTATTTTTCTCACACAAATAGTATTACACAAGTATCAAAGCAGAAGTACATTAAATAATTAAACAAAGTATATATCCTTGACAACATTTATACTTACACCATAAGACGATTGTTTCTACATTATGTATGGATTAAATATGTTTTTACTTGACAGTGCTGTGAATGTAATATAGCGTAACTCAATTTTAAAGCTTTGTGTTATTATGCAGTAACAAAAGTTGACTGTAGTAGCAACTTTGAATAATAATGTACTAAATGTCTTACGACAAAAATAGTTAGCATTGGTTTAGAAACAAAAACAAAGAATGATTCTTTTTCTTCATATTCTTTTTTTATGTATATTTATTTTTGTTTTATCCAAGTAACATATTTACTGAAAAACAAATGTATATATTTAGTTAACAAAGTATTTAATATTGATACTAGTTAAATGAATTGTAACAGTACACAATATAAAACCTGTGTTCTAAACACGTGGAATATAACTTAATAACAGGTTATTCAAACCATACAGAAATAAAAAAGCACAGGTCTAACCAAAAAGCCTTTTATCGAAACTACACGATTGTTCATCGCGTTACCGGTTTCGGGGGGAGGGGGGGGGGGGTAAAATCATAATGTTTTAGAATATGCATACACCTATTGGGTAATTCTAGTACGGATTTGGGAAAATGTGTTGCTTGAACCTTAATTGTTCCCTTTTTTTTCATTTTTTACATACGAAGTAAAATGGATTTCATATTATAAAAATAAAAAAAATAAATAAAAAGGGACGAAAAAACTAGTTTTTATTTTATTTTTTGTTTATGGAAAAATAGTGTGCTATATTGTTTGTTTAACGTTACCTTACTACGGGGTTTTTTTTTTCACCATTAAAAAGCTACAAGCACGATTAGAGCTACGGCCACATGAGAGAAATAGACATTGATTTCATTATCCTAAAATGTTTAAATTCCTTTGATGACAATTATGAAGAGCTTTCGTTAGCTTTTAAACTTCACTATTTAAATCATTGCTCCTATTCTTTTCAATCTAGAATAAAATTAAGCAAAAAAAGAAAGTATATTGAGTTACATCTCCAAATATATATTTTTTTATGCCGCTTATTTAAGTTATATTGCGACTTTCTGTAACCAGAAAAAAAAACAATAACATATTCTAACTATTGTACACATAAGAATATAAAAGGAGAATAGGATAGAATGAAATTCAGCGATCGAACGAACATTCTTTCTTCATGTATAGTAGCGTTAGTAGTTGGCGGAGGAAATGATCAATTATAGGTTATTAGAAAATTTTCTTAATATATGCTATTAACTATACGGGTCTCAGGAAAAAAATGCTTCCCTAATTCCATCCCATGTATAGGCGCCACATTTTGGTGCGCTTATCTTTTTTTTTTTTAGTACTTCAATTTTTATATACAAATACTTACTATTACCAGATTAAATTACTTTCAATAAAAATGAATACTCGGCAATAGAATATTCATATATGTCCGTGCGCATTTAAATATAATTAAAAGTGGCACAAAGAACTGGTATGGACGTATAGATTAAAGAAGAAACGAAAAAGAAGAGAGATACGCGCTAAAATAATAAGGAGAAAAAGTGTATACGCAACTTTAAATTTACAAAAAAGATTTCATTTAAAAACAATCAATATAATAAAATAGAGACTAGTCTAGATGCGTAGTTTAGGAGAAAGGCATACTCTATTAGAAGTTGGTTTTACAATGTTATCTCTCTATTTTTTTTTCTCCTCAGAAAAACAGAGGGAGAGAGAGAGAGAGAGAGAGAGAGAGACGCGTTTAAATATGAAAGCCCCGTTTGATTTAACATTGAATCTAAGAGATAGGCATTTATAACACATTATGAGGCTGTGATTTACATGATATTTGTTTCTGAATTAAGTTATTCAAGAGTGTGTGAGAGTATCATCTTGTTTTTCATGCGATAAATAAGGATAAACAAAGCGATTCGATTTAAAATAATTATTAAGTTTTTTTGTAATAAAAACAACTAGTAACAGGAATAGCATTTTGTCATTTCACGCCAATTCATGTTTTAAATTACCAAGGTTTAAATGTATACCATGCTTTCTTATGTTTGTATCACGCTTTTATGGTATATATATATATATTTATATCTACTTTAAAAGACGTCATCTTTTCTACTTGTAATTACAAAGACTTTTTTTTTTTTTGATAATAAATGATTTATGTATTTGTTATAACAAAAAATTTACAAATAAATGATATATATACGATGAATATAATCGAAAATAAAATAAAAGAAGAGAAAGAGAGATAAATAAAGGAATAGAGTTATATAGATGTTATTTTTTTTTTTACGCTCATTCTCAACACACTGAAACATTATAGAATCCAGGAGGTATATTTGGAGTTTGTTGTTGCTGACGAAATGCTTGTCCTGTTGCAGGGTTTATAATAGGTATTGCCCGAGCAATGGTAGGAAGATAATGAGATTGCTGATTATAGTTTATAGCGCAATTATCACCAATATAATAATTGCTATTGTAGTTAGCAGCGTTACTACCATTACTACTCACACTGCTAATACTGCTAGTACTACTTGTAGGACTAGCATTGTTTTTATATGCAACCCATTGAGCCATAGATGGAGAAGTATTTATTTTTCCTGGATGTTGTTGCTGCACAGGTACAGACACAGGGGTCATATTGCTTGGATTAATAATGGGAATTGCTCTAGTAACTGCACTTGATGAGTTTTGTTGTTGATTTTGTAATTGTTGTTGCAATAATTGATGTTGTTGATGCTGTTGGTGTTGTTGATGCTGTTGTTGTTGATGCTGATGTTGTTGATGCTGATGTTGTTGATGCTGATGTTGTTGTTGACGATGGTTATAATGAAGCTGTTGTTGTTGTTGTTGTTGTTGCTTTGGCGTATAATAAGACGGTGGGGGAGAATGATTTGGTGAAGAATAAGGTGAAGTGCGCTTTTGAATTCTTTCCCGATGTTCGGTAACCTAAGTTTTTTTTTTTTTTTAATATATTAGTATGTGAATCAAAATAGAAAATATAGTCAGTTTGTCATACCTCTTCAATATGATAAATAGGGCAGAATTCATGGTCATCATAAAAGTTACGTGCCAGTTCATGTTGCGTTCTAAACTGTTCCAGTCTTAAATCTATTTTTCTTGTTAATAAACGCAAATTCCTTCTCAAGAAATGATTACTTACTAGAGACAGTAGTTAAAGAAATAAGATTACTAGAAGACATTTTTTTTTGGGGGGTTTTTTTTTTGAGAGTGAGAGAAAGAAGAAAAGAAAAGAAGAAGAAAAAACTCGAAAGTGGGACGATTATGTTATATGCAACAAAAAGGAGAAGGGACTACTTTTTTTAGACAATGTTACACTTGCCTTTTTGTGCACCTTTGAAATCACAAAATAAGTTAAAGTGTTGTATTATATTTATTTATGCTGTTATCAGATGATCATTTAAATAAACTCTCCAAAAGCTACTAATTTCTCTCCCTTCAATTGACCTATCGAATTATTTGATTTTTAATATCAACGTTTTCCATTGTTTTCTTTTTTTTTTTTTTTGTTATGTTTTCAACTTGATTTCTTTTTCACAATATATCCGCCTGTGACGTCAAAATCCTTTATAACTATTATATTTCTCTTTGCATTGTTACAGATAATACATCCGTCAATTTTAACACTAAAAAAATATATGTTACTTCTTATTCTCCTATTTCTCATAGATTTATACGTACTTGTCTTCGATAACCACGTGGTCCGTAATAACTGAGTTAACAATCTTTACGTTCTTGCCAATAACACAGTGTGCTCTCACACAAGATATCTTGACTAAAGATATTTCATTAATCTTGGTATATTCACCAATAACTGAATCATTACCCACTTGCGTTCTAGGTACAACTTCTGCACTAGAAGGTACACGTGTGATCGAACCACCCTGCTGTGTATAGCCTATATATATATATATATATATATACATGTATACATTATAAATACACAAGGAGTAATAAAAAACCAGGATTTTTTTTAAAAAAAAAAAACTTACATAACGATATTATATTACCACAATCACAGAAACCACCACAGTAAACATGGACATAAGTTCTAATAGAACTCTTAGAGTTAGAACTAATAGTATCAGCAAATTCATCATCTACTTCAGCTGATTGTGTTGTAGAGAGTGCAATTGCATTAGCAAGTAAGTTTCTGTATATAAATGTGTCTGTATAACAGTAACCATTAGTTTCGATTTTCCTTTCTTTGTCATCCAGCTATTCACACTTGTTATTTTTTTCTCTCTCGGTCAACTTCTTTTGATTATTGCCATTTTACCAATAAAGGTATCAGATTCTTTGAAATAAGCATAATATTTTCCTTTTCTGCAACCATATATTAATATAGCCCATCTCTTAAAGATATACAAGTGTGCCTTTTGTGAATCTGTATGAGCTCTAACTCGAGGGAATTTAAAATTGTGTTTGTCTGCTGATTAGTCTCATCTATATCTTCCATTATCACTATTTTCGTTTTTCCCTTATATACTATCTATTTAATAAAGACATAACGCTTAGAGAAATCATCATCCTCTGAACGAATAGCCTTATAAAATAAAGCATTACGGATAGTATCAATATATACATAAGACAAAAGATCTATCAATCAGTCTACTTTTTTTTTTATCTCGGTTCCTTTCTTTTCTCTTTTACCGTCGTCTTTGCTTGCACTTTCAGTAGATCCAGGCCCATAAAATATGGCACTAAAAGTAGGATCGTATACGCGATGAGCGCTAAGGAAATTACGAGGGTTGATTTCAGTAATACGCAAGGAACTACAATAAAGTCTCTCTACATAATATTATCTTGTCAATATCTTTCTCACTACAGATATACATACATTTTTTTTTACCTTTTTTAGATGATTTGACTGGCTGAACCTTTTTTCCACCTCCCCTCCCCTTGGCTATTGTACCACCTTTTTTTATTATCAAAAAAAAAAAAAAAAAAAAAAAGGAAATTTATTTAATTAAAAATGGGACAACGCCAGACATCATTAATATCTTCTTCATCAATTAACTCTTGTTGAGAAGCAAAAAGAGCGTCTTTAACATAAACAGGGTCTCTCATACCTGTAAATACAGTACCTATTTCAGTATGAGATAATAAGAATCGAAGAGATTTAATTGAGAGTGGAGAATAAGCGTCTTCTGGAACATCCTTCATGGAAGGGCATAATGCAGTCAAAATACGATCGAGTTCATTGTTTTTGCGAAGTGTATCGATATATGCATAATCCACAATATCTTTTGTTAATGCTATAACAGACTTTTTTTTTTAAAAAAAAAAAGAGAAAGAAAAAAGGATTTAGTACATGATACAATGATAATAGTTGTTATAATCACCTCTCTATAGTTTTCAATCCAATGCTCATAAGCAGCTAATTCTTGATCACTTTGTAATTCAATAGCAAAATTACGAAGATCTTCTAAATCGTTTTGAAGGGTAGGTAAAACCTGTTGTGTTAAATAATGTCTAGTTGCAAAATGGTTTTGAGATAATCTTGCCAAGTTTTCTGATAATACTTGACCCCAAACAAATTTAGCTGTTAATGCTTCTTCATCTACAGGTACTATAGAAGAGATATTAGAATGATACGTGCAATTAAAGTGTTATATGGTATATTTACATTCAGACATGACATCGGATTCTAATTTAGCTACTTTTTCAAACGAAGTTTCCATTTTTGACATAATTTCATGCTCGGCTAGATATAATTTTCAATATGACAACTGTATATCATATTATTTGATTGATATTTACCTGGTCCCTTTCCATTTGCACCCAACTCATGATTGACTAAAACTCTAATTTGTCCATTGGCAATTGCATTCAAAGGTCGATTTGTCATTAAATAAATATCATTTTCCTATTTGAAGCCATAAGTATAAATATTTTAAAATGCTAGAAATCTATAAATGCTTACCTTTGCAATTTCAGCTACAGTTTTCTTTTCATTGCTTTCACATGTCACAATGGCATCACGTTCATATAAATTGAAAGGTACTTGAGTGGCGACAAAATTTGCAGGGTTAGGACATGCTTTTAAGATATCTGTGAGAGAGATATGATCTGCTGCAGCAGGTAAAGCTAATGTATTTGAACAAATACCATAACCACCAATTGTACCCGATTTCACAAGTCCATCAAGGTAACTGAAACTTTCTGTCAAGTCCTTGTATAATTGAGCTAATGTATATCTCTAAATAAAATTAAATGAGTACATATTGCTTTGTTATTTTAGTGTTATATTTTTTACTCTATTCTTGGAAAACATCATACGCTCAGGTGAATTGATCATAAAGATATCTAATTTATTGGTCTTTAATCGATCTAATGATGTTTGGATTTGAGATTCCAAAACTTTAGGACTGATTGAATGAAAGCTCTTTTCTGTTAATTGTACATAATCTTGATCCGGACTAAAGGCACTGATATCTTTTGGACTGAGATAACCTGATTTAGTGACAAGTGTAATGGACTATGTTTATTTTTGTGTTAATTCATGCTTAATTCACGCTTAATTTTTTTTTTTTTTTTTTTTTTTTTTTTTTTTTTTTTTTTTTTTTTTTTTTTTTTTTTTTTTTTTTTTTACCTCTCGAGATATTTTCCCCTTTTTTATTAAATTATCCAATGTATTACCAATCAAAATTTCACTACGGCCTTAATATTATTACTATTGGGGTTTTTCTTTTCTGGTAAGGAGGGGTTATTATAGCGTTATATACATACCATTTTCAAAATTGTTTCCTGTATCAATAATATTTACACCACCTTCTAAAGCAGCTGTAAGTGCCTGAGCATGAATAGGTGTCGAAGCTCTATAACTTCCAAAACCTAAACGAGTGACTTGTTGACCCGTCTTTGGAATGACATTCTTAAGGAGTTGACTCATAGTTGTATATATGACAAAAAAAGAGAGGGAGAGAAACAAACCTTGTAATATTTTTTTTTCTCTCTTTGACTGCTATTCATAAAGCGGGAAACAAACTGGATCTTTTCTTCGAATTTTTGCTCACGTGAACCTTTCAATGATGGATACTTCATTTTTAATATTTTTCTCTTTCATATGATACGTTACTAGGGGATTTGAATTTCAAATGAACAAATCTCCTACTGCAATTGATACCTTCTAATTTTATTATGTGTATGGATAATAGATAAATCGCTTGGGTTTATCGTGAATTAAATGAGTGTACGTATGGCCGATATAGACTTGAAACGATTCTTTTTGTGTATTTATTTACATTAATCCAATAAAATAAAATTAAATTGTGTATATAATTACTACTGATAAGATGATATCATTCGCAGCCATTTATTTTTGGCGGTTCTTTGTTTCTATTTTCAATTGACTCTCGCACACTAAACAAAAAAGTTTATGTAGTATTTTAGCTTATTTCCAACAACAAAAACGCGCTATTTATGCCTTTATCTCTTTATTCCTTCTTTGGTTAAACCCTTTCATGTAAAAAAAAAAAAATACACGTATGCAGATGACGAAAATATCAATGCAATTGACAGGATTAAGAGTTTCTACTCATGTCTTGGGTTGTAAAGGTATCACTTTCATTTGAAGATGAAACTAATATGTTGATTAGTATAACATTATTACAATGCAAAGAAAAAGAGAATAACATTCTAGTTTATTCATAATTTTTTTTTTTTTGTTATGAAATTCATATGTCACGAAAAGAATATTATCCTGAGATAGAATGTTATATGATTTGCTACGCTATATAAAATTGTTCGATAATTAGGTGAGGGCCTACATAAGAACACGGCTCTTATTAAAGCATTTTGTCCCACTTCCAAAAATCGATGTTCTTTCGTATGACCCAAATTATTTTTTCTGTTAAAAAGAGATCATTCATAAAAAAAAAAAAAAAAGTTACTATCTTTATACTGCTCTAGAAAAAAAGAGGGCTTTGATAACAGACCTTTTGCTTCTTTTTTTATTATTATTATTATACTTTTCATTAAACAACCGCGATAAAAAAGTTTAAGTAGCACAACTGACGCGTTACAATAAAAATTAATGCTTTTTTAAGTTTTTTTACTACTGAGTTCTAAAGATAATAATCTGATGAGAGGAACTGGAGAGTGTGAGCCAATTTTACTCACTCTTCTCGTACGACGTGTTTTTTTTTATTTTTCTTTTGAACTGTTACAAGGGAGAAGGAAGAAGGGGAAAAAAAGTAAGCGAAAAAAAAACAATTAAGCCTAATTGATCAAATTTTTCGCTAAAGAAGGGCGGGACAAAATTCAATCATCATCATTGAAAAGCGTTTCAATTCGGGGTTCTGATCTTAGCAAAGATAATATCTTATGATTGGCTGTACATGATTCTAGTGTGGAATGGTTTTTTAAGATCGTTATCGCTTTAAAAAAAAAGAGGTGATATACGCGATATTACTGATAAAATCTATAAAGGTTACAAAAAAAGAGTTCTTTTTGTAAATAAATAAACAAATCTATAGTGTTTATTCACACGGTTTTTTTTTTAGTGTAAAGGCCCTATAATACATCACGACGAAACTACTAGAACTTATCGGAGTCATGACGGTTTTACAGATTTTTTGATGCAAAAAAGGTGTCGACCCCTTTCATGGCATGGGTCTTACTTTGGGTACCCACTTTTGTAGCAGTGACTGTTCAAGGCAACGTGAGTTATTTTTTTTTTATAGATACGATCAGAAAGTTTATATATAAATAACCAATCTTTTCACACCTTTTTTTTTTTCTTTTCTTTTTTTTTTTTTGTTTTACAATTAACTTTTTTATAAATAATTAAAAATGTCTACTGTTACTGCTGTTCACGCTCGTCAAATTTTTGATTCTCGTGGTAACCCCACTGTTGAAGTTGAAGTCACTACTGCTAAGGGTGTCTTCCGTGCTGCTGTACCTTCTGGTGCCTCCACCGGTGTTCATGAAGCTGTTGAACTTCGTGATGGTGATAAGGATGCTTATATGGGAAAGGGTAAGAGATTTTTTTTAAAGAAAAAAAGACGCGTTTTTTTTTTTTTTTTTTTTTTTTTTCAGTGATTAACATTTAAAAATTAGGTGTCCTTAAGGCTGTTGCCAACGTTATCAAGGTCATTGGTCCTGCTTTGATCGAATCCAAGATTGCTGTTACCGAACAAAAGGCTGTTGATGAATTCCTTATCAATCTTGATGGTACTGAAAATAAGGGTAAGCTTGGTGCTAACGCCATTCTTGGTGTATCTCTTGCTGTTGCCAAGGCCGCTGCAGGTGATAAGGGTGTCCCACTTTACGTTCACTTTGCTGATTTGGCTGGATCCAAGAAACCTTTTGTTATGCCCGTCCCTGCTTTCAACGTTATTAACGGTGGTTCTCATGCCGGTAACAAGCTTGCTATGCAAGAATTCATGATTCTTCCTACTGGTGCCAAGTCATTCAAGGAAGCCATGAAGATTGGTTCTGAAGTCTACCATCACCTTCAAAAGGTTATCAAGGGCAAGTATGGTCTTGATGCTACTAACGTTGGTGATGAAGGTGGTTTCGCTCCCAACATTCAAAAGAACGAAGAAGGTCTTGAACTTTTAGTTCAAGCTATCGAAAAGGCTGGTTACACCGGTAAGGTCAAGATTGGTATGGATTGTGCCGCCTCTGAATTCTACAAGGAAGGCAAGTACGATCTTGATTTCAAGAACCCTAACTCTGATAAGTCCAAGTGGCTCGATGGTAAGGAATTAACTGCCCTTTACAACTCTTTCGCCGAAAAGTATCCTATTGTCTCTATTGAAGATGCTTTCGATCAAGATGATTGGTCTGCTTGGTCTCATTTGGCTGCTGAATCCGAGTTCCAACTTGTTGGTGATGATCTTCTTGTCACTAACCCTAAGCGTATTGTTACTGCTATCGAAAAGAAGGCCTGTAACGCTCTCTTGCTCAAGGTTAACCAAATTGGTACTGTCACTGAATCTATTCAAGCTGCTTTAGATTCTCAAAACGCTGGTTGGGGTGTTATGGTTTCTCACCGTTCTGGTGAAACTGAGGATACCGTACGTTACACATTTTTTTTTTTTTTTTTTTTGCTAAATACTAACTTATATTTCTTAATAGACTATTGCTGATCTCGTTGTCGGTCTCCGTACTGGTCAAATTAAGACTGGTGCTCCTTGTCGTTCTGAACGTCTTGCCAAGTATAACCAACTCTTACGTATTGAAGAAGAACTTGGTGAAGGTAACTCCATCTATGCTGGTGAGAACTTCCGTACCGCTCATCTTTTGTAAATAATACATCTCCCACTTTTATCATATTTTTCCCCCTCTTCCATCTTTTTTATAACCAAAATCAAAAATAGCATTAATATTTTTATTTTAAAACCGAAATTATAAATAAAAAAAAATTCGAGTTGTTCCAAGTAAATTTTTTTGCATTGTTGTTATACAAAAGTACTTTATGGTGTTACAATCTCATATTTCATATTACGAAACTCAGTCACAAGTGTAAAAACTTTACACACACATTATATTTCTTCTTTTTACCTTTTCTCTATTACTACTTACTCTTTTATCCTTTTCTTTTACGTTATGAAGCAACATAACTCTGCTTCAAAAAAAATTCGTATGACTATGGCTTGTGAACGTTGTCGGTAAACACCTTTTTTAACTTTTTTTTTTTTTTTATCGTACATGCTTTAACTTTTTTTAAATAAAAAAAAAAATTAGTTCAAAAAAAGGTAAATATTTCAGTAACGTCCTCAATGAAAATAAATGATTAACAAGTTAGTTTCATAGTTAAATGTGACTTTACTCATCCTCAATGTGCTCGCTGTCAACAAGCAAAAGGTTATTCTTTTCTTTTTTCTTTCTTTTTTTTTTAAAAAAAAATTAAACTAAATACTCTAACTATTTAGCTCAATGCTCATATGACGGAAGTGCTACACAAGTAGATTTATTTAACCTTGTAAAGTTAAATGAAACAGTAGATATATTACAAAAACGAGTTCAATCGATAGAAACAGATATTAAACAAGTATGTAGTAATACTCAGTATGTTGCTAATGAAGTCAGAAGTAATCGTACTACCACCATGGATAACCAACCAGATATCACCCTTCAACATGATAATTCACCTACTGTCCGAATCCATCAACAAGAAACATCAGAACCACCACCACCACCAAAACAACAAACAAATGCTACAAAAATGAATAGTTTAATAAATACATCAAATACAGAATGGAAATTATCTTTAACACCTAAAGGACTTCGAGTAGATACAAATATAATTTCATTACATACATTATACGATATTTTATTATCTGGAGTATCTCAGTTTGATTGCAGTCTACATCAAGACAAATCATCTTCTTCTCAATCCTCTTCAAGCACAGAAACCTCGATTCGACCTGATACAGCAACACTTGTAAAAAAGAAACCATTATGGAAATCCCGGATGAAAACTTTTCCGCTTTACAGTAGTAGCTGGGAAGAAAGTGCAGCGGAACATAATAAATGCTCCAGTATGATAAAAGAAAAGCATACCGATATTATACATGATGATGATGATACGATACAACACATGTTGAATATATTTTCAGAATGTTTTTTATGTTTACCATGTCCAGATCCAACACAATCGATCATGACAAGATATAAAGAAGGAAGACTTGATCCGTTACTAGCGAATTCAGTTTTTGCATGGACTGCAAGACATGGAGCGATTCATCATGATTTGTTTCCAGGGAAGGATCCAAATGAGGTAGGAAGACCATTTTTTTTAAAGGCAAAGGAATTGATCAAGGAAAGGTTCATGTGTACCAGTGTGGATACAATGCATAGTTTGATCATTATGTATATATATACAATTGGTATTCCTAGTGAACAAAAATCTCAAGTAGAATCCGAAGCCTATATTTATTTAGGATTAGCTATACGTATGTGTCTTGATTTAAAAATGCATCAAGAATCAACAGAATCAACAAATGAGGTTGAAAAAGAAAAGAATCGAAGGTACTTTTGGGTAGTTTATTTTTTAGAAACATTAGGATCTATGCATTCAGATAAACCATTTGCTTTACCACCCAAGAATATGATTACAGTACAATTTCCAACCGTATTAGAACATGAAGAAGATGGAGGAGAATTAAAGTATCGAGTAGAATTTATGATTCAAAGGTTTAAAATTACACGTATCTATCGAAATATTATTTACAAGACAACGGAAGAAAAGCCATTACTTTCTCAAATTTCAGCTATTGATAAAGAATTGGAAAATTGGTATTTGTCTTTACCTTCTCATCTAAAATATGAAGCAGGTGATTTATCAAGGAGAAATTGGAATTCTACTTCTTTCAAGGAACAATCTTGTATAAAATTAAATTTTGAATATAATTTCCAATTATGTCAATTGTATGGATTATTCTTTAACAAATCTTCTTCTTGTACTAATTCTTCTGATAATAATACAACCATTGAAGTTTTATCAAGAGATATTTGTTTAAAGGCTGCACATAATACTCTAGAATTATTAGAGTGTTGGATACAACTCAATCAACGTTGGTGTCATTTCTCAATAGAGAATTTAATGATGACTACCATGATCTATAGCAACATATTATCTCAACCTAATCCAATTGAACAAGAAATGGCAAAGACAAATTTAGAAAAAATGGCTCGTATTTTATTATCTGCTCCAGTTCGATATCATAAATACGTTTCATCACTTGTAAATAGAATCAAGTCTATATTTAGAGAGTATCATTTACATACAGACATTTTTGGTAGTACTGGTGCTGGTGGTAGTCATAGTAATGAGATTGAAAATAAGGATAATATACATTTGTTACCAAATGAAGCTGTTACATTATCTAATCCAGATATTTTATCTAACCCATACATCCATCATCATCACCATCATCACCACCATCATTCACCTGCACCATCAACAACCACAACAGAAAACTTTCATGGAGAAAATATGCAACATTTCTCTGAATTTGTTTATACACCTACTTTATTAGATTATAATCATCATATATTATCTTCAACTTCATTTGGTAAGAAACCAGATTATAATGCGTATCGATATTCCCCACCCCCTTATTATACACCGCCTACAGCTGTCACACCTACCTGGACTCCCGTCTTGTTGGATCCATCATCGACAGAAGATAATACAACAACGAATTTTTCTAATACAACAACAACAGAAAAATCACCTCCTCAATATCGAAATGATAATTATCCTTCTTATTATTAAAAATATATATATATATATAAAATATTTTATTTATAGTAAAAGCAATTTGTTTTTACACATCATGAGGTTAAAAAAAAACAAAAAAAAAGAAAGTTTAATTCTTTTTAGCTTTCTTGGAAGTAGAAGTATCAGTATCAGTAGATTTGGCTGCTGTTCTCTTTCTTACAGGTTCAGCTTTTTGTCTACAACATACGGAAATAAACAATGAATATAAAACAAATCTTATTTAAACACTTAAAATACTATACTCTTTTTTCTTGATAGTAGTCTCCTTCTTCTTTGGCTCCTCAGTCTTCTTTGGAGCTTGCTTCTTCTTTGGCTCTTCGTTTGGCTCTTCTACTTTCTTTCCAGTAAGACGACCTGATCTTCTGGTAGGTTCTCCTTTTGATTTCTTATCAGTACTATATAAAGGAAGTTTTATTTTAGCATTAAAGATATAGTTATATGATGTCATTTATTGCTTACCTCACTTTCTTGTTACGAGTAGCAAATGAAGCAACCTTGGGTTCTTCAGGAGTCATTTTGGATTTCTTTGAGCTTGGTTCTTGAATACTAACTTCTTGTTTACCTGATTTTTCACGAGTTCCCTTGACAGCAGACTTTAGAGCTTCCTTTTTATTAGCTCTAATAATAAAGAGTGAGATGTTAGAATTAAATAAAAAATGATAAATAAATAAATAAATAAATAAAACATCAACTTTTACGTTTCATCAGTAGCAGGTTCTTTTCTCTTATTTCTAATATAACAGGTAACTCTCAATATATGTATATATATATATATATATATACAATTGATAAACTAAAAATTAACTTACGATTCATTTGAAGCAGCAGATGCTGGACGTTCATTTTCAGGAATATCACCTTCATCCCAAGCTCTTTGAACTCTTTCTTGATCCTCTTCTCGAAGATCTTGCCATCCATTGATACTACTTGGGTCAGGGAAATCTGATTTCATGTTTTCAATGACTTTTGCAGTTGTACAATACCTGTTTATTTTTTAAAGTCGTTGGAAAATGTTGTAAAAAGTTTAATTTTTATATATAGTTACCAGTGTCTCCATTTTGTACCGTGGATATTGGTTACTTCTACACCAAGTCGAAGTTCACCTTTCTAAAAATGTGTATAAGAAAGAGAAGAAGAAGAAGAAGAGAAAAGGAAAATAACTTACGGAAATACCGTGGTCTTTACTAGGACACGTATGTTTGGGTCCATTACAAACGCTCCTATCACTCTATTAAATGTATAAATCACTCTGAAGTAAATACAAAAATAAGTTGTACTATTTACCTTTGCATACTAAGATATACATATTCAATGTGTTAAAAAAAACCCCTCATTTTGATAATTTAAATAATACTTACTTCTAAAGTATAACTCATATTTGATAAGTAATAAATTCTTCTTTTTTAACAAAGTTTTTTTTTTAAAAAAAAAAAAAAAAGAGAGAAAAGAGAGGGAAGGAGAGAAAGGAATATATTTTGGCGTTTTGACGATTGAATTCTGAGTTCTAATAAAGAGTATTATACAATCTCGTCAAACGAACAGCGTTTTTGTTGTTGTTGTATGGTTTTCGTGTTGAATAAAATAAGTGAGTAATTTTTTTGTTGTTGTTGTTTCTTTTTTGGTGTGCATGAGATGTAACGAAAACGGAGGAGTGTTTTATTTTACGCGTCTTATAATTCTGTAATATATCTTTTTTCTCGCTGTAAAAAATCATGTAGAACTATATTATTAAGACTGTATGAAGATCCCACGTTTCCTTTTTTTTTTTCTTTTTTTTTTTTTAGTCTGTATGCAACTTATATAATTCCTGTTTATATCAAGATATTAGCGTCTGATATTTATATTCGTTTAATAATAAAGCTCATGCTTTGGAGCATCGATTTTCTTAAGGACACCGGAAAGTCCATGGTCCGAAGGTGGAAGATCAACCACGCCGTCAAATTTGCCATCTTCGTCCTCTTCGTCGTTGTCTAGTTCCTTATAATAACGCGTATTTCTTATTCGTCATGTTTTTTACAAATATAGGAACCGTTATAATGAAGTGCAATACCAACATTTCTAATTCTGGATAAATTTCGAAAAATCTGTTTTATTTCGTCTGCTGAAAGTCGTTCATCTGATTCCAAATATAATATTGGCAACCATAAATTTTCGAGTCTTGTGAATTTTGTTAAAATATATTGGAGTGTGACTAAATTTATAGTATGTACAGACAAGTCAAGCTTGGTTACACTTCTATTCTCTGATAGTTCAAGAGCACTAATATTAACTTCATTCATCTTCAATAATACATGCTGTAATGGTTGATGTAGTATTCAAAAGAAATCAATTTTGGAAAATTTAATACCAATCTGATTAATTATCTCTCTGCCGGGAGAAATACAAAACAAGTAATGTCTGTTTTATATTTAATTTGAAGCTGCATGATAAGATCAAGTGCAGAGGTATTTGTCGATCTTGCCATTGGCGGGTAAGAAAGCATTGTATATGGTCTAATCTTCTTGGACTATTGATTAAAGTTTGCAAGTATTCTATTTTTGAAATTCTATTGAAACTAAGTTGGAGTGGATGAGCAGTATATCGAGTAAGTTTAAACTGTCCCTTCCGCGATATATTTCGCCATTAGATTCTTTTACTACAATATGGCTTACGCTATCTGAGAAATTTAAAATTTCGTTTACTAAGCCTGTAGGCTCATTTTCGTAAACTGTTACTAAATTTTTTTTTCCCAGAAATCTTTGTATGACACGTCTCCACAGTTTACATACAAGTGAACAACTTGGGAGATCTCCTTTAGACAATTTGTTCCTCATGAGCCAAAGGTTTCTTTCTGCTTGAAACCTTTCTACTCTTCGAATGTTTTCCAATACTAGTTTCAATGCTTTATTGGGCAAATCGTGTATATGATGTAGAAATGACATTGGTTGACAAATTTAGAAAGAAAAGAAAAGATTTATTCTAAAAAGTTTTTTTGCTGAAATAAAGCTGGTTAGTCTTCGGTCCTCTCCAGGTCGATTAGTTAATAATTATATAATGACAATGAGGAACAGTAGCAGCAGCAAACTAAAGGGGAGTAGTCGCAGTATCACGGGAGATAACAGTAACAAGATCATCACCAAAACATACTATACATAATGCATACATCACACAAGGAATACAATAAGTTTGAGTGGCCTATATTACACCGGCTAATAATAGTGTTAGTTTGTTGTTCAAGAAACACGTTTTATTTCCCCAATCACCATGATTTTATCACCTATCGCCTGCATTCAGACATATTTAGTCCAAACCTTTAAAAATATACATTCATACATTTAAAAAAAAATATATGCAATTTTGTGAATCATTTTCTTTATTCTAAAAAAAAATCACCCGGGAACGAGCAACCAGAGCAAAATTTGATCTTGACTCATTTCTAAAGGATGTACTTTATTATCAATTTCAGTGTTATCAATTTTTTCAACTTTTTCAGGTGAATTCTTGGAACACCACAATTGGACTGTGGTGCCCTTTGAGCTTTATGTATTAAACAAAAGCTTCATAACTAATAGTTATTGTACTTTTACTTTATCAGTCGTATCAGTTCAGTTCTAGCAATAAATAAAAACAAATACTTTGCTAATTGATTTCTACGATATAGCTATAATTAAAAGAAAAAAAAAGTTTTCTGTGTGGTTATTTTAGGATAAATAATATAATAATAAAAAAAGACTAAATGTTAAGGTAAATTAAATAAAAAAAAGTCTAGCTGTATAAAATGGTCTGGAGACAATTTTGAGGGAAATTTATTGGATGGTACATAAAGACAAAACACTTTAACAAAAAAGAGTGATTTTAATTATGTATATATCACAACATGTCAAAGAAAATTAGGCTTTAGTTATCTGTGCTTTTTGTGTATTACTTTTTTATTATTATTATGTATTAGAGATATAATAAATAAATAATTCAATCTTATGCTCTTACAACTATAATGTAATCTGAATGGGGATATAGGTGGGATCTACCGCTAGTCATATTATTAAATAAATAAATAAGCTATATTATAAGTCAAAGGCATAATAGATAGGTATATATGCTGACTATGCTATAAGCAACCTCAACATCCGATGATCAACATCTCAAATCTTTTATGAGACAGATGATCTTGTTCTTTGACGAAAATAAGAATACGAAGTACCATATAGTTTACATACCAAATAGTATATATTTTGAATTAAGGCTTAATAAAAACATTTTTTTATGGTTAAAATTATTTTTACTAAAAGGGACAATTTTTTCAAATAGTACTTGTTTGTTAAAGCACAGTTACCTTTTGTTATCAATGTTCTTTCTTTCTTTCATATGATTTGATAAAGCACAAATAGCCTCAATTATTATCTATAATAGCTAGACTTCATTGTAGTCTAATTCTTATAGTTTTTAAAAAAACAAGCTCCCGACCATCCTCATACACACGCTCCCATGAAATGGGTGTATTATTTAGTTCGGAAAGGTACTGCTCTAAATAATCCCAGTTACTAATGGTACTAGAGCTGGTATTGATGTTGGCGTTGGTACTGGTGTTGGCGTTGGTACTGGTGTTGGTACTGTTGTTGGTGTTGGTGATGGCATCGGCGTTGGTGTTGGTGATGGTATCGGCGTTGGTGCTGCTGCTGGTGTTGGTATTGGGAACTTCTTTCACTAAGATAGACTCATATTTTCTTTTTAAAGCAGCAGGAAGTAGTTTACCATCGTCTAAAATTTTCTTGCATTTTTCAACATCTGGAACTTCTTCTGATAATGCTGAAATTGCCTTTGTTAAAACATTTTCTGTATTTTCACACACCAGCAACAAATCTTCTGTGGGCTTTGTAGTTTCATCCATTTGTTCTTGGTGGAACACCCGTGCGGCAATTGAATACAATAATTGAATTGTTGGGTCATTGCGGAAAGGGTTCACTAAAAGCGAAGGGTGTTGACTTATAAAAAATGTTGAAAAAGCAACAAAAGGAGAAAGGGGTGATACCAAGCTTGTTTCTATCGATGTACCGGTCACAAAGTAACACATATCTGCCCAAGGTTTACAAGAGTATTGACGAAGAAAAGGGTGGTCTTTGTTTTGTACCGTTTTCTTTGAGACTTCATACTTCATCGAAGAGATAACAAATGTTAACACAATTGGTTTTATATTGTATTGACGATAGACAGATATGGCAGAAGACATGAGCCTCAAAATAAAATCGTCGTTAACTGTATGCTGAATTTCCACTAAAATAGGGGGAAAGCTGCCATTTAGTTGAGTGATGGGTAGATACAAAATGTCCAAAATGGTACCATTCGGCCATTCTGTCGGCCAAGGTGAATAGTTGCCTTTTCCTTCAGATCCAAATATTGTCTCAATGACAATATCAATCACAGTGGGATTCAATAAAATATGTTTCGACATCAAGTCTGTGCCTGGTCGTAATTTATATGGCAGTTTAAAAGATAAAGAAGAAATCACTTTTGCTGAAGATGATGAGATGATTGTAGATGGATCAAATGATATCGAAGAGGATCTTGAGCAATCACCCAGCTTAAGATTCAAACAAGAACTCGACGCCTTATTTCTTCCTGCTTCCAGTACAAAGTATAGTTGTACTGATAAAGAGATTGATTCTCTTTTAAAGTATTTCAGACTTTACAATGAAATTTATGATCCTGAAAATCCATTATTGAGATCATTCAAGTCATTAGAAAATGAGTTCAAACAAGGTACGGACGGCACAATTACTGAATATATTGTATGCAAAAAGTGTCATTTTTTATATCCCCCTTTCTGTGATCAAGTTGTGAGTTGATAAATTATTCCATCTTAGTATAAATATTAATAACATTGTTGAATTATCCAGGCTGAAAATGTCGAAATCGTTCAAGAATTCTGTAACTTTGTGCAATTCCCAGATCATCCCAAAAGAAATCCGCTTAATGCCAATCAAAAGCTTGATAAAGATGGTGTGTGTGGTCAAAGACTTTTGGAAAAACAGGTGAAGAGAGACGGATCATACTGTTTTAAACCAGTTCTTATTTATCCATATAAGTCGATAATTGGGTCAGTGAAAGAGTTTTTTTGATTCGAAAATATGATTAAAAGATCTAGTGTCAGAGAAAATCAAAGTCATGACTATTATGGTGATATAAAAGATAATGCCTACTGGTCAAAACAGCTTGATTCTTCGGGTAGACCCTTCTGTTTAGGTAATACATCTGTTTCAATGACTTTAAACGTAGATTGGTTTCAACCTTTCAACAATGTATCATACAGTTGTGGTGTTATTTATCTTTCTATCAATAACCTTCCAATAGAAGATAGATACATACATCTTGTTGTAAAGAAATAAATTGAATGTGCTTCTACCTACAATTAGTGTTAGTTACTATTCAATAATATATATTTTTTTATATCTATGTAGTTGGGCTCGCCTGTTGACCGAATGTTTGATAATTGGCTCAAGTGAAATTAACAACTACCATTAAAGCTTTCATTATCCTGTACTCTAAAGGAGGCTTTTGTTGTGTCATCATTCTTTTCTTTGTTAGTTTAAATATTCAGAGATAAAAAAATTATGTATGATAAAATGATATTTTTTAATAATTATAAGGCCTGATCATCATCTTTTTTTTTTGTTTTGGTAGTTACTTCACTGGCGATCTTTACTTAGACTTCCTTAACAACTTTAAAATGATTAATGATAACCTCCACTCTATTACTTTCCAAATCCAAGCTTTGACTGAATATCTGGAAGAACTACTACGTTGAAAGTTACAACTACAACAGCAATTCACTTCCTCACGCGATTCAACTGGTACATACATAGATTTGGATTATGACCCCCAAGGTCAATTGCTTCTGATATTATCCCTGCTGAGCGGCTGCAACAAGCTCCATCTGGTAAAAGCGTGAATTTTTTCGATCATTATTTGAAGAACTTGATCTACACAAACGTACGCTTTCGCCTCAGCTTTTGTTTGAGTTACAAAAGCGAACCTACAAAAAGCTGATTGTAGATCGCATCTCCAACAAAACGACCGTTTTCTTGATAAGAATTAGCAACTAAGCCAAAAGGTTAGCTCACTTGATTCTCCTAATATTGGGCAAACTTTATCAAATATTTTTTTACAATTTAGTAATCAATAAAACTTTGAAGCAATCCATACATATTTAACTTCTAAAAATGTTCAGTTATTCCCGATTAACAATAGTTTGATCAAAAATCCCTTCAGATAAATGGCCACACGAAGTAATAAAAAAAAGGGAACCGTATTCCTTTTCTAAAATATTGTCTTATATTTCAACAGTAGGTGAAATACAAAATCAACATCATCGCTTCCCTCAACTTTCTCAAACACAACATATTAGTTATTATCGAAACAGAAGTAACGGGAAGGATTCATACAGATTATCAGCACTATCATTCAGGTTTTCATTCAACATTGTTTACAGTAATACAAGATCAATTACAATGAAATTGAGCAAAAACTATCAAGTGTAGGCTTCTTGGTCAGCCAAAAAAAATTCCAATTAACTCCTTCAATCGCAATTCAATACCTTAGTTTTTTCATCGACAAAGAAAATATGGCTCACATAGTATCTGCCAACAAAATATGAGACATACGTTGTACAACTCAAAATTATTACATCGAACTTCTCTGAAACTAACAGCGTTGACATCTTTTATTGGAAAGGAATTAATAACTTCTTTGGCAGTATTTTCTGCAAGGAAACACACTAGACATTTAATTCAACAGAAAATTAGCTACGTAATCATCAACATTTAATCGTTAACTGTATTCTACAATGATAGATTCAACATTACATCAATGAATTGATCATTCTTTTACCCCAAAAAAGCATTATCACAAACTGTATACGGGATCATCTATGACAGTTATTTGGGTATAATTGATTGACTAAAAACCATCTCGTTATTTATTTATTTATTATATTGTATTATACGAGATCAACGACATTAAGGTAAATTAATACGAATTTATTGCAATAATTCAACTACTGCTGTCTCCTGCATCAATTATTCTGGCAGTGCAACGTCTCAACTACTACTCGATTCAACGCAAACGATTTATATAAAATATTTGAAACAGATACATGAATAAAAAGGTAGATTATGTCGCCACCATTTTTAATATAGTAGCTGCACTATCTCTTCAACAGTTATAGCACCAATTAATATGGAATATGTATTTTTGGAAGCTGATTTTATTTATTAGAGAAGAGTATTGTGCGTATTGAAATAAAAAGATGTTCGAGGATTATACTTGTGTGTACAATGAATAAACAATTATTGATAGAAAGATATATTAAATGAATATCAGTCTTTGACGGTCTATTTAAAATTTAAACACTTGGTCGTCAAGTTTACTGACAGTTCTAGGTGCATCGAATCCCAATTCGGTTGTAGCCTAGTAAAATAAAAAAGAGTTAAATTTCTAATAAATTACACATCACTTTGTGTAAGTACTTACAGCTGTTACAGCCTTTACTAATGGTGGAGGACCACAAACAAGGATTTTAATATCATTCGCAGGCTTTGGTAATTGTTCTTCCAAGATTTGTTTTGTAATGAAACCGACACCTTGATTCCAGTTATTATCTGGAGCTTTGTTCAAGACATGATATACTTTGAGTCGGTCTGGACGCTTTTTAGCTAATTGTTCCAATTCCTTTTCCAACAAGATGTCATCTTTTGTTACATTACCAAAGATCAGTTTGATTTTTGTCTTATCGTTGGGGTTGCGTAAAATAGCTCTAATAATCTTTACATGAATTTAGTAGTCGAAATAATATCATACCATTCTAGAAATTACCTGCAACATTGGGGTAATACCTGTACCACCTATAAATTATGTGTGGTTTTAGCATAATAAAAAGATTACAAAATGTGTGTTATATTACCTGCAACCATCCCAATTTCTCGTACCATATTAGGTGTATAAATAAATCCACCTTTAGGTCCACGTACACCGATCGTTTCTCCTACTTTCATATTAGACAAATATTGTGTAAGCACACCATCAGGATAAGTCTATTTATTTATTTTTACTTTTTTGGTTAGTTTTTATTTGTAGGAAAAGATGTGTTTTTTAGTTACCTTGATAATTAGTTCAAAGTAACCCTTTTCTTCGTCACTAGTGATAGGTGTATAACTTCTAGAGACTTCCTTTCCATTAATATTTGCAACTAAAGTGACATGTTGGCCAATAAGTAAACCTAAAACATCGTCTTTATGAGGAAGTTGGAAACGATAACTATGAATATAAAAACGTTTTAAGAAAACACGAACGATTTTGGTTGTTTTTTTTTTCTTCTTCTTTACATATCAGTGTTATGACTAATGGGAGTCTTTGCAATCAACTTGAACTGTTTTGCAATTTGTTTATGAAGTACTTGAGTAGGACCTAATTTTTGTGCTTTTTTATCAGTGTCAAGTTTTTAATTACTCGTAAAATAAATAGAAACTCACGTTTGTTGAAATAATAATACCAGGTACCGAAACCTACTATGGCCGCAATAGCTCCAATACTAGTGTAGATGGCAGGATCCCTCAAGATGTGCAACATCTTTCGAACTGGTACAGGTGCGCGAGTGAGTGTAGGGCTAGTATGTTGAGACATGTTTTTTTTTCTGATATATTTTTCAAGTTAAAAAAGAAAGTTTAATATGAAGCAGATAGTGCTCTTTTATTTAATTTTATTTGTCGGGCCGCATATCCCCGCATCTACTAAGTTATCATTTGTCAATTATATTTTAATACATCACTGATAGAAGAGAGAAGGTAGTATTTTATTTAAAAGAATGATTAGATTTCCAAAGAAATATTACCATAACCACCAAGAAGACGGTAAACCGTAAAGAGAGCGGATTCAGAAACAATATTGAAGTCCTTTAGCTTGACATTTTCACCATCGAGTTGCTTGCCACCGAAGAGTAAACGGTAGTCAGCAGGGATTCCTGTTTTTTCTTGAATAGCTTTCTTCAAACCAGCTAAGGTGCAGTCATCACCGACATGAACAACAGTATTTGTTGAACTCAAGCCCTTCACAAAGAGTTGCATACCACCACCAATAGTACGAGTTACCAAATGAAGAGCACTATCTCCCTTGATGTTATAATCACCCAAAGTACTTTTATCTTGCAAAGTCTTGCCACCAAACAAAAAGAAATGACCACTAGTAGGAATTCCAAGCTCAGTATTTACTTTTTTCTTTACTTCAGCAACCGTATTGCTAGATACCACAGTCAAAGGGATACCAGAGTCGTTATTGTCAGTTTTGACGTAGATAATCATTTTTATATATTCTTGTTATATAAAGGGAAAAGAAAGAAAAAAAAATTGTTGTTTAATCAAGTTTATATATCTTTTTAAAATAGATATATCTCACATACATGTTGTTGATGTAATACATCATGACTATTTCGCATTGACAGGTCGTCTCTTCTAAGCGGGATCTGAACGCTCAATACAACATATTACAGTGCTATTGCGCGTCACAACCATTTTCTAATTTTTTTTTTTTTTCTATTTTGAAAAAGCTTTCTTTTTTTAGTGAAAGGAATTCATCCCTCTCTCTTCCTTTATTCAGCTATGACTACGATCGATCCTAATCAAACCTTGTACATCACCAACATTAGTGGACGTATTACAGTTGAAGGTAAGAAGAGAGAAATATACACCTGAATAAGTTATAAAAATAATCTAAACAAAAAAAAAACGCCCTTTTTAGAACTCAAGTCATCCTTGTATGGTTTATTCTCGACTTATGGACCTATTTTAGACATCACTGCCAAAAAAACACAAAAGATGCGCGAACAAGCTTTTATTGTATACAACAATGTTGCCTCTGCAACCACCGCAAAAAGAAGTTTGAATGGATTTACCTTTTTTGATAGACCTATTGTAAAGTATATATATATATATGTACACATATTTAAATATGAAAGAAGATACTTATGTAAAATTGATAGAAAATTGAATATGCAAAGACAAAATCCGATGCTATTGCTAAATTAGACGGTACCTTTAGACTGAGGACATATGGAACTAGCGAAACTGTTTTAGGAAAGAGAAATTCGGATGAAGATGAAAGTGCTAATAAATTAGCAAGAACAGAGGATAGTGATAATGATAGTGATGATCACGCATAAATTATACATATATATACACACTTACACGCCGAAAAAAAAAAGGGAAAAAGAGAGACATTGTCTATATATATTTATATCAAAAAATAATAAACAGCCTTGCTTTTTTTTTCATGAAAGTAAGAGAGTTATTTAAAAGTGATTGGGGGAGGAAAGGTTCCTTTATCTTTAACATAACGTCATTTTCGAGAAAATACATGAGTAAGCTATAAGAATGTCAGTTATTCAAAGAAAGTATAAGTCAGCTCAGTGCACTATTATTTTGTGATTGAAAATGTGTTTTTTGGCTTATCATCTTCAGCGATGTCTTTGTAGCTAGTGTGACTTGTCTACAAGTTCTCAGGGATTTAGTTGTGTTGAGCCAGGTTTCATTTTGTTTTGTTGTTTGTATAAAAATGATTAAATTTTTATTTGGACACATAACGTCTCCTTCTCCTCTTTTCACCAAAAGAACGACGTTAAATTTTTATCGGTTTATTAAGACAACAGCAACAACAGCAACAACAACAACAACAACAACAAGTTTTAAACCAATAGCGTTTTATTCTATTGTACCTTTAACTGAAAGTCGAGTTTTGACATTACGAAATGGACTTGAAAAAAATTTGAGTTCGTTGGGTGTAGTGGGTAGAATTTATATAGCTCCCTCACAAGGAATTGGAGGTATCAATTGTCAAATGGCTGTACCTGTTGATAAGATTGTATCTGTCAAAGCATATTTCGATAGTTTAAAACCGGATTTTGGTACAATTGAGTATACAGAAGGTATACAAGATACTTCTGGACCTAATTTTGATAAATTACGAGTACTTGTTAAAAAGAATGTAAGAAAAACTTTTTAGATTTTCAAATAAGAGAGACAAATATAAAGTGGCCCCCTTCCTTTTTTTTTTTTTTCTTTATATATAAATATCTATTCTTAGTTGGTATCTATTCGTCAAAATGTCACAACACAGGACCTTGTAGAACAGCCTCATCATTTGACACCAGAGGATTGGCATAATCAATTAAGTCAAAAGAAAGAGGATGTGTTTTTATTAGATATGCGTAACCAATATGAGTAGTAAGTTTTTATTTTATTTTTTAAGTAAAAAAAGGTACTTAAAAAGATTAAAATAGTAATGTAGGCCATTTTGATCATGCTATCAAAATGAATGTAGATACTTTTAGAGATGGTATTCATTTATTAGATCAACTCGTTGCTGATAAACCAAAAGAAAAAGACATATTTATGTACTGTACCGGAGGAATCAGATGCTCGGTAGCCGGTACCTATTTACGAAAAAAGGGTTATGAAAATGTTAAAATGGTAATTAAAAACCAAAAAAAAAAAAGGGTTTATATATATATATATATTAAAACGAGTCTATTTACATACAGCTTAAAGGCGGTATCACGGCCTATGGCCATTATATGAAACACAACGCCAAATCATCGTTATTTAAAGGTAAAAACTTTACATTTGATGGCAGAAGAGGAGAACCAATTACAAACGATGTATTGACACAATGCTATCATTGTGGTTCTTCTTGTGATCACATCACGAATTGCGTCAATACCAAATGCCATTTACTATTTGTACAATGTGAAGCATGTAAAACGAAAATGAAGCATACCTGTAGTGATCATTGTCATGACGTATTAGAAGGAAAAGAAGAATATCAATTGGATTATGACTATCACAGACAAGTAGCAAAAGCATGGTAACACACACATAATTTAGGTTTCTGTAATTTAGTAGCACGTTATTTTATTACCCTTTTCTTTATTGTTTTATTTCTTTTTTTTTTTTTTTTTTTTTTTTTGCTTGAAGCACATACATAAAATAACAAATAAAGTCATGCCTATTCGACGAGATTCTCGAACACCAAATATACCTCACCGATCTCCTTTTCGTATTCGGGATTCACAAATGGCTAAAATACAAGAGTCTTCCAATGGTAAAAAAAAAAAAAAAAAAGTTTTTTGTATATATATAACAGAGATGATAAACTCTTTGAATTTTATAGATAGATGGAGTTTCTCCATGGAGTTGGGTAATCTATGGAACATGAAGCCAGTCGAGAACTATGAAACGAAATATAATACACAAGAAAACGCCAGCATGTTTTCTTCAGGAAACTTACTTACACAATTACTCGTATCACAAGCCATACTTGATTCAAACGAGTTTGAGATATTGTCATTCGAGAAATTAGATGATTTAAAAAAGGTAAATAAATAATAGACTTCTATAAATAACAGAAAAATTAATATGGTCTTTTTGCAGGAGCAATTAGAATTACATCAACATATCTTGAATATCTCAAAAAGTATCGAATTAGAAAGACGTATCAAGAATATATCCAAATCATTAGAAAACATCAATTTGAAAAATAGTCGAAATTCTGTACTCTATCTAGAAAAACAAAGACAAGGAAATGAAGATAAAATTAATCAATTATCTCGTTTGGTAGAAGAATTAAAAACAAAAGAAATTAATATGAAAAAGGTCATATTACAACATACGGCTGCTGTATTAAATAAAGGGATTCAGAGTATAGAATCAATTTCGATTACTACTCCTGTCAATCATCATCATCATGATAATATTGTTTTATTAGAATCTGAATTAAATCAAATATCAACCAAAGTAGATTATCTTCTATCGGCTTATTGTTCTTGTACGAATATACCAAAGCATCCGCTTGAAAAAATACACTTGTTAGACCAACAGCTGGCTGTGACAAAGCAAAGGTATATATAAAAAGAAGCATACATGTTATATGAAACTAATTATAATAATAGTAATAATAATATCAAGAATGATGAGAATAAACAAAAGTTATTAGCAATTGAAAAAGAAAGAGATGTGTTGTTATCGAAACTAGTAGATATGGAATTAAAATCAACTAAATTATTAGCTACCATGACAACCTATTCTAATCGACAACGAGCATTAAAATTTGAATTATTACAATTTAAAGGTGAAGCGATAGAATTACAAATTTTGGAAAAGATGAGAGAAAAAGAACAAGTAGAATACAAGAATATACCACAACATCAAACAAAAGAAATAGATACCAGTCATTATAAACAACAATTAAAAGAGCAATCTTTATTTTATCAAAGTAATATCGAACAACAAAATCAAACATTGGAAGAAAATAGTAAACTTTATCATCAATTCGAACTCGATTGTAATAATTTGAATCAAGTGAAATCAAATTTAGATAATTTAGTAAAAGAAAAGTCTAGACAATTAGATCATAAAGATAATGAAATCAGTCGGCTTAATGCAGAATTAAGAAACATGAAGCAAGTAAAACTAGAACCTTATCGACCTGAAAGTCAAGAAGAAAAGGAAAGATTAAAAAAGATATTTCTTGTAAAAGAAGAAGAATGGACAGAACATACGCATCATATGGAAGATAGCTTTGATGAATTATTAGAGAATTTTGATAAATTAACAAATTCAGCCATTGAATTTGATTCTCATCGTATGAGATATGATCGTACTATAGAAGAACTTCGACAAAATATTCATCAATTAGAATTGGAATTAATTGATGAAAAAGTAAAACGTATAGGTTATAATCAAGGAGAAACAACTACAACCACAGCTTCTTTACGAAAAGAATTTCGTGGACTGGTTGCAGATATCAAAAGAACACATCAAAATCGTATGGATCAAGAAGCACAAGAGATTAAAAGATTACAGTTGCAATTACAAGAGTTACAAGAAAATTCAAGTAACAAGTTTAATAAGATAGTAGGACATAGTATGGCTATACAAACTGATTTATAAATTTAATTCAATCGTTTCCCATATAATCGTTAATTCTCTCTTTTCTCTTTTCCATCGTATGGGGTCAAACATAATAAACACTCCATATGTCGCTCGTTCATTTTCTGATGTTGGTTCAAGTGCTTCTACCGCTTTACCTTGTTCATCTACTTGTTTTGTTATCCATATTTTTAATTCTTTACAGTATCTCCAATTTCGATGAAATCTAATATAATGTGAATAAATAATACAGAAAAAAAAAAAAAAAAAAAAAAAAAACTTAAATAAACTTTTATTTACATACAATTCTTTTGCTGCCTCAGCTTGTATCGTATCCATTGGACTTGTATAAAACATGTAGAATAAAGCTTCATCTGAAAATGATCTAGATCTTTCTTCTGCGGCAGGAGATGCTTTGGCTTGACGATAACTAGCAGGAACATAATATCCTGGTTCAATTGAAAAACCTGGTAACTTTTGTATATCAGACCAAGGTGAAAGAAAGCTTGAAAAGATTGCACTAAAAAAAAAAAAAAATTTAATATTATGCATTTATATACATGAGAGAGAGAAAACTTTACTGCGGTGAATTTAAATTTAACCGTAAACTTGATAAATCACTGCCTAAAGCCATCATGCTTCTATCTGGTTCAATGATTCTTAATACACTGATAAGTCCTACCAAGTTATATTGATCTTCGGGTGGTTTTATTGGTGTGATATTTGGCGTTGGTGGCTGTGTTTGTGGTTGTAGTGGTAGAGGTGGTGGTGGAGGAGGTATAAATAAATTATTACCCTATTAAAGGTTGTCAGTCTACATATGTGTGTAATACATAAACTTTTTTTAATTTTTATTTTACCCATGACTGAAGTTGTTGAAGTTGCCTTGGATCTTTATATAAAAAACTATGAGTATAAAGTTGACAGTTTGAGAATAAACACACACACACCTGAATTCTCTTCTGGATAACCATGCCATGCTTCGGGGTCCTGATTTAAAGCCGGAAATTCATGGTTATTGAAATTAGGAGCAGGTTGATGAGCATAAGGTTGATTCCTATAGTACGCAGGGTCTTTTACAGTAGAAGCATAAGTTCTCTGCATTATCTTGTTATTATTGGACGGTAAAGCTAAAGCAGGAAACTCGTTCATATCAATTCCTCCTATTTTTTGATGAAACATACAAAAATTGAGGAGGTAGAAAAAAAAAAGTTAAAGATAGAAAGAAAGAAAGTAAGAGAGTGAGAGAATAAGAAGAAAGAAAGAAAAAAGTAACAATGGGATGACGTCGATTTCATCAGTTATAATCAATTAGTACAATAATCAAAAGAAAATATTATTATAGGAGGATAGATAGACATTCCTTGTTTGAATAAATATAAAAGAAAAAGCAAAATGTTTGAAAAAAAAAATGTTACATTTTTTCTAATATTCAAGTTGATATAAATATATAAAAGGGAGGATAAAGAAAAAGGGTGATTTCAAAGCAAAGGGAGAATAGATAAAAAGGCGATGGTATCATCTTTTAAGTAAAGGACAATCACTTTAAATGTGCATAAAACACAACATGTACATAATGCAGTAGGATTAAATAAAGATAGTTTAGAACAATCAACTTGGGCTTAAAGAAAATATCTTTTATTTGAACCAAAGGGGGTTTGGAGAGACTTCTTTATATAAATAAAATTTTAAAAAAGGGAAACAGTATAAAAGATCATATAACTTTTTTTTTTTAATCCTTTTTTATATAAATATTTATTTACACTTTTAATTTTAATGATTAAATTCTCTTTATTTATTGCAATTATATCAGCCGTAAGTCTTGTCACTTCAGCACGTCCTACTACAGTAGTTGAAAAGAGATCACCTAGTCAATCTGGTATCCTTCCAACTTCTTCACCTGCTTATTTTCCAAATTTTTCTTCCCATGGTACTAAACCAAAAAATCCTGTACCTACTGGACCTATTCGTTCAAAATCAAATTTCAATAGAGCGAGTTATCCAAGGCCTTGGGATGCTCCTGATGTAAATCATCCTGAAATCAAAAGAGCCATTAAAGCAATCGATTGGAATCATGTACCCAAATTCGCTCCTCGTACTGTTGGTATGGAATATGATGAACATCAAGATGAAGCATGTTGGTGGACTGAGTCTCAATGTACCAAACCTAAAGTCAGTTATTTACCTGAAGATGTAAAGTTTTGTCCCAACTCGGGTGATTTTGGCTTGGTAAGTTTTTCTTTATACTACTTTATATATATATATATATATATACTTATCCTATCTTTTTTTTTTCTTTAGACTTATGATGATGGACCTTTACCTCCTTCATATCCTGATGATCCTTGGGCTGAACCTCGTCTTTATGATTTCCTTGCTCAAAGTAAACAAACAGCTACTTTATTCTGTAAGTTATATACATATATATCATGCATATATTATAATCAAAACAAAAAACTTATTTTATAAAAAAAAAAATATACAGATGTTGGATCCAATGTAGTAAACTTCCCTGAAGCAGCCGTAAGAGCTTTGGAATCTGGTCATACACTCTGTGCACATACATGGTCTCATGCACAAATGACCACACTTGATAACTACCAAGTAGTAGCTCAACTCTATTGGAGCATGCGAGCCATTAAAGAAGCAGCTGGTGTTACAACGCGTTGTTGGAGACCTCCTTATGGTGATGTAGATGATCGTGTACGTGCTATTGCACATCAGATGGGTTTAGCTACCATTCTTTGGGATAGTGACTCTTTTGATTGGGGATTACCTTCTGTAGCCAATGGATTTGGTGGTACCTTTGAAAGATCTACAATTGATTCTTACTTTGAACAATGGATATCTGAACGTAAAGAGGGGGTTGATTTTGAGCATGGACGAATTGTACTTGAGCATGAAACAAGTAATGTTACTATCATGGTCAGTCAGGATTGGTTACCCAAATTACAAAAAGTTTTTCGTGTTCAAAAGGTGCATGATTGTGCTCCTCAACTTCCTAGTCCTTACTGGGAATCTTAAAAGTGTCACTTTTTTGTATCAATAAATTATCCAAAAACGCAGTTTTAAAGTGACTGGTTAAAAAAAAGTGTTTATTTATGTGTTGTGTGTGTGTGTGTATATTTACTTCAAAGGTTTTTTGTATTCATAAAAAAAAATAAAAAAAAAGAGATGGACTTAATAAATAACTATGGATCGAGTGATGAAGAAGATAATACTTTAGTAGAAAATAAACCTTCTTCTACTGCATTAACAGTAAATGCTGCACCAGATACTGGCTTTGACGTATGTTTATGCTATACATATTATAAAAAAAAAAACTTGCTAAACCCGTCTTTTTTTTTTTGTTTTTATAGATTAGTTCGTCAGGTCATTTATATACAGCACCTACAGCAACTGAACTCACAGTCAATGTGACCTACGACGACTTGAACCGACCTACCTTAGGCCCCGAAAACCCTTTCCAAGATCGTCGACTTGCAACACAAAACGTAGTCAATGGTCACGTCGAACAACAAGCAATTTCAGAAATGGATTTCAGAACCCAACATAGAACCTTTGAAACATATGGATATGCTCGAGACCCAACATTAAGTGGAAGTACAAACCTTGCAGGACAAACAGGACAAGGTTTAATGGGTACTGGATACGTAGGTAATTTAAAGGTAGCAGCAGAATTAGGCGGTGCATCTATTTATGATCGTGTCAATCCTGACCTTCGACCTAATAAAGATGCTCGTAAGAAACGTGCGCAAAAGGGTAAATTGGATCAAGTGGAAGGACCTGAGGCATATAAAGGTCCTTGGGCTGGATACGAAGACGATTATGTTGGTGTAGCCACTGGCTTAAATGAAGAACAAATTGAACAAGTTCAGTTAATCACGAACCCCACAAAGGCTTTAACTACTAAAAATATTGCTCAAGAAACACATACAGAGACAACCATCTTTCATGGTGCTTCTGAACGTGATTATTTAGGTCGTACCTATATGGCTGTACCTCAAGATATTGATGTTAATTTGTTGGGTGAACCAGGAGAACAAGAATGCTTTATTCCCAAGAAATTAATTCATACTTGGGAAGGTCATGATAAAGGTGTTTCTAGTATTCGATTCTTTCCCAAGTCTGCTCATCTTTTACTTAGTGGTGGTATGGATAACCAAGTCAAGGTAATCTATTTACTTTATTTTAGCGTACTTATCTGGTCACTAATATATATATATAATTTTAGATCTGGGATGTATATCATGATAAAAGTCTTTTACGTTCTTATATTGGACATACAAAAGCAGTTCGAGACATTGCATTTAATAACGACGGTACAAAATTCCTTAGTGCAAGTTACGATCGAAACGTGAAATTATGGGATACAGAAACAGGACAATGTATTCGTACTTTCTCTACTGGACGGTTACCTTACTGTGTCACATTCAACCCTGATCAAGATAAAAACCATGTCTTTTTAGCTGGTTACTCTGATAAAAAGATTGTTCAATTTGATACCAATTCAGGTGAAATCATTCAAGAGTACGATCAGCATTTAGGTGCTGTCAATACAATTACCTTTGTGGATGATAATCGTCGTTTCATTACTACTTCTGATGATAAAACAATGCGTGCTTGGGAATATGATATTCCTGTCGTTATCAAGTATATTGCTGAACCTGACATGTACGCTATTCCTGCTGTCACATTATCACCCAACAGTAAGTTTTTTTTTTATTGTTATTTAAAAATATGTAATTGAGTATACTAACAATAAATTATAGAGAAATGGTTAGCATGCCAATCATTAGATAACCAAATTTTGATTTATGGTGCTCGTGATAAATTTAGAATGAATAGAAAGAAACGTTTTGCAGGTCATCTTATTGCAGGTTACGCTTGTAAACCAGGTTTCTCGCCTGATGGTAGATTTATCAGTAGTGGTGATTCAAATGGTAACGTTTGGTTCTGGGACTGGAAATCTTGTAAGATCTTGAAAAAGTTGAAGGCACACGATAAAGTCATTACAAATACTGAATGGCATCCACATGAGTCTTCTAAGCTCGCTACTTGTAGTTGGGATGGTTTAATCAAATATTGGGATTAAAATTCTTTTGTTGTAACTCCTTTATATATATATATATATATATATATACTTTTATTCAATAAACAAAATTGTTTATTATCGTTCTCTCTCTCTCTCTCTTTTTGCTTTTTTTTTTAAAAAAAAAAAAGAAAACTATATTATCACATAGGAGCTCTCCTGCACTTAGCAATTGATGCTTTTTTAACTGTTTCCGTTTTGAAAACACCGCTGGTAAGAGTATCGGGTCTGTTTTATACAGAACTACATTAGGATATTATTGTAAAAACTAGTACCGAGTGTTATAAATATAATGTAAAAGCTTTACCGCTCAATTTTTTTTTTTTACGAAACCCTTTTTTCCTCCTGTTCAAATGATCAACTTATTTGTAATTAATTAGGGTTTAATAAAAAAAAGATTTTCTCATTTTATATTATTATTCTAGTAAACGATAAAAGAAAAAGAAAAATATGATTTATAGTTACAAAAAGGAAAAAACGATGCTTTCAGAAAATGAGAAACTTTAGAGTTCATGTACTCCTTTTATAGTACCTTATTGTAATATATTCTTTAAGAGGATTCCAGTTCAACTAGAAACAAGTACATTTTATTGAATACATTCATACTGGGCGGGAACAAAGTGTCCTCTCATATCACCCCTTTATATGTTGTAAATAGCGGTGTAGCCCTTAAATTAATTATCTTATATTTGGATTAGTACATTCTTTTTTTTTTTTTTTTTTGGTTATCATTTTCTGTTATATATTTTTATAGCTGTCAAAGTCTCTTGTATATTTCTTGTATTGCCTTTGAACAAGAAATAACTCTTGACGAGTACACATGAAATTAGCGAGTATATACATGTCAACTTTCATGGTTGTTTCATGTTTTATAAAACATCTTATAATCACAAAAAATATGTGTTTTTTTTTTAATTAATTGTCTGTATGATGGTATATAGAGACTTTTTCGTGTAGACATATAGAAAAATTAGTGATTATAACCTCATTTGAGGTGAGCTTTCATTTTTTTTTTTTATTATTTTCTAACGATTTTATTCGGCCCTGAAATTAAGGGTCTTTTCTCTTTTTTGGGAGAGGATTTTTGCTCCTTCTCTAAAAAGATGAATTCGGTCAGGTGATATAGTAGCACATTCGAGTAATTTAAATACTTGATGAGAGGTACGTATTCAAGTAAAACAGATGTATCAAAAAGAATTTGTCCCGAAATAATAGGGTTGGTTTATGAGTGATAGATGGTATTATCTATCCGAGCATTACATCAAGTCTTCCGCAAATGATTTATTATTTAGCTGAGAGAGTTAAATAGTAGCATGAATATGTGTACGATATTTGTGTCCATTAAATGATAGCAAAAAAAAAATCTACTCCACGTTGATTACACAGTGCCAGCAGTGGTAGATATCTACATATAGTAAAGAAGCCAGCACCTAAGAGTATATAAGTTCTCTTTCGTTCCCGAAGCGCGCAGTTTCTCCGTTCTTATAGGGCTACATGGTCAAAGTTAGATGTACAAACTATTTGGTTATCACGAGATGAGTCATGTTGAAATTGCCATTGGTATTACATTATTTATAGATTTATTAGCTCAAATTAGATAATTTATTTATTTATTTTTACTTCGCTATAGTGGTTACCTAAAGATAATGTACCACTTAGATCCATATAAGGTACCTTTCAATGTCAAAAGAAAAACCGGAAACGACCTTTTTTAGATGGTTGTATTTGTTTAGTGTTGCGTGAGAAAGGGGCCCAAAGTAAACCATTGCTCAAGTCAAAAAAAAATGGACGCGTGTATCGCAAAAGAAAAATATGAAAAAATAAAAATCGATATTATGGTACACGATAAAATAATACTGGTATTATTTATTTTAAAAAGAAGAGATGTAAAAGAAAATCTATATGTTTAGTTTATTTTTGTTCAGTTTGAGGTTGAACGACCTTATCCTTTGAAAGACCCATGGTAGCGAGGAAGACGGTAGCACTTTGGAATTCTTGCTTTTGACGAGCTTCATCCCACTTGAGTTCATCAGCCATGATTTCAATGACCTTGGGAAGAGATTGATAAGCAGCTTCAGCATTTAAGAAAGCAAGACGAGTACGACGAGCCAAAACATCTACAGCAGTACAAGCGAGTTCTTGTCTCACAGTGTATCTAACTTCTGCCTCAATATAAGGGTAATTGGGAGAGATACGCTTACCATAAGTAGGCCAGCTTGCAGAGGTAGCATCATCAATAGATGCTACTTCCCAGGCACGGTTACCATAACTACGAGCAAGATGTTGAGCAACTTCGGTATCCATACCAAATTCTTGAACTAAACGAATGAACATTGTACTGCTGTATCCCTTACTACCAATCAACATGACCTTTTCAGTGACACATTTATCTTTAGGCTTAAGGTTAAAGACTTCAATGGCACGGTCCACGGTTTCTTCAGCCATAGCACGGTATGTAGTCCATTTACCACCTGCAATTGTAATCAATTTGTTTTCACTGACATTGATCATATGGTTACGAACAAGAGATTCAGTGTTCTTGGCATGAGGATCACGAACTAAAGGACGAATACCTGACCAAGCAGCGAGTACATCACTACGACGCACCTTGACATCTATTACAAGTGAAAAAAAGATGTAAGTAAAACTTTTCACTAACAAGTTTTTTTTTTTTTTTTTTATAACTTACCAGCACTTAAATAGTGAGAGACTTCATCCAAAATCCAATTGATTTCATCTTCTTTAGGCATAGGGTTTTGAGTAACTTCAGTGGGAGAATCTAGAAAAAAAAAAGAGTTTAGAGTTTAGAGTTTAAATAAAGGGGGGAATATGGGTAATTTAAAAATAAATTTTCTTACCGGTTGTACCAGCAATGGTATTTCCTTGCCATGGCAAGAAGAAAATAACACGACCATCACTTGTAGCAGGATCCAATAAACCCATGTTTCTAGGACTGTAATAGTTGGGAAGAATGATATGTACACCGGCAGAAGGTGCAACAATATCAAGGTTTTCAGGGTTATCCATCTTACGAAGACCATCAGTAAAGGGACCAGTAGCATTAATAACACCCTGTTTAAGAAAAAGAAAAATTTAGTATAACCATAGATTTGATATATATATATATATTTATTTATTTATTTATTTTACCTTTGCTCTCACAGTCCATTCATCACCATTGATAGTATCTCTCATGACAGCACCATTTACATTACCTTCTTCATCCTTTGTTAAACTGGTTACTTCACAATGATTAGCTACAGTAGCACCATAACAAGCAGCAGTCATAGCTAATGCAACATTCATTCTGGCATCATTATGCTGACCTAATATCATATAATTGGATTAGATCTCCGGTCTAAAAAAATGTGTCAAAATAAAAAATATAGAATTTTACCATCATAATATACCAAGGCACCAACTAATGCATCTTTCTTTAACATTGGGAAAGCTTCAAGGGCCTTTGAACGAGTTAAGAAATAACTGCTTTCAAGAGCTTCGCGACCTGCAAAAATATCATACATCTTACAACCAACCCAATAATAAGGGATTTGCCACCATCTATTTAGTACATAACAAAATGGTTAACGTTACTAGTCTAGAAAAACGTTTTTTTTTTTTTCCCGCAAGATTTGATTTTTTTCCGCCGGGAAAAAAATAAAATAAAAAGAGAGTTAACTTACTTGTAAACAGGAAGCATAATAGGTAATTCATCGGAGAGATGAGGAGCAATATCTAAAAAGATTTTTCTTTCATGAAGAGCCTCACAGACCAAAGCATATTGTTCATAATCCAATTCCATAATAGCTTTTTGTAAATAACGTACACCACCATGAACTAATTTAGTTGATCTTGAAGAAGTACCTGAAGCGAAATCATCTCTTTCTACCATAGCAACCTTTAAACCACGAGTAGCAGCATCAACAGATAAACCTGCACCAGTAGCACCTCCACCAACAATCAATAAATCAAAAGGTTCTTGCTCTTTTGATTCTTTCAATTTTTTAATCATATCTTCACGTGAAGGAGGTAACCAAAAGTCACGCTGACTTTGTTTTTCTTCTTCCTCCTGAATTGCTTCAGCAAAAGCTCTGTTTCGAACTAATAAATTTGGCATATCAGATACTCTTTCTTGAAGTTGAATGGATCTCTTATATGCATTATTATAATTGTTCTTTTCGCTCATATAATATCCAAAACTGGCTGTAGCTGCCGTAGCTGATGCTATCGATACAAATTTTTGTGTTTTTGTTAATTGTCTCCACATAGTTAAAAAGTATAATAAAATTAAAATAAAGAGAAGAAAGAGAAAAAAAGAAAAAAAAAAAAAAAAAAAAAGCTCCTTAAAAACTAGTTTGATTTATATACACATATATATAAAAATAACAGCAAAAAAAAAAAAAAAAAAAAAAAAAAAAATCCACATCGTGCTCTCATTGAGTGGCTGGGGTTAAGACTTTTTTTTTCTGTGGGACGACCTAAATATTGATTAACACACGCACACGCAACACACTCATCCAGTCTTCCATTTACACTCCGGAATTTTAAGCGGTAATTTTTAAAATCCTTTTCTCCGTTTCTTTTTAACAGGTACGCCTTCTTTAGTAATTGTCTGTAAATGTATATGTATATTATATATCTATATATGTATGTATGTGTGTGTGTGAATAATATATGTCTTTTTTTTTTTTCATTATTATTATTATTATCATTGTAATCTGATTGTTTCCGATTACCTTTATTAGAATAGCGTTTATTATAACTTCGGGACTACAAAGCAAAAAGAGTATTTATATAACTTTAAGTAAACAGTGGTGTTAATCATAATTTGTCCCAGTATAAAACAAGCTAAAACAGGGCATATCCTTATCTCTCTTTTTCTTTTGTACAAAATCAACTAATCTAGATCATGGAGTTACAGTTTATTTGATAACCTATACTAAAAAAAAAAAAAAAAAAAAAAAAAAAAAAACGTCATTAACGCAAAACATCTTTAATCGGCTTTTTAATTATTAGAATGAATATTACTTGTATTGATCGTCATTAAAAGGAAGTGCTGTTGCTGTATAATACCCAAGATATTTGTTATATTTCAAAAGCTGTGAAAAGCAATAAAAAAAAAGGAATGCCTAAAAAAATAAATCATACATTACATTTGATAGTTGTATATATAATAGTCTAAACATTTGAAATGTTACACTCTGTACATGCAGAATGTAAATGTGGTAAGTAGGCATTATAATACAAAAGATAACGAAATATGCCTGGACCTATAAATAATGTAAGTTTAGTGTAACAAATAAATGGCTCTGTTTACCCCGCTTCCCTTTTTTTTTTTTTACAACTTACCCCACACCCTCTTTTTTACATATTTCATTCCAAATGTTATTTTTAAAATTAACACAGAAAACTTTCTAATTTTGACGTAATTATAAATTTCTTTATCAATCAAATACTACATTGTTTTCCACTAAACAAAAATTCTGACAAATTGTACCTCTAAGCTAAACTTAATTTTTGAAACAATGCAACACACACTATTTTCTATATAGATTAGAAGCTATACGATCAGTTTTTTTTTTTTTTTTTTGAAGCAAAATGAGTCTCTATTATTAACAGACTGTTGTTGCTAGGCTACATATAATTCTGTGTGGTCACAAAGTAGTACAACATATATGTCAAACATTTGAATTCACATTCCTACATAATTTGGAAAAAAAAAAAAAAAAAGCTGTACTTTTCTTTTTTCTTCTTTCAAATAGCATTATATAATAGTTACAAAAGGTTTGTTCTGTGATTTATGAAAATCATACTCAGATACAAAATGTCATTATAATGAGATCATAAATATACTAATAGCTCATAATTACAGTGCCAGATTGTTGGTTTGGCATGCTGCGGTAAGTTATTTGACAATTAAATAACGTTATATAAACATTACATATTTATTATATGGATAAAAAAGGCATTTATTTGATATTCTCAACCAGCATTGACACTATATTTCTTACGCTGCCACTTTTTATTCAATAAAACACCTAAAGTATGTTTACGAAAATCATTCTAACGTCACTACGATGGTGACATAAAAGTTTATATACTTGTAGTGATTGTACTATTCTTTCCTTGATTAAATATTAAAGCTGTCCTAAATCGTTAAAAATAAAAGGGCATAAAGTGAGAAAAATGTATTTTCCAAATAGTTCTTGTTCCTTTCGAAACTTATTGGTAGTCATGAAAGCAAATGCTTTTTTTTTTTTTTGAAACTAATATTGACATTGACTGGAGTATAATCCAATTTTAAATCTTTTTTACTTCTAATAATATTATTGTACGTTTTATTTTCACAATAAAAATAAGGAATCCCAACTTTTAAATAACACTACACTGAAACTTACATGTATCCAAAATCTACGTAGTTATTGAAAGAAGCCTCTACCTTTTCTTAAATGAAACTCACTCAATTCAGTTTTTGTACCTGAATTGTATTCGCCTTTAAAACGTCGTGCCTATACCCATTCTCTATCTCTATAAAAAAAATTATCTTTATCTCTTTATACTTCACTTTACCGCATTATTATATTTTTTATTAAGAGTTGGAATTTACTTCTTTACAATTTGCCATATTGTTTTATTTTCCTCTTTGTCACAGAAGTGTCTGTCAGAATTATGTTAGCAGATTCGCTGTTATACGAAAATCTACCTACTTTTATTTGGATCTACTTTTCAAAACGCACAACATTAAATCATTACTTAAATTTAATCTACAAAGTGATTGTAAATTACTAAATATTTAAAACTAAAAATAGTATAAGTACTCATAATATCTTATTAAAATAAAAATCCAACGTACTTTTGTTTCAATTTAAAACTTTTTATCTTAGACTTGATCTTCTACATATTTGATCGTTCCTTATTTTTATTTTGTATCTAAATTCCCTTGAATACTAAAAGCTTATTGATTATAACTTATCTTAAAACTACTCTTTCTCTTTATTTTGTCAAGTCATTCTACTTGGCCTTATTATCTTATTTTTATTCTTTACCACAACATCTTTCAATTAACATCGCAAACCAAAAAAGAAAAGTGTCTACAAGCACCACTTTTTAGTGGAAAATTAGAAAAAGAAATGCTGGTAGCAGGAATCGAACCTGCGTCGACGCGGCCACAACACGATGTACTGCCACTATACTATACCAGCTTTTTAGATGTTTTTCTATCCTTTAATTTTGCTAGTTATAGCAAAAATTAAGCAAAATCACGTGCACGTGACTATCACGTGAAACTACGCAATATTACAGCTCGGAGCTTTGTACAATATTGTATTCGAGTGAGTGTATACTTAGCATATACAATACATTGTTAAAATACTTTTTAATATTTAATTAGCTCTAAATTCAAGGAATATTTTTGATCTGATAAGCTTGTCGTATTTGCATCATCTCTACTTATAAACATAATAATTATAAGCAAATTAGGGTTATAAAAACAACAACAAACATTAAAATATCTTCATAATAATATACATGTTTAACAACGTTGTAATATTATATTATCGATATCTTGAACCAGGGGGAATATTCTATATTCAAATGTACATACAAATTGACTAATATAAGAAGAAAATCAATGGCAGAAAACAAAAAAGAAGATCAAATAAATTATATAATAATAATATAAGATTAAAAATAAATCAAAACTCAAAATAAAAGTAAGTACTCAATAATTCATATTAATAGAAAATAAGAGATATTTATTGATAATAGTCTCGCTGCAAACTTAGCTACCTTGTATTGGATAAGAACGACTATTACTGGCTGACTGGTGGGATGGAGAAATAGAAATAAAGGTAAAGTTGTAAAAAGATAAAAACAGGAAAAGTACTGTTAAAACTCTACTAATATAGGATAATAATAGTTTTATTTGAGAAAGATATAAAATCAGACAAGAAAAAAACTATCTAAATAATATGGTATGTTTTATACAACGTAAACATAGGGAAAATAATATCAATTGATATCATGGAAGATGTATATAAATACGGTAAATGTATGTACACTATGGTGGTATAAAAAAAAAATTATAGTGAATATAATATAATATTTTTGTGTCTTTTAGTGAATAAAATATGATAATAATATCATTAAATTTACACTAAAAGTTGTATTTTTTTCTCAAATTCAATTATCTATTCTTGTTGTTGCCGCTTTAATAAGATTGTAATAAATATTACTACAGCCAGAGATAAAATATCTCTTTCTATTTCGTTATCATCCAGTACTTTGTTAATAGTTAGTGTAAGTTTCAGTTACGTTTGACTATAGAATCTCCCCACATTAACTTTTTTTTTTTTTTTTTTTTTTTTTTTTTTTAGAAACGAAGCTACTCAAGTTTTGACAACTATGTCAACGTGAAGTTCAGGATATATTAGAACAAGACCCTGTGCAGCTACTGTTGGAATTCCACCCTTCCGTCAAAAAAGAGAAAACTCTATAAAAAGAAAAATAAATATTTTGTTTATTTTTCATTTTTGGTTTAATCGTTTCAGAAGTCTATTTACAATTCTTACTGACATTTCGGTTATTCTATTAATGAGATGTTCGAGCTATTATAGTGATAGAACAAACGGAAATAAAAGCAATAAAAAATATATAACAAAGTTAAATAAATCAGACTGCAAAAATAAACTAAACTTTATTAAAAGGTACAAAAAGTGTTTGGTTATATATAGTAAATAGAAGTTAAACAAGAGAAGCATGAATTGTGAAACATAGCCATGATCAATGATCTATTACAATAAACATGTTGCTGAAAATAAGATAAAAGGTCCCCAAGTATTATAACTGGTTGCTGTACCTGATAATTATAAAAGAGGCTTGTTGATCATAGTGACAATGATGTGATTTATATATTAGCCAATTAGATAATTATTGTAGTGTGAATAAACTTATAGTATCGTAAAGTAGCGAAGGATATTAGAGCATGTGTAATTATATGAGAATATAATGTGCTCGTTCACAACAATTAAGTCTTTAAGATTAAACATAAAAAAAAGTCTGTATTTCCTTTGGTCTATGTTTTTTTTTTGGTAATTTAGAATACTTGTGTTTGTAACTTTTTATTCGTAATAACTAACATTTTTTGTTCATTTTTTAACACTTTTATTTTACTCTTTATTGTTCTATGTTCTATCTACTGCACCACTCTTCTTTGTAGGTTGTGATTGTCTTCATTTCAACATAGGTTCATCTTTACTATCACATATACTAAGTTCAATATTTTTCTCCATTTATGTACTTTCGGATTTTTACTGATTTTTTACTTTGTTTTAAATAATGAGAATAAGATATAATTACAATATTTAATTGATTGATGATGAATACCATAAAGTGAGTAGTCTTGAAATTTATTACAGCCACTAAGACAAGATATATATCAGACCATAAGTACAATATGCAACCATCAACGTGTGTGTCCTACAGTGAGCCATATACTCAAGATTTAATAAAGTATGTATTGCTACCTATGAAAGTCAAAAATATGAGTAAAATATACAGAATTCATAATCAGATCTGTATATACTATTCATACAAATATTACTTTCTAACAAATAAACTGCTTCATAATGTATACGATGTTCTGTAATAACTATATATTTTTTTCTCCATTTAATCATTCTCGTATTAAGCAATATTATTTGTACATACATATAAAGTACGGGATGGTGGAGTGTTTTTTTGTATAAAAGGGGATGAAAGCGAAAAAAAGATTAGTCTGGATTATGCCTGTTTTTTTTATAACAATGCGTTGCACCACTGAGACTAATAGGTATGTTATAAGTGTGCTATAATATTGAGCTTTGAAGGAATTCTCAATGTAACAATCGATTGTTGAACACTTCGCTGAACTGACATATTGTCGCATTGAAACTTCTATCACTATCAATGAACATGAATGCAGGCTAACTATTTTAACTCAAAACCATTTTTCTATAACCTTGTTACAATTTGGATTTAAAGATATCTTACATGTAAACTACTAACTATACACTTCGAAATCAATCTATCAAGATGTCAAATTTAGATTTTTACGGAATAGAAAAAAAAAAAAAAGAATTATGAACTATCATGCTCAGTTTTAAAGAGAGCATATAAGGTTCCTTTAAACCGAAAAGAACCTTATAGAAACATAAAGAAAAAAGTTCTTTTCTCCTTGTCTCGAATGATGTCCCAAAAATTTAATTCAAAATTTATTTCAGCATATGTAACTCAACGCAAGAGAGGATAAAGAAGTCGCTGAATATGTATTATATATATATTCCTGTCTACTATTCTACAATAATTTTAGACTGGATATAAAACATAATCATTTTATTTTTCAGGTAGATTACTGCTGAATAGTTGAAGAAAAAACACGGCACTTTTACTTTTGACTAAAAACTAACTCCGTGTGTAGCTGTAATAGAGTTCCAACGAACAGTGAGGGAGCGCATGAACAGGCTTTTTTAAATTTGAAGTGCGTGTAAGTTATAAGCTCCTTAACCAAGCTGTGAATCACACACACACACACATATATATATATATATATAGGTTGTATTATACAAGCTAAAACAATATAAAATCCACATGAGAGATATGTTTTTATTAAGACTGTTCTATCCAATTATACTTGAATTGTTCAAACCTGCAGTTTTTTTTTATGGTTTGTTTTATAATTCTTTTAATAAAGTAAGGTTATTCTATAGGAAATAATCTTCTCATCGGCTACTGTATGTATTATGTAATTCTATTTTTAAGCATTTTTCTTTTTTTAGTCACTTTTGATAAATATATATAATAGGTCAAGATTCAGGATTTCTTTTTTTTTTAAAAATTCGTCATTTGTGTACCTTATTCTTTCCTCTAAGAATAGATCGGGGTACTTGACAGTTGACATGCTCAAATACAGAGCAAATATAACTTTTTGCTGTATCCGATGTTATGTCTATTTTAGCAACTTTGCTGGTACTTTTTGTGAAAACAAATGCTTTTTTTTTTTTTTTTTTTTAAAAAAAAAAGAAAAAAAGTCTAGATAGTTTATAGTTTATTTCATTATTGTATGTGTACATCTCGAAAAAAAAAATAGGGTTGGGCCCTTTACGGAAAGAAAAAAAAAAAAAAAAACGGATCATGTTTTGCACTTAATATCGATTTAGGGTTGTTTTTTTCGATGCGAGCTTAGCGATTATTTGATCAACTACTTGTTTTTTACGCCATTGGCGTTTTGTAACGAAGAAAATCTTAATATTTTAATGAACCCTCTTTTTTATAATATATATATAAATTTAAATAACTAATTAGAATAGAATACGGTAGAAGCAAGTGTATGTACATATGTGCGCTAGAAATCAAACGACTAATAGAGAATAAATAGAACATTTTTACAAAAGATAGAATGAAACAAATTGTATCTCCTTAAATGACCTATTTTATCACTGTAATGCAGTACTCAAGGTGTCACAAATTTTGAAATAATGGTACCCTTAGTTTAAATCAAACAATCCTACAATACAACCAATCTGTGTGTACGTGTACATATCTGTATATGTGTATGTATTCTTGAGTAAATAATTTTTATATCGTATGACTTATATCATGATCATGGCCTTTTTATTGTGTCTTTTTTTAATGCTACTTAAGGGTACCTCGAGATTATTTGTGAAACCTATTTAGAAACTGATCTTTTGGGCGTTATTGTTCTCTCCTTTTTTTTTATCGTTCACATGAGAGAAAGAGACAGCATTCTCGATCTTGTGCTTATTTAATATGATATTAACTAAATGAATAGATATCAAAATAATGAACCAAGTTGATTAATATTAAGAATATTATATAGATACAATGTGTGTTATATAAAAATAGACGTGTATATTGTAGTAATTACTATATGGAAAAATCGTGTATGTAATAGGAACTCAGATAGCAAAAAGTTGGAGCAGGTCCCCTAACCGGCTTACGGCAAAAGACGCTAGATTTAATTGGTTGATATTGATTCAAAATAATTCTTTTTTGACTAAACAACAAAAGAAAAAAAAAAAAACCTTTTTTTTTCTACAACTTGTTTTTTAACCGTAAAATAAAATCTCATGTTTCATTCAACAAAAGAAAGGGCTTCTAAAAGCCTACGTCGTTTAACTAAACCAAAGATATCAACACCTATTTCACAAGTGACTGCATTAGACATGCCAAAGAAAATTATTAAAGCAATGTTCGATTATCAAGCAAAAGCACCACACGAAATATCATTTAAAAAAGGAGATTTCTTTCATGTCACAGGAAGAGAAAACGATTTAGAATGGTTTGAAGCTTGTAATCCTGCTTCTCAATTAAAAGGCATTGTACCTGTTTCTTATTTTCAAGTAATTGATAAAACCGAACGTAGTTTACCTGTCAATAGACCTACTTCTTCTTCTACTTCTTCTACTTTAACTGCTGAATTAGATTCAGGATTTTCTGATATGTCTAGCCAAGGTAATTATATATAAACTCTTTATAATATTCAATTTGACTAACTAAAATTCAGGTACAAATAAAAAGAAGCATCAGCAAGTGTATGGTATTGTTATGTACGATTTTAAAGCCGAAAGACCTGATGAATTAGAAGCACAAGCCGGAGAAGCAATTGTGGTAATTGCTCGATCAAATCATGAATGGTTTGTTGCTAAACCGATAGGTAGATTAGGAGGTCCAGGATTAATTCCGATTTCGTTTATTCAAGTAAGAGATGCATTGACAGGTGAATTAATTACAGATATTCAACAACATCAAAATCAAGTACCTGGTGTAGAAGATTGGAAAAAAATGACACAAAGTTATGAAGCATCAAGCATTCCATTAGGTGTATTTGAAAAGAAATCACCGACAAAATTAAGATTATCTGATTCTTCAACTGAGTCTATAATCACTGCAGATTTAGTTACTTTTGCTTCTATTGACTCTTTTATATTGGAAGGTGATCAATATTGGTTCGTTATCTATGCTCGTGTTAACAAAGGAACTCATCGTATTCTTTATAGGCTATATGAAGGTATAAATACATACATAATTATTATATAGTAACTAATAAGAAGAACATTATAGATTTCTATGATTTTCAAATCAACTTATTAGAAGCATTCCCTGATGAAGCTGGTAAAAATGAAAAAGAAAGAATTTTACCTTATATGCCAGGACCCTTAGAAGACGTAAATGAAGATATTACAGGTGAAAGACAAGTTGACTTGGATCAATATTGTAAAGATCTCTTAAACCTACCAAGTTATCTGTCTCAATCTGAACTTGTCCAAAAGCAATTATTTGGTATCCATGAAGGTGATATTGAATTAGACTATGATCCTCGTTCAGAAAATTCAATGTTGAGACAATCAACAATTAGTACCTTACCGTCTACACACACCAACTCTTTACCAGTTCAACCTTCTTTACAACAAATTAAGATCAAAATTATTCATAAAGATGATATGTTTGCAATGAAAGTACCTGCTGATTGCTCACTAGATTATTTAAAATCAAAAGTGTTGGAAAGAGTTGGATTATCCGTCAGTTTAAAATACAAGAATGAAGCATCAGGTGAAAATGAACCTCTGGAAGGTGAATTGGATATGGAAGAAGCTTTTGTTCAAGCAATTCAAAGAGGAAAATTAACTGTCACCGCTCTTGCTAATGAATAATTTTGAACTGGTTTTCTTTTTTTTTTATTCATAATTTCTTGTTGTCGTTGTTCTTGTAATATAAATTATATGTATATCTTTCTTTTTTTTTTTTTTTTTTTTTTTTTTTTTTTTTTTTTAAAAAAAAAAAAAAAAAAAAACTCTTAATTATAATATATAGTATTTTAGTATATTTTTCTTTTCTTTTGCTCTCTCGGTTAAGATAATGTAGTACAATAAAATAGTTTACTTTACTTTTTACACTTTGTCTATTTAAAAGCACAGACAAATAATTTTTTTTCTTAAAAAAAAAACAAATATTATTTGTTGTACAAATGGGAATACGATATTACTTTAAATCTCTGTACAATAGTTTTATAGAAACCCTTTCTTTTTTAATGAATATACGCTACAGTAACCGTAACATTGAATAGACATGCTTTTTTTCTTGTGATACTTAAGGATCAAAGATGTACAGTTATTTGACAAACGAAATAATTACAAAGCGGAATCACGTCACTTTTTGCATGATAATAAAATTCCTATTGGCAGTAAAGATAGGATATTTTTTCTATAAGTATATTGAATTAAAACTACGTCTTTTGTGTAAATTGCAAAACTTCTTTTTATGTTATCAATCTTCATGCTGTTGATTTTTTATTGTTAAAATAGGTACAGTAATAAAAATAAAAATAAGCTAATCAAACGACACATTTATTATCTCCATAGCAACGTGGAAACTATCTTGATAGGCTGTACAACAGCAACGTTATAAATCATTTTGTACCTTTGTTTACGCTTATTTATATAGCCATATTTTTTTGTTATAATTTTGTGGGGCAAAAAAAAAAAAAAAAAGACTTGTTAATCGGAGAAATAGGTCAATTTTAAAAGATCTCCGGCCAATCCCGTCACTTTTACCATTCAGTTATGCGGGGTGAGTCTATAAAGTTTTTTTTTTTTTTTGCATGACCCTGTGAATCGTTATAATATTACTTGTGTAATAGTAATTTGTCATAGCTTCTTTTGTGTATAATTTCAACCCTTGTTTTTCTATATAATCCTCTGTTTATTTATCAAACCTGGGTTTTAAAATTTACAGGAAAACATTACAACATAAAAATGAGTTTCTCTACTTCTTTACTTTTTTTTTTTCTCTTTCTTTCTTTTATTCTTCTTCTAATAATAAAAATTGAAAATGCCCGGTAAGATCGTTGTAAAGAACCCCGTTGTTGACCTTGATGGTGATGAGATGACCAGAATTATCTGGCAATTCATTAAGGAAAAGCTCATTTTACCTTACGTTGACCTTGACATCAAGTACTATGATCTTAGTGTTGAGAACCGTGATGCTGTATGTATTATTTGAATTGATATACATGTATAAATATTTACCATAGTTATTACTTAGACTGATGATCAAGTTACCATTGATGCTGCCGAAGCTATTAAGAAGTATAACGTCGGTATCAAGTGTGCCACCATTACCCCTGATGAGGCCCGTGTTGAAGGTAAAAATTATAAAAAATAAAAAAGTGTGTGGGGGAAAAATAAAATAACGGTTATACAGTTATTCCTGTTTCCCATTTATTCCCCATAATTTATGATTAAATAAATATATTAAACCAAAATTTTCTATATAATAGAATTCAAACTCAAGAAGATGTGGAAGTCTCCTAATGGTACTATCCGTAACATCTTGAACGGTACCGTCTTCCGTGAACCTATTATTGTCAAGAACCTTCCCAAGCTTGTTCCTGGTTGGGTTAACCCTATCATTGTTGGTAGACATGCTTTCGGTGATCAAGTAAATATGATTTTTTTTTTTTTTTTTTTTTTTTTTTTTTAGTTCAAAAAATGGGGAGAGCGGGTAACTTATTTTTAATATTTTAGTACCGTGCTACTGACTTTGTTGCACCTGGTCCCGGTAAGTTGGAGATGATCTATACTCCCACTGATGGATCTGAGCCCAAGAAGTTCGAAGTCTATAACTTTGAAAAGTCTGGTGGTGTTGGTATGGCCATGTACAACTCTGATGATTCTATTGAAGGTTTCGCTCATGCTTGTATGCGTGTTGCTCTTGAGCGTAAGATGCCCTTGTATTTGAGTACCAAGAACACTATTCTTAAGGCTTATGATGGTCGTTTCAAGGATATCTTTGAAGAAGTTTATCAAAAGAACTATAAGTCTCAATTTGATGATGCCAAGATTTGGTACGAACATCGTCTTATTGACGATATGGTTGCTCAAGCACTCAAGTCTGACGGTAACTTTGTCTGGGCTTGTAAGAACTATGATGGTGATGTTCAATCTGATATTGTCGCTCAAGGTTATGGTTCTCTTGGATTAATGACCTCTGTTCTTTATACCCCCGATGGTAAGACCGTTGAGGCTGAAGCTGCTCACGGTACTGTTACTAGACATTACAGAGAACATCAAAAGGGTAACAAGACTTCTACTAACCCTATTGCTTCTATTTTTGCCTGGACTCGTGGTCTTGAACACCGTGCCAAGTTGGATGATAACAAGGAGTTACTTCAATTCTGTAACGATTTGGAAAAGGCCTGTATTGAAACTATCGAAGTTGACAACCACATGACTAAAGATTTGGCTTTAATCATTTATGGCAAAAAGTAAGTCTTTTTTTATGTACAGTTTTAAATGAAATATTAATAATTTTATCAATAATAGGATGACTGCTGAAAACTATTCTACTACTGAAGTCTTCTTGCAACAAATTGCTGACAAATTAGCTTCTATTCGTACTCGTGCTTCTCTTTAAATAACTGTTACCCAAAAAATATAGCTCTTTTTTTTTTTCTTTCCCCCATAATTTTCTATAATATTGTTTTTTTAAAAAAAAAATTAAAAATTTCCCAATTTTTTCAACGACTAAATAAGGTTAGATTTGTTTTATTACAGGTTTTTTATTTATTTATCTTGAAGCGAAAAAGAAAAAGAAAAAACTTAAGGAGAAGCTTCTAAAATCTTTGTAACTTTACCGATAGCAACAGTCTTTCCTTCATCACGTAAAGTGAAACGACCCAATTGAGGCAACTTCTCAAAAGTTTCGATACAAATGGGACCAGCAGTTTCAATTCTAGCAATAACCTTTTGACCTTGCTTTACAAATTGAGGAGGCTTTCTGGTCTTCTTACCAGTCTTTTTATCAATCAAATGAAGAAGAGCAGAGATAGAAATTTCTTCAGCAGCTGCGTGAAGATGCAAAACTGCTGTATAACCGGCACAAATAATATTCTTATGGTCAAGAATAGCAAGTTGAGCTTCAAAAACAGTTGTGGTTCTAACTGGATTCTTCTTACTACACAAAACAAAACCGGGCATAACTTCTTCTTCTTCAACACCCTTTAAACGCATTCTAATATTATCACCACACATGGCGTTATCAATTTCCTCTCCAACTTCGTTATAAATAGCAGTAACTTCAGTTGCTTGCTAAATATATAAAAATTATCTGTCAGCATATATATATGATTTCTCTTTCCATTATTAACATTCATCTTACCTTGTTGGGCATAAGAAGAACAGATTGACCCTTCTTAATATGACCAGCTTCAATCTTACCAACAACAATAGTACCCATATCCTTTTTTTTTTAAAAAAATAAAATAAAAATAAAATAAAAATAAAAAGCTTAATTAATATCGAAATCTACCCATTTTTATATATATACATATACTTTACCTTATACTTTTCGGAAAGAGGAATCATAAGAGGAGCATTGATCTTTCTGTCATTAGGAGTATAGTTATCTAAGAATTCCAAAAGAGAAGGACCGGTATAATAAGGACAGACCTTTCTATCACAATCCTTGATGTTGGCACCAGAGAAACCAGAAAGAGGCATGAAATGAACATCAGTCTTGGGGTTATAACCAGAAGCCTTTAAGAAAGGAGATAATTTGGTAACGATTTCATCGTATCTTGCTTTATCCCAGTTAACAGTAGGATCATCCATCTTATTAATAGCAACAACCAATTTGCCAATACCTGAGGTCTTGGCCAACATAGCGTGCTCACGGGTTTGTCCTCCACGATCGAAACCAGTTTCGAATTCACCCTTACGAGCAGAAATGACAAGAACACCAATATCAGCTTGAGAAGCACCTTGAATCATACTAGGTACAAAGTTTTTATGGCCAGGAGCATCCAAGATAGTATAACGACGCTTATCAGTTTCAAAATAAGCTCTACCAGTCTCAACAGTCTTACCCTTGGCTCTTTCTTCAGTGTTGGTATCTAATGCCCAAGAAAGGTACCAGGATTCTCTACCTGCTTCCTTGGCTTCCTTTTCATACTTTTCCAAAGTACGCTTATCTACCATACCAGTCAAATAAAGGATGTTACCACCCATAGTAGATTTACCAGCATCTATTTACACAAAAATAAATTTAATAAGCCACTCACATTATGCAAAAAAAAAGATTTTTTTTTTCCCTCTTCATTATTCACGTTAATACTTTACCAACATGACCCATAAAGACAACATTGATATGTTCCTTGCCATATAAATCAGCGACAACTACATCATCTACATCTTCAACCTCTGGCTCAACAGGCTTAGGAGGTGCAGCGACCTTTGCTTTGGGAGCAGGAGAAGCAGTCTTTTTAGGTGTTTCAACAGGTTTGGCAGGTGCAGCTATTTTTTTTCAAATATATATATATATAACGGTTAGTGAATCACAAGTATAACGATGAACAATAAAAAATAAAAGATATTTACGAGCAGGCTTGGATTCAGGAAGCTTGACAGTCTTGGCTGTAAGTATGAAAAGAGGAGGGGAGGGGGGGGGGGAGATGTGTTTAATAAGGTTATCAAGTAATTGTTCTTTTGTATGTCAAAACTTACCAGGAGCCGCAGCAGGAGCGGGAGCAGCAACTGGAGCAGGAGCAGGAGCAGCAACTGGAACAGGAGCAGCAACTGGAGCGGGAGCAGCAACTGGAGCAGCAGCAGGAGCGGGAGCAAAAGATGGAACAAAAGCCTTTGCTTGGAAACTAGGCTTCCATTCAGAAGCAGCAGGGTTCAAGTTCAACTTAGAAAAAGAATTAGTGGCGTCCTGACTCATTGTGATTTATATATAAAGTGCAAAGAGAAAAAAAAAAAAAAAAAAAAAAAAAGAAAAAAATTTAGTTCTAAAAAAATTCAAAATTCTTTAAGATGTCATCAATTTTCGGTATCTAAATTTGTTGTCAATTACTTCATACTTTTATCTAACAATGAAGGGTCAATTTTATTGCCAATGTTTATTCTGTTCACTGTCTATGAATGATGTGAGTTGAATTCGTTTACATTTAGAGGGCTAGAACAAAAGATAGGTAGTTAGTTTTTTTTTTTTTTTTTTTTTTTTTTTTTACTTCTTGTAAGCCAATGGATCTGAAAGCAAGTTGAATGACAGCAAAACGTCATAGTCACGTGCCCTATAAGGGATTAGAGCTCTATACTGCAGATTATTACATTGAAAAAAGGAGAATCTATTTGAGATGAATAACGAAATTACGTGTTATTTGGCGTAAAAGATGTAATATTAAGGGATATAGGGTGTATTATATAAAGGGTATATGTTACTGTATTATCGATACTTCGAGGATGTAAAAAATCCAAAAGAAAATCATCATCACGTGAGAACTGTAATTGAATAATGTTGAAAAGTGTATTGTTTAAACCTATTTTTTATTTATTTGTTTTATCTATTATTTTTTCCCTTTTTTAAAAAAAAAAAAGAAAAGAAAGAAAAGTACACCTTTGACCATGTCTATGAAAAAATTGCAATGTAAGACGTAAAAACGGGTAAAGCAAAACGAAATAAAAGTAACGTCGTCTTTTTTTCTTCTTCCTGTAGCCGAGATTGATAGATTATTAAAGAAAGTGAGTGAAGGCGTTGAAACTTTTGAGGCGATATTTGATAAAATTCACTATACCAACAACGCCAATCAAAAAGATAAATATGAGCAAGACTTAAAAAAGGAGATTAAGAAATTACAACGACTTCGAGATCAAATTAAAACCTGGTTATCGTCTAACGATATCAAGGATAAACGTGCTTTAATGGAAAACCGAAAGCTAATTGAAGCACAGATGGAACGATTCAAACAGGTCGAAAAAGAAATGAAAACAAAGGCTTATTCCAAGGAAGGTTTAATGCAAAAGGAACGGTTGGATCCTAAAGATCAGGAAAAGGCAAACGCTTGTGAATTCGTAACAAACGCTGTCGATGAACTTTCAAGGCAGATTGAAACAGTCGAATTCGATATTGAGCAATTAGAAGGCACAGGCTCAAAACGTGGTAACAAAAAAGCTGACCATCAACGTGTTGAGCGTTTACATGAAATGGAACGCTTAAATGAGAGAAGAAAATATCATGTCAATCGCTTAGAGCTTATATTACGATTACTTGAGAATGATCATCTTGAACCCGATCGTGTTAATGAGCTCAAGGACACTATCCAATATTACGTGGAGTATAATCAGGACCAAGACTTTGTTGAGGATGAGGGTATATATGACGAACTTAATTTGGAAGAAGAAGAGGAACTTTATGCTATTCGAACTGATGAATTTCATAGTAAGTGAACCTGGCTGTTGCGTTTTTATTTTTACTTACTCAGATACATAGATAAATCAGGTTCTGATGCTGATGCTGAAGATGATGTAAGTGATTACGAATTACAAAAAAAAAAACGAAATGAATGTGTTGTTAATTTAAACAAATAGGAGTATTCAGCTGTATCTAGTCCAGTAAGTAAGTCGAATAGTAAAGCAAGTCCTAAATCAAGTATGTTCTATTGTTCATTTTATCTATTCATTAAATACTCATAATTTTATATAGCACAAGACGAAATTGAACCAAATGCATCCAAATCTGAATCAAAAGAAACAACACCTTCGACAAAGTACTCACAGGCAACAAGTTCACGTTCAGTGAATAAACCTACAGATAACAGCATGTCTGCTTGGAACGAGCCACCTTCATTAAAGTATGCACAAGCAGCGGGTTCACGTTCTGCCAGTAAACCAACTGAAAATAATTCATCTACTTGGAATGAACCACCCAAAATTGCTGATCAGTCTAAAAAAACACTTTTATCAAGCCAATACTCTGCAACGACTCCAACACCTTCTAATAACAAAAATGAACAATCAACACAAGGTGATATACGATTACCAGCTTCACTTGCTGATTTAGCACCATCATTTGAATCTGTTAAGAATAAGGCATTACATAAAGAGGAGAATTCAAACTATATAAATCAGATGTTGGATACAAGTTTACAACATGTACCTGATTTAATTGATTCTGAAAGACCTAAAGTATATCAACCACGCAACCCATTTAATACACCCAATTATTATCCTCAACAACCTTTAGCTATATTTGATAATCCTGTATTATTTGATAAGTTTGACATGGATACACTGTTTTATATATTTTATTATCAACAAGGAACATATCAACAGTAAGTATTATACTTTGTTGTATTATTACAAAGCAACTCAATTCTTTTTATGATGTAGGTATTTGGCAGCTAAAGAATTAAAGAAGCAGTCATGGAGATTCCATAAAAAGTATTTAACTTGGTTCCAACGTCACGAAGAACCTAAAATTATTACAGATGATTATGAACAAGGTACATATATCTACTTTGATTATGAAGGCGCTTGGTGTCAACGTAAGAAGACTGAATTTCGATTTGAATATCGTTTCCTTGAGGAAGCTTAAATTTCAAAAAATACCTATATAATAAAAAATCTGAGCCAGAAGAAATGTGACTTTTTGCGGAGATTTAAAACTTCAAACTTTTTTTTTTTTTTTTTTTTTTTTATTCGACTTACCCTTGAATCGGAGAGTGAGGTATCCCCGTATTTCTTTTAGTAAACCACCCCTTCACATTATATAATGGTAAATATTTTCTTAAAATGAATGACATGCACTTGACATGAACCGTGTTTTTTTTATGTTAACTTTACGGTATTATTCAACAGCTTCGTTTCTCTTCCAAGTTAATGACTTCAGCCTCTGTTGCTGCTAGACAATCTGTTCGGTAAGTCTTTTTTTTTTTGACATTAGAATGTTGTTTATCTGTACATGTAATTTTTATTTTATTTACCTCTCTAACTGAAATAAAATAGCATGTCAGTTGCTGCTCCCACCATGTGTGCTAAGCGTTTCATGTCTGCTGATGTTCTTCCTACCCCTGGTTCCAATGCCACCGCCGATCCCAAAATCGCTGCCATTGTTGATCAAATTGAAGGTTTAACTTTATTGCAAACCTCTGAACTTGTTGCACAATTAAAGGTACGAGAGAGAGGGATATATTAAAAAAAAAATAGATTGAATACCGAGGAATTAATTCGATCCCTTAATATTAGACTCGTTTGAACATCCAAGATATTGCTATGCCCATGGCTATGCCTACTGGTGGCGCTGCTCCCGCTGCTGCCGCTGAGGAAGAGAAGCCTGCTGAAAAGACCGAATTCAATGTCAAGATTGATAAGGTAGATGCTACTGCAAAGGCAAAGGTTATTCGTGAAGTTAAGAACTTGTGTGGTTTGAACTTGGTTGAAGCCAAGAAGTTTGTTGAAAGTGTACCCAAGGTTCTTAAGGAAAGTGTTACCAAGGAAGAAGCTGAAAAGTTAAAGGCTGCTCTTGAAGCTCTTGGTGCTACTGTTATCCTCGAATAAATTATATCGAATTTAGAATTAAAAAAAAATTTAACACATCGCACACACACACACACACACAATCACACACAATCACACTTATCACACGCACTTCAAATTACATGTACGCATGCTTCTTTTTTTTTTTTCTGTTTTTTTTGTAAAGAAAGATTAGATATTTATACAAAGTAAAATAAAAAAAAATATTATATATAATAACCACTTGGTGTTGCAAAGTAATAGACGAATAGAGCAAATGAAATAAAAGATACGCGCTTATACTTCAATACACAAAGGGTCGAATGATATGTCATTTGCAGACACAGGAAAATGAGAAAAATAAACTGTTGGCGTGACATGCAATTAAAACCCAACTAATAAGTTATTTTTTTTTTTTTTTTTCTCTCTTCGAGTATTTTATTGCCCTTTTTTTCATTTATTTTTTCACTTCCTTAATCCCTTTCTTTTTTCTTTTCTTTCTCTCTTTTTACTACTTAATTGATAATATATACCTCTTTTGTCATGTTGGCAGATGCATATGGTAACTGACTACTTTCAACAAACAATAACAATTACAAAAAAAGAAAAACTTTTTCTATTCATTTTACAATACAAGAACAATATAGTTAACACGAACTGTTTTAGATTTCCTTTTGAAATTACTACTAGTCGGTGATTCCGGTGCTGGAAAGTGAGTTCTTCCCCCTTTTTTTTTCTTCTCTTTTTTAGTAAAAAAAAAAAAAAAAAAAAAAAAAAAAAAAAAAAAAAAAATAAAACCCTTTTTTTGCAGTGTAATTTTGTGTCCTTTCTCTCTCTCTCTCTCTCTCTCTCATTGTTTTATAAGTGTATTGATTCTTATTATATAGGTCGTGTTTATTATATCATTTTCTAGAAAATCAATGTAAAAAACCTAAAAAAAAAAAAAAAAAAAAAATGCAAAAAGGTTAATTTCGCTGTTTGTAGTTAAAAAAGATTCGGTCAATACAATTGGAATGGAATTTGGAACCCGGATTATACATATCGCTGATAAATCCATCAAGTTACAAATTTGGGATACAGCAGGGCAGGTAAAAGGAAATGATTTTCTTTTTACTTTAAGGTTACTTATAAAGGCTTTATAGGAACGATTTCGATCATTAACAAAGAGTTATTTTCGTGGAGCAGCTGGAGCATTAGTAGTATATGATATTTGCAAGTAAGGTTTTTGTTTTGTTTATATATAACAGTTTTTTGGGATTTCGTCATTTATTGTTATTATTGGTTTAGTCGGGAAACATTTTTAGGGGTTCGATCATGGTTAACTGACGTAAGAGCTTTAGCAAATCCAGAACTAGTGATTATTCTAGTAGGAAATAAAAGTGATAAAGGTGATGAAAGAGAAGTATCTTATTTGGAAGCAAGTAAATTTGCTCAGGAACATGGTAATTGATTTATTTATATTGAATGTGTAACATCAAAATTAAAAATATCATTATAGAAATGATGTTCTTGGAAGCGAGTGCATTAAATGGAGATGGAGTAGAGGATATGTTTTTTAAATGTGCGAGATCAATTCTGAGTAAAATCGAGACTGGTCAAATTGATCCAGAACGGAGTGGAAGTGGTGTACAATTTGGTGACTCTAGTCTAAGGAGAATGACTCAAAGAACTCGTACTAGAAAGAAAGAAAGATCTTGTTGTTTTTAATAAACATTAAATTTTCATGTATATATTAAAAGTTAAAGTAAACAGGGTCTTTATAGTGGGGAATGAATAAAATAGATATTATAAATATATACTATTATACACACAAACAAACAAACAAACATACAAAAAAAGGTTTCATGCAACAAGGCTGAATATTTTTTTTAAAATTTTTTTCCATTTAGGAACTTCTACTTCTTTAGCTTCTTTAACAGACAGTCCCTCATCTTTCAAAGTACCTGTTTCGAAATCCATTTCAGTAACTTTAACAAATTCAGGCCTCTTCCAAAATTTATGCCCAAAATAAAGTACAATACAAAACATGACTGAAAGATAAGATGAAACACAATTTTTGGGATCAATAGGCGGAAGAAAAGTTTGATATCCTTGTCCTGCAATCACAATACATCCAATGACAATAACAAATATATCTCCAAAAGGGAAAAGGGGTGCTACATACGGAAGTGAACTTAAAGATCTACCTTGAGCTTTAAGCCCCATCCGAAACCGGATATGTGTAATTGAAATGGTTACCCAAACAATTAAACCCGCAACTGAGGGTAATGCAGTTAACCAATTAAATACCACACCCGAACTAAATAAACTCGTTAAAAATGCCAAGCACCCAATAAAGCATGTCGCAAGCACTGAGTAAATTGGAATACCCCATCGATTGACTTTGGTAAATAGATTAGGTGCCGAACCATCTTCTGCAAGTGCTAATAAAGTTCTGCTGGATGAATATAGGCCCGAGTTACCTGCTGAAACCATGGTAATCAAAATAATTGCATTCATCAAGTTTGCTGCCCATTCAGCACCTGCTTTTTGGAAAACTAAAGTAAATGGAGATACAGCTATATTACCAGATCCTTTTAAAAGGTTCGGATCAGTATAAGGAATCACAAGACCAATAATTAACATGGATAAGATGTAAAAGAGAACGATACGGAAAAATACTTGTTTTACAGCAGAAGGGACAGTTTTGTGAGGGTTTTCAGATTCACCAGCAGTAATACCAATAATCTCTACACCATTAAAAGAAAAAGCAGCAGTAATAAACACGTTAAAGACACCGAGAAAACCAAATGGAAATGCACCACCTTCTAAATGAAAGTTGGAGATACCAATATAATTACCACCTGCAGCACCCGTATCAACACATATACCCACAATAATAAAAGCAATGACAGTCAGAATCTTGGTAAGTGATATCCAATATTCAACTTCACCATACCCTTTGACAGAAAACGTATTGATAGAAAGGAGAAGAACAAGACAGATGATGCTCCAAATGACACTAGGAATAGATTTAACCCAGTATTCCATGATCATCGCTACACCTGTCAGTTCAACCGCAACACCCACAGACCAATTCACCCAGTAGATCCAGCCCAACATAAAACCAAGAGATGGGTCCACAAATCGTTTAGCATAATGAGAAAAACTTCCAGACACTGGAATAAATGCTGCCATTTCACCTAAACTCATCATCATACAAAAAACAAGAAAACCGACAATTCCATAAGCAACTAATGCTCCACCGGGCCCGCCACTTGAAATAGCTTTACCAGACGACATGAATAAACCAGTGCCTACATATATGTATACAAAATAAATCAAAAATTCGTGTGTTTACTTCAATCATGTATCATTTTTTTTTTTTTACCAATTGTACCACCTAATGCAATCATTTGAATATGTCTCGCCTTTAATCCTCGTTGCAGACCAACATCTAATTTATTTGTGGAAGCTGATGATGATTCAGAAGTTGTACCAAAAGTATCGGTAGATAAGTCGATTGTGGTACTAACTTCAGTTTCAATAGGTTTTAGTTTCTCGGTATTCATTATTGATTGATTTCGAGTTTAAAGGAAATAAAATGAGAAAAGGGAATATTTGAATAATAAGAAGAAGGGTATTTGTGACTATAGAGACCTCTCCCAATCAAGTGTGTGAGTGTGAGTGTGTGTGTGTATATATAATAAAGTCGTTGCTTTTTTTTTCTTTGGTTTAGTTATATATATTCCTAAAAGTATGAAATCAGTATAATTCTTTTTTTTAAAAAAAAAGACAAGAGAATATAGAGAGAGAGAGACATTTTTATGAAAAAAAAAAGTAGATAAAAAATTATTTATAACTTTTTTTTTTTTTTTTTTTTTTTTTTCAGAAAAAGTAAGACATTTATTATTAAAGCCAGAATTTGTTGATTTGAACATTGAAGAAAACAAGAGAAATGCATTAATAAAGTTTGACATATTTTCCCACGACTTTGTTTAAAAACTACTTTTTCTCAAGTTATAAAAGAATACACAATGGTGTCAACAAATAAATCATTGATTGGCTAAATACATTAGTTAAATCACCGATTGTCGATCCTTTTTTTATAGCAAAATTAAATGCTTGAATATCATTTTTAGTAATACTGTCTATAAAACCATAAGAGAAGCTCTCATGATATACAGTAGAATAACTAAATGATGATTTTGACGTTTCTTGAGAATATATATACATATACATATATATATATTTACATGAATCGGGATATCCTTTACAAAATTAAATACCCGTGCTTAATTTTAGAGAAAAAGTTAATCTACGAAGTAGAATTCAATATAAAGCATTTGAAGTTATTTAAAGCCGTTCAAAGCAAAATAGACTAAATGAGATCTCTTTCTCTCTCTTTTTTTTTTAAACGAATTATTTATATTTACCTGCATTTAATTACACAAGCACGCGTCATTTTTACCGTTCAGAAAAGCTTAAGAGTTTAAACACAATCAATGGAATTTCTGGCTTTTTAATAATAGTAGAGATAAAGATAATACCTACCATCACATTTGAGGGTCCAATGGAACAAATGTCAAAATATTGCATAATAGATTACGACATATGAATTTAAATAGCTGGATAATAATTGAAGCACGTAAAAGATATAAGTGGTACAGTTCCCAAGGCGATATGTCTCCTCTTATCTTAAGCTCAATTCCCAGATTTAACCATCAGATTGGGTTTTAATATTAAAAGTGTGTGGCTGGTAATTGTGTACATAATGATAAAGACCTAAAATTACTTCATTTGCAACCAAGACCAAAAGGAAACTTTTTGCTTTTTATAGGCAAGTCTTCTTTAGTCGTTCAATGAAATAAATTAGATTACAACATTGTAAAATCGAATATTATTTCATCTTCCCGTCTTTTTAGGTAACATTATGTAAATGCTGGAAGTACCTAAACCCGCGAAATGATTTTATATAGGGATCAAGTGAGTTTTTTTTATTCAGGGACCGGAAAATGTCGGTAAGTGCGGTAATAAAACACATCAGGTACAAATAATGTGCCAAAAAGACCTATAATTTTATTCCTACTAAATGTGAGTTTTATACCAATATGCACAAAGTATAAACAACAGAGCCTTTGTCTCCGACATGACGCACGAAAAAAAAAAAAGGTGGGAAAGTAAAGAAAGATACGATTGGACTATTGAAGCTGGTAAACATATTCAGAATAAACATCTCCCACGTAAAAAAAAAAAAAAAAAAAAAATCATCTTTTTTTAAGCCAATGAAAAGTACTTATTCAATATGATTCATGAAGGGTGTAGCCACTCTTAAGCAACTTTCCCACACTCGAATTTTATATTTACACTAAAATTATAAAGAATAGAGATATACAAGTTTTTATTAAGAAGAGGATGCAGCAACAATTGACCATGAACCAGTATCAAAAGATAAATTACAAGCCAAAGCTTTTCCAGTTTGATAGACCAAACCATCTTGTCGTACCAGCAACAAGGCCAACTCTAAAGATCTTGTACCATCATTTTGTGTTACTAATAAATCATGATTTGAAAGTAATAAATCTTGAGTAGAAGGTAATTGAACGGACCAATGAGTTTCATGAGGTTTATGAGGTTGAGGTGGTTGAGATATACGAGTAACGAGAGCATGAGTACCTAACCAAAGATCTAATAATCTTGGAACTGGTGCTGCCTGAATTAAATGTTGTCCTATCACATTTAATGTATGATCTGATGATTTATATTCAATATGACTCAAGATAGGAAAAGGTGTTGTATGTCTTGTAGGTGATGGAGGAGGTGTAACATCTTTGAATTCAGCTACTTCTGTCATCTTTTCTTCTAAATCATTTTCATTATAATCGTATTCAAATTTTGAAATACCAACAATTGTCCAACAAAGATAATCATCTACTTCTTCATAACTTAATTCAAGTGTCATCTTTTCTGGTTGAACTAATATTGAAGGTGAATAATCAAGCCATGTATTTATACTATTGTTGTTGTTGTTGTTGTTATTATTATTATTACTTTCTCCATGTTGTACTGAATTATCTGATAAAGATCCTGCTGCACTCAAATAAATAGGTTGTGAATCAATTGTGGATGCCAATTGTAAAGCAATCTTTTGCATTTGACTGACAGGTCCATATGCACATTGTGCAATACGTCCTTTATCTACTTTACGAATAATAAGTGAAGGTGATTGTACTCCAGTTTCTGAATCTCTTAAAATGATTTCAGTTCCATAAGTAACATGAATTGGTATTTTACTGTTTGTTTGTGTAGTCGTAGTTGAAGGAAGAGGTGGTGGTGGTGGTGGTGGATGAGCAAGTTGAATACGAGAAGTAAATCTACCACTAACAGTAGTAGTCATTTGTTGACGATGAGATTTATGAGGTTGAGGCGCTTTAGGTTGATTTACAATAATAATATCAAAAGGAGACCAAGTAGTATTTTTTGCACACAACATATTATTACTTGAAGTCATATATTTAGTTCTTACAGTTTGAGAATTGATACGATTAAATAAAGATACTGGAGAATTAGCTAAGATACAAGTTGAAATGTTTCTAGTTTTTGCAGTCTTTTTTGAAGGTTTTGAAATGATTGAAATTGGTTTTGAAATAAAGCTAGCTAAAGGTGAAGATGATGGTGAATCAGTTGATAAAGTAGTGGTAGTAGTATTGTTGGGTAATAAATCTACTTTTAAATTGAATTGTTTCGCTTTTGCTGTACCAGTAACATGAAGATATTTAAAACTACCAGTTTGATTTTCATCTAATAGACTACGTTGTTCTAATATCTTTGTACCATTTTCACAAATGACAGACATTGCTAATTGTAATTTTTCAGATCTTTGCTCAGGTGTAATAAATGAATTGGAAGGTGATTTGATTTGTACAATGGGAGGTGGACAGAGGAATCGTTTCTCTGAACCATAAGATTTCTGTGCAACGGAAGCATGAAGGCAGGTGATAATTGTCTTGTGTCTCTCATTACTATTGCTATCTTTTACAATTTGATTATTACTTGGAGCAGCTGATATTATCAATTTTTTACTATTTGTATTATTAATATTGTTATTTGTTGAAGTAGTTCGCTTATTAGATGATTTATTATTATTATCATTATTATTATTATTATTCCATCTACGTTTATTATTATTACTCGTATTATCTGAACTTAATAATGAAGCAATGCTTACTTCATTAATAGATGCAGATGGTGATTGACGAGGATGCTGATATTCAGAATTTGAACCTAATAAGGATTCAATAGACATTGTTTGATGTGTTGAAGTTTCTTTATTACGTTCATTTGTTGTTGTTGATGATGTTGTTGCTGTTGTTGTTGTATTATTATTAGTAGCGGTTGGTGGATGAACGTAATCAATAGCACTTAGTAATGAATTCATTGGTGTTGAAGTATCAATAAATTGAATTTTTCTACTACTTCCAAATACTTGTTCTGTTATAATACGAGATTTATGTTGATCCATGTTGAATTAAAATAATAAAAAAGTGAAAAGAAAGAAGAAAAAAGTTGTTTAAAAGAAAGAGGAGTTAATATATTGCAAAATTTTACAAATATAGACAAGCCTTCCCTTTTGATAAGATGGTTTTATTAAAAACTTATCACGTGCTTGCATAACTCTTTTTTCTCACTCTATATTCCCAGGGTAACAAAAGAAGCTTATTTTGGTGATGTACGTACATGGATTATAATGTGTATCTTTCTCTCTAATTTATAGTGATATCTACGTATTCAACAAGTGATGAAAAAAGTGCCAAATCAAGTAAAACGTTATAGGATTGGTTGGCTGGTTAATAAAAATCGATTTACCATTTCTTTCTAATCCTATTTGACAGGGAAACAATGTGTGTGACTCTGGACACTCTGCTTTTTTGGATCACGCTCCATTCTTCAAGGCTCAACTAGTTTCTATATTTGGCTTCGTGAGAAAGACGTGAGAATTGTAGTCTGTGCTTGCTTATTTATTTTTAAAAGGCTATAAAATGAATTTTATTAGTTTTTATATTGGTTCAATTAACTTCATTTACAATTCTACCGCGGCCTCTTTTTTTTTTTTTTTTTTTTTTTTCTGATTTTCTATACTATTTTACATGCACATAATATATATATATATATATATACATGATACTCTATATAATAAGAGAGGAATAGTTAGAAAATATTTTATTTGTTTTTTGAAAAGTAAAGCACAATATATATAAATAAAGAGATCTTTAATTTCCATTTCAAGCTTGATAATCTTGCATACGACTCATTCAAAATAAGCCTATTCCATTGGGTTGTTTTGATTGTATGACCCAATGACGAAAAATGGCACTCTTTCTCTCTCTCACCCCTTAAAATATAAACTTGCCATTTTTTTTTCCCTTGTTCAACGCGAAAATGCTTGCATAATTTTATTTTTGCCTCTAAAATAATATTCTTGTCCATGTATGGTTATGTGCTTGTAATTGCGTGTGATATATTGTAATTATACGTGTGTATATTCAAGTACTACTTGAAATATATTAATAAAATGTTACAGTATATATCATTTGATCAAAAAAGACCACTTTTATTTACACATTCGGTTCTCTCTCTCTATTTATCTAACTGTTTATTTCTTCTCTCTCTCTCTCTTTTTTTTTTATACGTCTTTAAATAATTCATAAACTTCCATATCACTAATATCGTCGCTACTATTTGATTTTAATTCTTCATCCTCTTCTTGTTCTTTTCTCTTTCTTATTTTATGAGGAGTAGGCTTTGACGGAATCTTTAAAATAATATAAATAATAAAAATAAATACATGTACATAAACCTTGTAAAATTTAATATTTACTCTGAAAAAGTATTGGGTATCCTTCATGGTACATTTTCTTGCGCTTTTACCTACATCCGAATATCGCTTCCGTCGCTCTTGATCTGAATCAACTTCTGGCTTATAATAATATAAATCTTCTTTAGGCGAACCATCCGCTGTCTTTCCTAATCTTTTAACACATCCTATCACGGGTGATCCAGTCAAAATTGTTTGAATATCTGTCAACTTTTGATCTATTAATTTATTCGTTATATCTCTACATGTCATTGTAGACTTTCTCGTAGACACTTGACAACAAAATTGAGTTAGTTAATATTTTTTTATATATCCTTTTTAACTCTCTAATACTCTGCATTATCTTTATATTTACTTACCTAATACTTGAATAATTTCATCTTCTAAACTTAATGCACTCACAGGCCTTTTTAATAATTTAGTCAACTTGGGTATACTTTCTGTTACAATCATTGGTGCTTCTACTTGTGGCGGTGTGGGTATAATTGCTTGAGGTCCCTGAAATAATAATTTGGTACCTACAATTTCAATACAAGTACCTTCGAGGACGGGTACATGTTCACCTTGTTCAAATACAATATGATCAATTAAGGCACCATTCGGCGATAATACTGTTAGCTCGAATCCGTTTAATTGAGCTTTATATTCAATTGATACATGTTGTCGAGATACACGTTTGTTCGACTTGCCAATCTTTATGGTCGCGTCATGACCTCGACCAATTATGAGTTTATTGCTATGAGTTCCATGAATTAATATCGCATCGTTTGAACTCTCATGACATCTTTTAACCAATAAAGGATTTATTTGAAACTGTGTATTTTGTACTTGGAATAAGCTTGACTTTTCACATGGTGAACTTGTTCTTTCTTTGGACATTTCTATCTTTTTGGTTTATTTTATAAATGAAAAAAGAAAAGAGAAAGGAAGATAAGGAAAAAAAAAAAAAAAAAAAAAAGTTTACTCATGTTTAATATATTTGATTGGTTTAAAATTAATATTTTTTATCTCAAGTCTTCTTCATCATCATCATATTCTTCATGACTAGGTCCTTTCATGTTTGAAAAACCATTATTCAAATCATCTGTAGGCTGTTGTGAAGGACGATTATATAATTCAGCTCTTGCTTGTGCATGGGACATATTACGAATATCATTATTATTTCTCTGTTGTGGTTGATATTGTTGTTGTAATTGTCTATGGTGATGAAGATTATCTTTTCTTGGACTAGCAGAAGATAATACTTCGCCTGGAACCGTTAATAATCTAGCCAATTTAGCTACCTCATTATCCAAAAATGAAACATGTTGTAATCGAACCGTCTTTTCTAATAATGCTTGATCACTCGTTTCATATGCCTTTAATAAATCTTCTCCAATCTCTGCTTCCTCACTACTAGCAAACCCAGGATCGTTACTAATATCTTATCAGTACAAAAAGAAACTTAAGAATAATATGTATATATACACATTTAATACATTACCCACACATAGAACTAAATTGTTTACCAGCTTCCACATCATCTCCAATAGCAAATATTAAAATAAGAATACTAAGATTGGCCTTATACAAATGAGATCGACTCGTAAATTTTTGAAGAATAACTGATTGTCGTCTAAACATATCAACTGCCTTATCATACTTCTTGTTTCGAATCAATAAAGCAATTGCTCTTTTAAAAATATCTACCGCAAATCTTCCTCTATCCTCTTGTTCGTATAAAGAACATGCTTTACTATACATTTCAAAAGATGCATTCACATCCACACTCTCAAGCGCTCTATTATATGTGTGAGTTACTTCCCCAAGCAATACGTTTAATCTCTCTCTCTCTCTCTCTCTCTCTCTCTCTCTTTACTCACTTTCCTGCTTTATCCAATTGCTCTGCAGCACGATCAATACTACCTTGGGTCATAAAATAATCACTGGCACGTTGATAAGCTTCAGCAGCACGCTGAGGTTGATTTAAATTTTGGGCTAAAATAAATGCAGCATTTTCAATCGCCTTTCCTGCTAAATGAATACTATACATTTTTTTTTTCGTTTAGCTTTTCTTTCGAATTAAAATCATACATCATTTTCTACTTTACGCATCTGCTTTAAATAAAGCTTCTGAAGCCTTTGCATAAGCTTGTACTGCTTGATCGTATGACTTTGCAATTTTAAAAGCAGTTGCTATAGTAACATATATTGTCAGTGACCCTACTTTTTTTTAGAATAGTTTAATATTTTTTTACCTGCACGTTCATAATAACCTGCTGCAACATCCCAATCTGGCTTTCTGAAAAGTCCTTTAGATGCTCTATAATTTTTATTAAAATGTCATTAAGACGCAATTAAACCGAAAAGAAACCTTTATTTTTTAAAATATATCTGTATACACATACGCTTTTTCACCTTGCTGCATATACTTTACACCATCTCGAATTTGTTCAGCATCCATTATGTATTATATTTATATTGAAGGAAAAAATAATAAAATAATAAAAAAGAACCAGGAAAAAAAAAAGGTTTGAAAATGATGTAAAAAAAAATGCGGGTCTTTAAAGGTTTATTACTACTACAGGTTAAAAGCATCGTAGTACAAGGTAAAGTAAACTACCTACAAAGCGAAAAGCAGCCATACCAGCTACTATCCATAAAATAAGGCCTGTATATGCAGCACCTACTATGTCTTGGATCTGTTCTGGTGTCTGTTTTGTTTGATCATCCACAGAAGATAAGAAGAGTTGAAAACTGCCACTTGTCACAAACGCCACAAGGAATACATTACAAGCAATCCAACTCAATACTAACCGGGTTCTGAACCCACGATAATAGTCATCTTGTTTTGTTTTTGGTGCTCGACTCTAGATGTGAATTAGTTTTTTTTTTTTTTTTTTTTTTTGAAAATAAGCCTTTTTATTTGTTTCTTTACCTCTCTTACTGCTTCGGGTTTCATTAATAAACTTTCAAGTGCTTCATCATAATGTGTATCAATTGTATCGATTCCATCTTTTAGTTCGACTTCGACTACCTCCTCTCCTTTCTCATCTGTTGCCGCTTTGCTTGCCACACCTAAATCCATTGGGGTTGTATTATCTCCTTTTGTGCCCCAACTAAAAATGAAGACAAACTTAAACTTGTGCAATTTCTTTGTTTCTTTTTTTCTATGTCTTTACCTAACATCATGAATGTTACAAAACGCATAAACGTTCAATATATTTACATATGTTGGCAATAAGAACAAATATTGAGAGAAACTGGTAATCATATGCCATGGATCCATATACAAAATACTAGCTACAATATATAATCCATACGTTGCTAATAATGAAACCACCACACTTCGGAACTCGGATTGTCCCAACAATAAACTCAAGTTACCTAATGCATCACTTTGATCCCAGCCGGGTGCTGCCATACCTTTAGCAAAACTCTTGTAAGATAACCATGCTCCTGCAAAAGAAGTATACATCATGATAAAGCCATATGCGATGACTGAAATAATAAACATCCATTTTGACCTATATATATATAGAAGTGTAAGCATATGTACTGAATAAATTTATCGATTTTTTTTTTTTTTTTACCCTTGAGGTCGATTACCCATAGAACAAATAAAAGAAGTAATTATGAAAAATATATACAAGTAGCGTAAAGTGAGAAAAATACGATCACCCCATCCGTTCCCAAAAGGATCCATTTCAGGTGAAGCCAAAGATTTTGTAACAAAATAAAATGTTAAATAAAAATTAGCCATCCCTAGCCAACTAAAGATCAAATTTAAAAAATTAAAAAAGAACTCGGTCGATAGCATCATCTTTCTACCGACTGTATGATTTGTACTCCATATCCTTGAGAAATGACATTGTGAGTAGACTGCTGCAAAAAAACTACCATTTAACCATCGTCTGCGTTGTGAGATAAACTCAGGTAGTTGATCCGGAACATCAGTTTCTCCAAACGCAGTCTTTACATACTTGAGTACCCATCGTTGATGCTTTTTTGCAAGTAATTCAAAACAAAGAATTCGATCCTCCGCTAAATACATGTTGGCTGTAAAGATATCAGCATCTCCTGTATCATCGTGTTTCTCTCCCAAGAAATATTTTTGAAGTGGACCGGTTCCATTCACATCGTTTTGGAGTGCTGCATATCGATAGGCAGAAAAAGCACCTGGTAAAACTGAGATATAACCAAATACTGATTCTAAGGGTTTATCCAAAATGTTTGACATTTTATATTCAAAGTTCTGTGATGCTACTAACGGGTTAAGTAAGTCGACACAAGCAGTTCCTTTCATCACACAGATTTCCCCACAGGCTCCACCTACATTTGGGTTCGTGTCAAATGCTTTCCATAAATGATAGATGGATGTATTTCCAGGCCGTGTACCTACATCCAGTAGCACGCAGATATTTGGTTTTAGGATAGAACCAAATGCATTAAAGAACCATCGATGTGAATTGATCTTTTTCGCATTTTGTTCTTTAAGACAAAATAAAACTTGAACTGGTACAATTCCCTTCTCTGCTCCTTTTACTCTCATATCCGAATCCACAGATACCTGTGTTGTATACTATAGACCAAAAAGAAAAGAGATATTTTGTTAATAATAATAAACATAAACGGATGTCTAATCATTGGCTACTTGCTTCATATACATGTGCTTGAACGGGTTTATCATTCACCATATTTTTAGCAACACCCTTCTGATACACACCCATCGCTGTCAATACATCTAAAACTCGAGGATCACATTTCTTTCTACCGTCTGATACTATACACACTACCACCTTTTTCCAACCTTCTGTATCCCATACTTTTGATCTTGATCTTGAACATAAGTGTGCAATGTTCTTCATTACACCATGCATCGTTCTACAAAACAAGATTTCGTCTTCCTGTATATAAAGAGTTTTGATTTAGAACAGAAAAAAAAATCTCTCCCAAACGTTAATACTTGCATTATACATGGTCATGACAATAAAAAGTTCCGTCTCACGGTGCATCAATTGGGACCGTAGAGTATAGTTATTGGCGGCAAACTGATCTGGGTCACAGGTAACAGCCGAATATCGCATCATACTAAACTCCTTTTCTTTGCGTGCACTTGCTTCCATCAACCTTGTAGGTACAGGACAATCAAGTATTAGATTGCCCTGAAATAAAGTTACTTTTTTTGTGCTGGATCTTGAAACGGGTTTTCGAGAAGGTGTTGCTGCTTGAATAGATCGAGAAATCATTGGACTAAGAGTAGAAAGCCCCGGTTGATAAGGTTGGCATAGGAAGCTAGGTGGTACAGCATGATTTGTTTCGCTCATAATCTATTTTTTTTTTTTTTTTGTAAAAAAATAAAATAAAATGAAAAATGAAAGGAGAGTGATAACATAGTTCCAGATAATAATTTCCGAAATTTGATTTTTGACTTATTCTGAATAGAACTACACTACTACATAAAAGAGTAATAAGTAGGGGCGTTTTAATTTAAAAGTTGGAAGGGAGAAATATGTACACTGCATACATATGAAAACGTATAAATATATTACATTCATCATATACTAGTTACTTTTTTCTCTGGTTTTTATTCAGCATTTATATATTTAAATTCTTGATACATCCAGCATATAAAAGAATAATAAAAATACACTCAGGAGTAAGTATACAATATATATATTACAAAACTTGAATTACGACAGTTTTTGAAATCTTTTTTTTTTTTTTTTTTTTTTTTGAATGAAATCATCCTTTGATTATTTTATAATTTATGATACTTGCTTGAATATACTTGATATCTATGACAGCATACTCAAGAGAAATCGATATTCTTTATTGAATGGAAATGTTAAAATGTATTAATGAAGAAACCAAGCGGTGGGATGACATTGGCAGTGTACCCTTTTCAACTTATCATGCATCTTCATTGTGCGACAAAGGATATTTCTAAAGTCAGCAGTAATCCTTTTTTTTTTTTTCACGAAAATACACGTCAGATTTTTGAACTTCAAAATAAAACGTTTTGGTCCCATATGTGTGATGGACAAAATCGTACAGTAATGGAAACTACTCAAATAGACGTATGGTGTATCAAACAAGAGGAAGACGAAGATGAGAATAAGCGTGCTTTGCAAGAACTACGTTGCTCCTTGGACCAAGAGGAAATGGACACCGATTTAAGGTCAACTGAGCCAAGCGAAATGAACGTTGACTCAAGCTCAATTAAGCTTAACGAAATGAATGTTGATTAAAAATTAGATTCGATTGAGCTACAAGAAGGGAAATGCGCTTCATTTTCAAATTTAGGCCAACCAGAAGAAATTGATATCGACTCTATTTCAACTTTATGCGAACTGAGCAAAACACCCGTTGGTTGTGCTTCAAAGCTAAATAAGCTACAAGGATTGAATACCGAATTCGTTTTAAGATCAAGTGTTTCTCGTTCAAAGTTAAGTGAATCAAAGGCGTTGAATGCTTGTCCAAAAACAGACAATTCAAGAGAATCGAACCCCTCTTCTGTTCAGTTCAAGGAAATAGAGACCGGGTCGGCCCTTACTCTGTCTTGTAAGTTAAGGCGGAACCAAATATTCAAAACTATGTATTTGTTAACATAATTACTCTTCTTCTTATAGCTTCGATAAGTGAAAACAGAAATACCTGTGACTATGCCAATGATACACGACAAAACCACGATGATGATGAATCGAATGTCTACTGTTTAATCTGTAGTAAAGACCTCGATTCAAGGCTACATTATACATTCCATATGAAAATCCTTCATCATATCATTATTCCCGAAGCCCAGTCAGAAACAGAAACATCTATTGAGATAAATGATCCAAATTATCACTGCAGTCAGTGCAAAATTTCATTTACAACACGTTCCAATTATCATAAACATTTGGACCATGTATGTACATAAAATGAACATTTTCTCCACTCGTCGACAAAAACCACTTCATCCGGAGCTGGTGCCTGATATACATAACCCATTCTTATTTTGTGCTTCTTGTGAAAAGGGTTTGATTCCATACATAATTTTCGACTACACCTTATAATTGTTCATCGAATGATGAACCGTTCACTACAATTAAGTGGTCATGCATTTGAATGCAAAACTTGTACATGTTTACATGATTCGAAACAGAGTTATAAGATGCATTATCTTCAAGTGCATCAAATTCATGTTATTTCTATAACCCAACAGAAAATTCCGTACCCTGAAATTATACCTAATATCGAGGACCCAGATTTTCATTGTGCAGCTTGTAATGAAACTCTAAGTAATCAATTAGTTTACAGCATGCATTTATATGATCTCCATGATATTAACCCATTTATAACTTATGATACTGAAAGTTTCGAAGAATTTTACGATGCGCCTTTTCTTTTTGAGGAATCAGACAGCTCACATTCAATTGCCCAATGTCAACTTACACCAGATAAAGACGATGTCAGTAATCATTGTAACTCATGTCAATTTACATTTCCTACAAGATGCAGTTACCAAAGCCACTTGGCAATTATTCATCAACTTAATATCCCAGTCGCTATAAACGAGCCAGAGATGTACGCCATATCTTTTTTTGTGCCCGACAAAAACAACCTGTTCAATTATTGTAGTTAATATTTGTGAATTCACACTTGTGAGAAAAATTGATTTTCAGAGCCATTTAAATCGAACGCACGAAGTTGACTTAATCTGCACAGAGTATACACCTGAAATTATCCATCCCAACAAAACACCTAACATTAACAACTTGCACTTATTTTGTAATGTGTGTGAGTATACATTTTTATCAAAAGAAGATTACCATCATCATTTAAGCATAGTACACCCACATGTTATCATATCCAATACGGAGTTTACGAAACATACTCAAAAAATCAACTTGAAAACAAAAACATTTCAGGAATATCAGCTTCAACATGTATTAATCAATACTAGCAACATGGTATCACCCGTCGAGGCTAATACTAATAAGGATAGTAAGTTGCGTGGCCAGCAAGTAATACATAATTTAGTTACTTACAAATAATATAACTTCATAATATAACTTATAACTTAGGGGTATGTTTGGATAATAGCCAAACCGAAACTAACAAGAAGGCAATTATAGCCACCTATTGCGATAAATGCAAGCCAAGTTTTATGAGTAGCCGTTTCTGCGTAAAACATTTTCTTTCGTTTCCGCCAAGGACTATGCGTCAAACCCGTAAATTAAATCGTTTTATAACCCCTATATTTCACGACGCTCAACAAACCAATGCGAACCACGATAAATAAACCAATGCGAACAACGATACAGTGAAACCGGCAAAGAATTTGCAAAAAACTCGTACTCTGTGTTGCCGCTCGTGTAATCGGAATTTCGGGACTAAACGGGCTCATTTCGTGGCCACATAGGTTATTATCAAAAAAACATTCAGACCTCTTTGAAATATACAAAAAAAAATACGAAGCTTAACATTGATGATCCGCACCATTATTGTGCTGTTTGTAATAAGACATATTCCAGTAGATTTGCTTACGGCAATCATCTGAAGTATATGCATCAAATCAAAATACCTAACCTTCAAAGCAAGAAAAATAAATAATTATTCCGTATGTATCTTCCTCTTCAAGCCTCGAAGAACATGTTTTTTCGTTGATGTATCTTTAATTTTTCAAAAAAAAAAAAAAGACGGGGACAACAGTTAATAATAATAAAGCTACAATTTAACTTAGAGCGATAAACTGATATATAAATATCTAGCGAGTAATGTTTTTGGTTGATAATTAATTATTTATTGAAACTAGAGATTTTATACAATCTTTTAAAAACAAATACAGATCAACGATTACTTCCATTAAGCGTATCCTCGTCATCACTCGAACTCTTTTCGTTAAGTGTGCCATCATCGCTAAATACGCCATTGTTATCAGATTGGCCGATTGAATATTTTCTATTACGGTCAAGTTTTGAATTCTTACAGAATTCACAACCTTCGCCAGTACAATGATGCTTCTCATCAAAAAGACCGCAATATTTAGCAGATTGAACGTATTGTAATAACTTGAGACGACGAATAAAGATATCATGCAAGATAACACGGCGTTTGATGTTTGAGATATTATGACCTTGAATTAAGACTACTAGTAAGAAACCTTCAATAATCATGGTGGGTGTATTACATATAAGTTGACCAGTTTCGCTCCATTGCATAGCACTAGCGACACAAATAAGTACAATAATCACAATAACAGCAAGTCCGACTGAGGCTGCCTTAGAACACATATAACCCATCCAATTACTAAAACGACTTCTGAGAGAACGGTCTTCTTCTAATGGCTTTGTAGGAAGAGGCAAATTCAAGAATTGGTAGATTTGTTCATCTCCATCAATTAAACAATCAAATTGGTTATCAATTAAGTTATCTTGACGGAAATAAACGTTTCGCAATACGAAGCCATCCAGGAAACCAATCAAACCAGTGTAAGTACCAATAATAAGCCACCAGTTAGAGCTCCATTCCATCAGATTGCCTACGGCAAGCCAAGTAGCAAACACACAACAGGATATAAAAACACCAACACCGGAACCAATTACATCAGCGTAGTAATCAATGGATCGATTAGCAAGAGTAACTTTAGGGGGTTGGACAGTAATAATAGGATTTGGTTCGTTATCATTTGAAATCTCTCGTAGTGAAACTTCCAATTCAGAATCGGATTGCATGATAGACTTTAAACATTTTTCAAGATACTCCATATGACGACGTCGTGTGTTTTGAAGAAACATGGAAGTAAATGTAAGTTCAACAGCAACAGCAGTGTTAATATAAAGTTGCCATAAATCACTCCAACCAAGCATGTGACCTACACCGACCCAAGCAAAAATACCGCCCCAGTAAATAGCCCAGGCGGTCAAGGAACCTACTGCATCAGAAACCCAATTGCATGCTATATCGAACCAATTTTCAGTAGGTAAATGAACAGCGTCACCTACGTTATCGTTAATTGACATTCTATTTATTTCTTTGGTATCAACGCTTTCAATGATTTTAGGATTATCCAAAAGTCGTCTACAAGTTTTATTTCGTGACTGAAGTTGGGCAATAAATCCAACTAACGAGTTACAATGATTATGTTGTTGACGCATTAAAAGAGTATCAGATATATAACATTGGATAGAACTACCATCTTGCATAACGATTTGCCAATTGTCAGGAGCACCAAGTACAATACCAACAATAGCCCAGATAATTAAAATCAAAAGTGTAAGGCAAAATGCGGTACGAGAACCTGCTAGTTTGGTGACTTCATCAAATATACGACTACCCAATGGTTTCTTTTGCAAAGGACTATAAATCTTATTTTCATCCACTAGTTCATCGCCTATGAGTTTATATTCATCATTTTGATCTTTTTCTGAAGAGACAAATTGGTTAGGCGCAGCACAGGATATAGTTGTTGGTTTACCGGGGGAACAGAATGCTTCCCAAATTCGTTTTAAAATTCTCATTGTTAATTTATAAAAGTAAAAGAACAGATAATAAATAATTCATAAAAAAAAAAAAATTTTTTTTATCGACTTGATTAACATAATTTATATGTGTATCAAAAGGTTTTACTTGAAGATATTTTGAAAAGCGGCTTCCAATAACTGATACCTTGTTTCATTTTTTTTTTTTTTTTAACTGTATACCAAGGGTAAATTTTTATTATTTATCTGATAAAAAGTCTAATGCGAAAGCTTAAATTATCTATTGATACTATAAAGAAAAGCAGATTCTAGGGCGCACAAGAAAGGTTTATGTAAAAAGTAGAGATAGGTATATCATTATAATTTTAATAAAGAATTTTTATAACAGTGTCTTCAAAAAAAAAAAAAAAACAGATAAGTATAGATTGACATTTAATTTCTCAAAAATTGGCAAGAAAAGTGGTTACTATTCATTTTCTGACAGGTGTTCTTTGAGAAAAACCAGTTTGTATTTTTTGTTGGAACTCGATCAGGATTGATATACTTTTACATAATTTACGCAGCTTTGAAATTTTATGCTAGAAAGCAGAATATTTTCTTTCTGGTACTTTGCTTTCCATACTACCCTATAAAATTAAGTGTACGTAATACCAAGGGTTTTCTTGTAATTTAAAACTAAAAATTATCTGATTGAAATAGTTTATCACATAATCATATATGAGACAATCAGATAATATAGAAAATTATTTTGTTTCCAATAAGTTTCGCAACACCATTTAATAGTCACAGTACCTACTCACTTGTCTCCTCAAAATGATGTGATACCATTATTTCTGAACAATTCTATTTAATCATTTGATACACATTTGTATGACCTGGAGCCTTCCTTATTTAATTTGAGTCGGGCTCATCGAGGAAGAAAACTGGGGAAAGAAAAAGTCATCGCTGGGTATACCTACTTCTCGATCTAGATTATCCGTAACAATCCTTTTGCGTACACATAGAAGATTATAGATTAAATAGTTGACACTTTAAATATGTAAAATGTATAACTATATATGACTGAATTTTACACAGCTAATAGTACTTATTAATGTTAATGAATGATATTAAGGAATCATAAGTTACATACTTTATGATAGTGTCATAGTACCGATCATTTACCATGTGAGGGGAAAGGGAAAATACTTTACCGATCAATTTCTACCAAAACTTTTAAAAATTCTACTTAATTTCTAAATTCGAGACACATTTTTTGTTATGGAAATTAGAGTACTAAATCAAAAAAAGAATTATGCTAGATATTTGATTTTTCTGCTGGCAAATAATAAAGGGTTCCGGAATGGTGTTCTCTATAATTTGACGTTAAAAATGCTGCAGGAGAGTACAATTTTCGGCTGTTTCCGAGATTTAGTGAATTGAACTCCGCAACATGATACACCGTTTCCCTTTGAAATGTTTTAAAAAGATGAAAAATGTAACTATCGTTTGTAGTTATTGGCACACTATTTTTATTTATACATATATACATACATACATGTACATTATAAGCAATATTTATATATCAAATACGTGTTAGGAGCTTGTTGTATTTCCCAGTTCAAAATTGTTGTCCTACCATCGTCGAAAAAAGGGAGGCACAATTGTCGAAGAAAAGGAAAAGGGGTTTAAGCTGTTGTGTATATCGATTCTTTTTCTTTATAATCCAGTGAATATTTGATCTATATAAATTGAACCTTTAGTTTATACATGTGTATTAAATTTTTGATTAATGTATTGCTCCTGAATTAGACCACGTTTCCGTTTTAGGCAATTTAATTTTAATTTACAGAGAGTGACAGAGTACATACAATCGACAATATGGATTGCTTTTCTTACCTTTATTACATTGAAATCAAATACTTATAACTACTGGATAAAACTATGTATCCGAAGCACCTTGGGTTGCAAGCACTTTCTAGTGAAACCGTATATCTTTGTGCGCCCCCATTCCACATTCCATTTGAAGCTATATATAATTTAGTGTAATTCGGTAAATAGATAATGCAACTGAACTATTTCAGTAGTGGAGTTAAGGTTATAAAAACCATAAAATATACAAATGTATACACATGTGTACATTGCAGTACCCAGAGTCATTCTTCATTTCTTTTATAATCATGATACAAAGGTTACAATTTGGCTAATAACATAAAGTGTCATCACAGGCACCGAGTTTTAAAAAAGAAAATGTCTTTTATTTGCGTTGATGAAAGATCAGGCCCGTAACACATTTGTCCTCTCACCGGTATCTTACCCGTTGAACTAATATTATCAGAGAGATCGAGGATTTATACAGCTAGTTTTTTTTTAAATAAAAAAAGATGAACTAAAATGCCGAATATTAAAAAGAAAGTGCCACAATGGGCTTACACGAGAGAAAAAAAAATGCGCGTATCATTAATTACTTTATTCAAAAACGATGATATAATTAGATCTTTATCACATGCTTCAAATGATTTTAAAGATTTAATTGGAATACTTTAGTAACTTATGTTATTAAATACTAGAGTTATATATATATATATATATATATATATATATATATATATATACGTTGTCTAATTGTTTCTTGACATTGGCTACACTTCACGTAGCATAATTAAAGTTTTTGTTACTAGTCTAATTGGTCCAACGATCTTGTTTCACAAAAAAATATATCTTTAAACTCTGTGTATCTTTTTTTCGATCAAAACCATAATATGTAAACAAACCCCTACTTTGCTATTGGTCGAGTATAGGAATCCGAATTATTTACATTCCACACACTTTATGACGCATCTTTTATAGAAAACACAGGCGGCTCACTGGGAGCCGTTCAGTTTTTTTTTTATTTTTTTATTTTTTTTTTTTTTTTTTTTTTTACTTATATACTCGGATATAGGCAGCAGTTTTGATAGGAAAACTTAAAAATTGCTTCTCTTCTGAAAAATATACATATAAAAACAGTATACATGTATTAAACATTTTAGTTTTAATAAAACTAAATAATTTATACAAATTTAATGTACACATGTATTTTATTCGTGATCAAAAAAAAAAAAAAAAAAAAAAAAAAAAAACAAAACAATGAGGTATATTGTCTTGATACAGATAACGGAACCCTGCTCCTTAACATTTCCATTTCTGTTCGATCCCCTAATAAAAAAAAATTGCGCGCCCAAAAAGGCGGGCTTTTTTTTTTTTTTTTTTTTTTTTGTTCCAGCCAGGCCCTTTTTCCTGACTCAATAATTAACTGGTCATGTTATTATATAATTTATCGAAAGATACGTGAAAGAGAAACAGCAATCTCCGTTCAAATTTCAAATATTCCCTTTTTTTAAACGCATGAAAACGGGGAAAGGAAAAAGATATTTATTATATACCGGTGACAATTTCGGTTGTTTTGTTAAATGAGGAAACAATTGATTATTAATACATTGCCCTGAAATAGTTAAAAATAAAAAAAGTGTAGAGTTTTGACAGATTCAAGTTTTTTTTTTAAAAAGAATGGCTTCTAACTCTTTTAAGTGAATACAAAAGATTAACTACTATGAAGTATCACGTCATTAAAGAAAACTAAAAGAGTTCAAGCTTTTTTAATCTGACTCAAGTTCTTTATCGCATGAATGAGGAATAAAGTTCGATTAAGAGCAAATGTTTTGTTTTTGTTTTGTCAAATCGTGATTTTCCAAAAGATCAGGTTTCACATTTCAATTCCCAAATGTTGGTACGACTTCAAAGAAAAATGGTTCGACTTTTAAAAAGCTGACACTGCCAAAATGGAAACAGATAATCCATATATGTCACTTTTTCGATCACGATTAAGAAAAATATCAGACCATTCTGTCAAGGCCAATTAGAAATGTATTGTTTCATTTTATAAGTATGTAAATACATGTTTCTCTGTTAAAAGAATTGACTAATTTAACCATGCTCTTAACACAGGCATCGTAGATTTCTTATTTCCATAATAACTTGCCATAAAATTATACAAAGCATTACACTATAATGCCTAAAAAAAGGTCCGGGTAACTCCACATTTTCATGTTGCTGATAAAAAGATTTTTTTTTTATTTTAGACTTCAGACTTATTGTCAAAAAGTTAAAAAGGGGGGAGAGTGATAACTAAAGGAAATTCCTTTGTAGGGCTAATTTTTTTTTTTTTTATGACCTCATGTATGTAACTATATTTTCAGACTGCATATATCTTTCACAAGAAAAAAAAAAAAACGCACAGGCTCAAACTTGGATGGTTTAACCCAAATAATAATAATAATAAAAAAAAACGTGTACTTGTCTAATTCTATTATTTTTGACCAAAGGAATTCCCTCCTTTATTTTGTGTTCTTTAGAACAAGGAGTAAAATAAAGGGACAGTTTTTAAGCTTCCATTTTTTTTTTTTTTTTTAATATTTCGGTTATGAATTTTGTTATATATAATTGAAAGAATAATAAATCAAGGGGGGCACGGTTCAAGCAGCCAAGTCAAGGAACTTCAAACGATCGTGTTGACTGAAAAAGGTAATAAAAGCTTAAAAAACTTGTAAATTTTGAAAAATGAGTATATACTTTCAAGGGGGAGAGAAGAAGTCAAAGGTCAAAATTTAATGCTATAAAATTTTTTTCGAAAGCGTGTGATTGGAATTAATAAAAAACCAAAAAAACCACATGGCTGTCTATGGCCATGCTATATGTTGGGATGCTCTCTCTCCCCCCTTTTTTTCTTATTTTAGAGAATTTTGTACTCTTTTATATGTATATATTTAGGCTACAAGTAACACAAGAATTGACTTATAATCCCGATTTAAATATCAAAAGGGATTGCTTATAAATGCTATAATTCATGAAAATATATAAATATATACAAAAAGTTGTACAATCCCCCTTTTAATGCATCATCATTAAAAATTTTTATTTTACTAAAAAAAAAAAAAAAAAAAAAAAAAAAAATTAATATTTAATTCACTACTTGACACTTTTTATTTTTATTTTTTTCTTTCTCTCTCTCTCTCATTCTTCACTTTTTTTTTTTTTTTTTTTTGTATGACAACAGCTTCAATGGTAGAACCAACCATAACTACACATAATAACCATACTGTTACAACAGAAAGTAACATGAGTCAACAAAGTAATAGTATTGCATCTATTCAAAACTCATTAATAGAATCATTTCAACAAGTATGTTCAGTTGAACAAATGGAACTCTGTCAAAAACTAGACATGTTATCAAAATCCGAACAACAACAAGCATATAAGATGGCCAAAGCATTAATTGAAAATCGACAAGTACCAGTGACAGTAGAAGATTGGAATACTTTAACTGAATGGGTACTTACATTACGAGATCGATATACAATGCATTTAGAATCACAATGTATTCGACAAATTTCAAGTGATAATGAACGTATTACATATTTAGATGAAGTACAACGACTTAGTAGTCTATTAGAAGATTATGGACAAGCACATGATGATTTAACTGATTTGTTACAAGCACTTAAAAAATTACGTAACGATTGGAAACATCGCAAGAGAGATGTTGAAAATATTGTACTCTCTATTCTTTCTTCTTCTTTACTCAAGAATACAGATTTCCGTGTTGTAAAGATTGCAAGATCTCATCTTAATACACTTGGTCTTGGGTTAAGTTCGATTGGAAAATATTATATTGTTTATGAATCATCAATGACAGATGAATTAAAGAAAGATGTATTGAATAATGTAGCAAAAGATTTTAGTATGGTGTTTCAAGAAAATGCAGCACAAAATTTAGCAAGAATGGCAGGTAGTTATCATCGCGTATTTCATCAAGAAGAAGAACAAGTAGATGTGATTGAAGAAATTCAAAAGTTAGCAAAACAAGTCTATATTAATCGACCTAATTCAGTCATGCTTCCTTATCCTACTAGTCTTCCAACTCATCATCTTGTTATGTCGGATTCCGAAAACCAAACACCTGGTAGTACTACTAAGAGAGAATCTACGTTTTTAGAAAGAAGAAAATCGATTATTCTTCTAGAAAACGAACAAGAACCAGAAGGAGATTCCCCACTCCTATTTAATATGGCAAAACCTGTGTTTGAACCTGCTGGTTGGGATTGGCCTCATATCTTAAAATACAAGCGACCTAGATCAAGAAGTGGTAATGGCTCATATTATTGGTGTCGACAAATCTTGAGTTCTTCTACATTAAATGAAAGGGACGCAATTCATGATGGTACAGGTGTATGGTCTACATCTATATCAAGACTATCTGATCATTTTGCTAAAGTAGGTCAAGACTATTATTCCAACATGTTGAACAATGCTCGTTTAATGCATTCTCACAGAGCACAAATGTTTGAGTTTGCGACCCATTCTTTATTGAAAACTTATCGTGCTCTTCAACTAGAACAAGGTTGTGCAAATCTTAGTCGTACTTTGGCTCTCTTGTATAGATTTCAGCAAGAATCAACAAGAATTTAATTTGCATTATACATATTTCTTACTACCTGTTCATTTAATTTATTATTATTATTATTATTATTATCTAATTATCTCTCTCTCTCTCTCTCTTTTCTTTTTCACCAAAAAAAAAAAAAAAATCCCTTTCATTCTCATCTTCCGTTTTTTTTTTATCATCGCACAAACACAAACACAACACATCTTCTGTAAATAAATGATAACAAAAATTTTTTTTTTTCTCCTTGACATTTTTCAATTAAAAAAGGGGTAATATGAAATAAACAATCCCTAACATAATACTTTTTTTAATTTAAACACAATTGATAGTTGTTGTTGTTGTTATTGTTGTTGTAATCTTTAAGCCAAAGAAAAAAAAAAAAAAAAAAAAAAAACTTTTTTTGTATTATATGCAGGTGCAAACTATCAATTCATGGTATGGTCTGTTCAGTACAAAAACTGCATGTATGTGTAAGGAATAGACTTTTTGATGTGGTACAACATACTTCAGCTAAAAGCTCGTGTTTTTTTTAAAATCTGTTTAACTCCGTTACTACAAGTAGATGAATACACACCTAAAGAAAATTGATACAAATTTAGTAATTTTTTTAAAGTCAACTGCTTTTCTCATAACTTACAGTGTAGTAGAACCATTAACTGCATTGCTTCACACCACATTCGAAGTGGCGGTATTGTATTAAAAGTTATTGTTCTTTTCTTGGTTCTCTCGTAAATATGTTAGGTCTTCCAGTGTCAGACCAGAGATTGAAAGACAGATATCCTGATTCTACCTTCAATCGATCCTGAGTTTTGTTCCTTGATAGAGTACCGCCATAAGAGTAAAACTCTTTTGTTGGCATACGGAGTACTTCATTATTAGCATAATAACCAGTAAAAGCGTGGCTGCCACCTGGGTTAACTGTACAAGGCCTAAACAAGTTGTCTATCTCATTTTGCTTGAAATCGTTCATATTATCGAGTTTATCTAAGTCGAATACATCAAAAAATTATTGATTTAAGCCACGACTATAGCTGTCAGTAATTGTATTGAACATAAAGAGAGCATTGAGTAGGTGAATAAGTCTTATTGACTCTGATATTTGGTTTATTTTCAGCCTCACCAAATTTTAATATATCAGATTCTTTGTAGAGTCCAGCAAGCCCCCTGAGAGAATAAGCCAATTCTTTCTGCAGTATTGCTAATGTCTTCTATACCTAAGATCATATCATATGCGTTCTGTACCGTAACCTTCACCTGTATTTAGAATAACTTTTGAATCTGTTAAAAAATGATTCCGGTGTATGTATGCTATTTATTGAATTAGCTAGTGTAGATGTTCCTTGAAGCGGCAAACTGCTCAGCGACTGTTATTACTTGCACAGAGTATGTTTGTAGTAGTCTACGATTATACCTATGCAACCATATCATTTATCAACTCTTTTGTAATGGAGCTGGAAACATGATAGCTTCCAATTCTTGAGGTGTTTCTTTTTTCTAATGGGTTATGAGGTATTTACTTGTTTCTCGCAAGAGGTTAGTTACTTTAGTCCAAATATGTAGTACATAACCAAAATTATCCGATTGCCGTATAAGGAAGGAAAAAAAAAAATCTCTCAGTGTGCAATCAACAAGTTGTCAATTAGATAGATTGAAGTTGTCAGCAAAAACAATGTCATTTTAAATATGTATGTACTTTGAATTTTATTTTACTTTGGGATAATAATAATAGTAATGATAGTGATACAATTGTAAAGAAGTATAAAAAGAAAAAGAAAAAAAAAATATATAGGAAAAGAGAGAAAGAAGTGTAAAACTAAAAAAAGAAGTGGTTTATATTGTATATACAAGCTGATAAGTTGTTGAAATGAAAAGGATATATATGAGAGAAAAAGACGGAAAAGAGAGAGAGAGATATGTTATATATAAAGTGATAATAATATGAAACAAGATGTACATTACAATCAAGACTAGTTTTTGATACGAGGAGCTGTAGTAGTCATCCTTTTGGTTGTTGTTGTTGTTGTTGCTGTTTGAGTTACACCAGCATTAGCTAATGAAGAAGTTCTTGAATTAAGAACAGGTTGCTTTCTTGAAACAATTGTAGGCTTTTTTGTTGTTGCTGTTTGAGTTGAAAGTTTTCGTGGAGAAGGTCTTTTGGGAGTAATTGTAGTAGGAGAGTAGAGAGTTGAAGAGGAAATTTTTTTGGTTTTATTAGTAGGCACGGACGGAGGAGGAGTAGTAGTAGTAGTCATGGGATATTTCTTTGTTGGCACAGATTGTTGCTGATGGATAATAGATCTTGCAGCACTGTTGGTAGCTCTTACTAATTGATCTTCTAATTCTTTACGAGACTGACCTTCGCGTTTCACCATTTGTTCTAATTCTGTAACTCTTAATAATAAAGCTTGATAAGACTTTTCTTTTTCATGAGGTTTAGCAGATTGTTGTTGTTGTTGTTGTTGTTGATAGATAGTTTCCCATTTTTTCATTGTTTCTTCAGCAAGTTGTCTCTTTGAAGTTTGTTCATTTAAAAGAGATTCATATTGTTCAGCACGATCTTGCCAACGTTTTTCACGCTCTTTTAAAGAATTATGAAGTAATTGTAACATATGAACCATACCACCAATAGGTGTACGTTGACCAGTAGAAGCCATAGCAGTGATACCAATTTGGTTTTCAATAACAACAGGTGGTGTTGAAGTAGTCAGGTGACGATTATTGGATTGGTAATCTTTCCAGATCTTTTGTATTTTAGATGCCGCATTAGTTATATTCTCCAATTCATTGTTTTCGACAAGTTGTTTTTGCTTTTGTTTAAATAATAATAATTTTCTAGGAACATAATGTTTACGACAATTATCATCTGGTGGAATTAAAGAAGTATTGGTGATAGAATTTGCCCAACGTTTACCAGCATCACTTTTGAATTGAATCTTATTACTGTAACAAGAAGAAGGTGTAGGCGAAGGTTTGACTGTATTTGATTGTTTTAGTAATAATAAACTTTTTGAAGATCTTTCTACATCGTTCATCCAATCGATCACTGCACGATCTTTACTTGGATCTTTTTTAGAGAACCATTCTTGAAGTGCTAATTGATCAGGTTTCATTATTATTTCGTCTTCAGCTTTATTATTAATATCAGCTGATGATGGAGAACAAGGTACAACTTGATCTTGAAGTAATACTGATAATCTTCTACGTTCAGCTGTTGATGTTGCTAATTTCTTTAAAAATCTTGATCTTGGTGGAAACTCGTAATGTTCTTGTTCTGGTGTTAATGTTTGTGGAACTATAATTTCTTGTCCACCGTCAGGATAATTCTTGATTACAGCCTAACAAAAAGAAAAAGAGGAGAAAAAAGAGAGAGAAAAAGAGAGAGAAAAAGAGAGAAAAAGAAAAAGAAAAAAAGTCAGTCATCGTAATAATTGAATTATGAAACACAAAATGAATTCCTATTATTATTTCTATATTTTCTCAATTGAACTATTTGTGTTATAAAACCTCTATCCTATCCACTTTGTTTAAAAAGTGCTTCTATTTTGACGTAACACGAACAAAATTAGGGATATTCATAAAAGTGTTCAACGCATCACAAACAGTATAAAAAAAGGGGAAAAAAAAAAAAATAGAACGAGAGAGAAAAAAATAAAGAAATAATAATAGTAGTAAACTTCTGTGTTGCCTAGATACATAATATAAAATAAAATAAAATAAAAAAAAAAATTCGGCGCACCTTCTTCCGGTCGCCCCACATCATAAGTGACCGGGGTTCGCGTCTACGTTGCAGCACTTGTGCCATTGCTGTTGCTGCTCTAGCTGCTATTCTTTTCTGTTGCTTTTCTTCAAATGATAAAGACGTACTGTTGGATGATGCGGTGGGGCCCGTGCGTGTTTGTGGTGGTGGCCGTGCTCTACTCTCCTTTTTTTCATTTTTAACCAGCTCATGCATTTAATTACTGGGTCAATACTTGAGTAGGGTTAAAAAAAAAAAAAAAAAAAAAAAAAAAAAAAAAAAAAAAAGAAAGAAAGAAATAAAAAGGGCAACTTTTTTTTTTTCTAAAGTTTTTCCTTCCCTTTTTTTTTTAAATGTATATGATTTCCTCTCTTGGCGGTTTGTTGTTTTTCTTTTGGGGTGTGAAAAATTTAAAAGAAACTTAAAGAGAGGCTAAACTCGCTCTTTGTGCACCGAATTTGAATAAAAACATGAAGAAAAAAAAAATATGTATATGTATATAATTAATATGAAATTAAAAAAAGAAAGAGAAAGAGTGTGTGTATGTAAAAAAAGTAAGTTTTGTTTTTTTTTGAAAGAAAAAAAAATAGAAGAAAAAAGAAAGGGATCTTTTTTTTTTCTCTATTAAATTAACTTTTTCTCCAAAGGAAAAAAAAAAAAAAAAAAAAAGGAATCAAAGAAAGAAGGAAAAAAAAAAAAAAAAAAAAAAAAAAATGAAGCACAAAAAGGGGGGGAAAAAAGCTTGTTGACAATCCATGCAAAAGGTTACACCTATGTAATAATAATTGCTCACATGAGTAAATTATTTTATTGCGCAGAGAAACTTATTACCGTCATCTGTTTATTCATTGTGCATCCTTTGAGGGGTAAGTGGTGGTGGTAATAACGTATTTCTAAACACAATATATTTTTAGTATTATATAAAAAACGAAAAATTAAAATAATCTTTATTTATTTACCCTGCAGTATTTACTGATGTATCGGTCTGTACCTTGTTTGTATCAGCGAAAGGATCAAATGGGTCATCACTAGTTAAATGTATATAAAAAATTAAATATAATATAATTCATATTTTAAAAGCTTTTGTACTTTACCTTGGTTGATAATGATGTTGAGGTGGTGCAGAAAGAGGAGCAGAAGAAGAGGAAGTTGAGATTAATTCTTGTTGTTGTTGTTGTTGTTGTTGTTGCTGTTGTTGCTGTTTTTGTTGCTCATCCTAACATGACGATTTAATAATACGTTCCACCATTTCTAAATAAAAAATAAAAAAAAAAAAAAAAAACTTACGATACGAGTGCTACGGTTATGAAGAGATTGTGAATTTTCTGTCGCTTTACTGACAGCATGTTGTTCAAGCATTTCGTCATAGGATTTGAAGCAGCTTAATAACTCGTTGTTGGCATTAATTAAGTGGGCTATTATGTAAAAACAAGGAGAGAAATACAAATTAAAATTAATGTGTAACCAATATTTTTTCTAGTATAACTTTTTACATATATCGCTGGAATCTTCACAAGTTTCTAAATGCGACGCCAATATTTGTTGTGCTTGTTTACAATTATTATAAAACTCCTACATATAAAGAATAATCAATAATAACCCTTTTTTGTTCTTTTTTTTACTTTACTTGAATTAATTCATTTTTAGATATATCTTCTACTGTAGGATCTGTAAAAGAAAGGGTCTGTGAAAACAACTGTGCACTATTTAATGCAAGTTCAATATCACCCTTTACATCCACAGGCTTATATATAAATTAGAGTTCAATTCTATTGTAGGTACAAATAAGTCACCTTACCTTGGCTGGTTGTTGTTGCTGTCTTGGCATAGAAGATGATTGTTGTCGGAATCTATCAACTGGTCTTCTTTGTGTAGCTCCTCCACCTGTGATACCATTCATCATCACGTCATAAGCTCGACGAATACCACCAAAACTAGGATCTGAACCATATTGTCTTTGCCAATTTTCTAAACACTTTGCCAACTTACCATGAACTCTATCATCCGAAACCTGTAAAGAAAAGAAAAAAAAAACTTAATAGACTGACACATTATTTTTTTTTTTTTTTTTTTTTTTTTACCTTGGATGATGCTAAACTATAAAGGTCTTCACCAAATGATTTAGCTGCCAATTGTGATTGAAACTTTGCAGCACAATTTTCTGATAAAGAGTTTAAAATCTTAAAAAAAAAAAAAGGGTTAAAAAAGTCTTTTTTTCTGGATACTATTACTTGAGAACTTTTTACCTCTAAAGCTAATACTTGTGTCTTGGGTTCATTTGACATCATTTTCTTTTGTAATAACTTTCTTGCTTCTTTAGCACCCAAGTCAGTCGAGTTGACGGAATCACAAATTTGAAAGACAAGTGCCCAATCCAACTCAGTCACAGAAGGGTTTGTTGCCTTTTCAATACTTGCTGTAATATCAGTCGGTACTATTTTCTTTGAGAATAAAGGCATTTGAGTTAATGTTGAGAAGAAAAAGAAAAAAAAAAAAAAAAAAAAAAAAAAAAAAAAACTTGACCAAACAATTACTTATATGAGGAGTTTCAATCTCACTCCCTCTTTTTTTGTTGTTGTTGTAGTACTTTTATGCTCTTTTAAGAAGTGATATTTCACACATTTTGAACGAGTTTAAATTTAAATACATCATCACTTGGTGAACGACATGGGGTTTTATTATTACAAAAGAAAAAAAAAATTAAGCATAGTAAGAAGGTGAGATAAGCATATCGCTTAATAATGATAATTGGTCTTCATTAAATTTAAGCATATCCTCATGCCATGTATCTGAATGAGTTCTTCTAAAATCAGAAAATGTCTTACGAATTGTAGCCTACCACCAGATAGATTAGTATTCAAAAAAAAAAAAAAAAAAAAGCGCACTGTATATATCTTACCTGGATTTCTGCTGCAGGATCAGACATACATTCAGCTAATTCACATAAAATGTCTGGCATCCATTCTGGTACTTCATAAGGGAAAGCATTAATTAAACAAGAGATACCAAGTACAGCAGCATGTTTCTGTACAACTGCCTCAGCAAATCCTGCAGGCTCTACATTCTTTCCAGTCACTTTATCTCTTTTACGTTTAGGCACACGAATTAAAAGTTTTGCATTAAACTGAGTTAATAAAGATTGAATTGCATCTCTTTGTGAGCAACGTACTAATCCACCTAAAGTGACTGAAGCCAATTGACGTACTTCAATTTGTGTATCCATTAACATTTGTCCAATCACATTCATAATACAAATTAATTGTTCACTACTCATCACAAACAAGTGTTTAAAAAAGAATACTTGAAGTACTGGTAACGCTCGAATACGAATATGCCAGCTTGTAGAGGTGGTCAAAATTGTCAAGAATTGTTCAATCATAGTAGGTAACATACTAGGTGGATAAGATACTCGTGCTGTCAAATTAAGTACACGTGTAGCCATCACTTGTAAGTCTTGATCGTCATTTACTTCTTGCATTGCAAATACTCTTTGTAAAAATGGAACAATATATGGTAAAGTACCTGAAAGATTCCAATGACTTAATGCTTCATGTAACCAGCATAAAACTAGTATAATAGGAGATATAGTTAATATTAATTTTGACTCTTTCTTTTTTCCTTTTTTTTTTTACCTGTTTTACTAGCATGAGCATAATTACTAGATCCACTAGGCCCAGTCTTATTCTTATTCATCTCTTCTAACCAAGTATCCAATTTACGAGTAACCAATTCAACCCTTTCAGCTTGTACAGAAGTTAAAGTAATTGGTACATTACCTACACCATCCGTCTTTGCATTTGCAATCAAAAGAGACTTGACAGAAGGATAAGAAGGTATCCATTCCAGCTGCAACAATTCATTGATATTAACACCAATGACTTCACGTACTTGTTTATAAGGATGTTGAATATTATTGAAATATGTTGGCAATATCTTTTGATTTAAAGGTTCAAAACGCCATTGTAAAGTAATCACAAGAGCACGGACTAATAACAACTTTCTTGATTCATTAAATGCAGCATCTGACGTAGGATCTAACTCTGCTTCTAAAATCAAATCCATCAAGGGACGAATTCTTCTTGGATCACGACGACCAGCACAAAATCGAACAAAGGATTCCCAATACGTTAAAGAGTCGGGTGTAATACTATGGAATACTTTACGTAATACAGGTGTTAACCAAGTCCAAACATTGTCTAACTTTACAAGACTCCAATGCTTTGTACCACGAATTAAACCTGCTAATATCTCTGAAGCAGCACGTTGAGAGTTCTTTTGATCACTGGCTTCACAAAGTGTTTCAATATATTGTTTTGCACAATCTAAAGGACGATCACCAAATGTTTGAAAGATACTACTGAACAAACGTGCATTGGAAGAATTGAATCGATCTTCTTGCTTTTGGTTTACTTCTTGTGAAAGATAATCACATAATTTAGACCAATAGTCCGTTGTCAAAAATGTCTTTTCAAATTCTTTGTAAGATTCAAAAGAATCTGGATCAATCTTATCTAATAAAAAGTCTTGCTTATTGACCTTATATGCTGTATACTGTTGAGGCCAGACATACCAACCCAATGTAATATTATCTACTAAAATACTTTTTTCTGCGTCTAAAGGTTGATAAGAAGCATCCAATAATTCTTTACCCATGTTTGTAGTATTGTTATCTTGTTGCTGTTGAACTTGAATATCTACCTTGAGTGGGTTACGAATACAACGTGTGATTAATAAATCCTCATTTCCACCTGCTAATGTACGTTGTTTGATATAAAGTAATAATTGAATAGTAGCACTAATACCAATACGACGCATAGTAGGTAATTCAGATAAAGTAGCATTATTTGCAAACGCAGCTAATCTTTGAGAAGGTTTGACATCTGATCTTAAAAAGACCTCAATAAAATTCGCTGCCATGGCTGCAAATCTCCAATGAACACGAGAGTTTAACAAAAAATCAAGCAATTGTCCAATCAAATCATAATAAGCATCTAATCTTTCCTTTGCACGACTTTCTACCTTGAGATGAATAGCATTTGCTCTTTGATTGAAATCAGATTGAGATACAGCTTGAGGAGCTAAAGCGGTGATAAAGGGAGTTGTATCATGTTGTACCAGTACACGAAAAGAAAATGAATTGAAATGAGAGATATAATCTAAAAAGACCTTTCGAATGAGTTCTTGAATTGTGAGTTTATCTTGATGTTGTGCACCACAAATGGCCATAACAAAAGTGGGAATAAATTGCCAGTTTCTTAAACAAGGCATGATAATTGATTTATGAGTAAATAAATAGAGTGCACCTTTCATACGATCTGCAGGTGATTGAGGCTGTAATGCATCTAATAGAATTGGCATGATCAACGATTTACTATCACGGAAACAACGCGCAGTTGCGGATAATGCCATCTGACTCACTTTACGAATTTCCGCATAAGATCCTAAAGAGAATTCCAACAAGTCACGCAAGATAGCATCATGCAGTGGTGTACGAATTCTACCTTGTACATTTTGTCTTAAACGTAACATATGATGATTATAAGCACGACGCACTAATAGATTACGTGGGTATCTCTTTTTACATAATGGTGTTTGACCAATATTCTTGGCATAACTGTATCCACTTTTACTATGATCAAATTGTGTCTTTTCTACACCTCTTTCAGATAAATAAGTACGTGCAATCTTGATTAATATCTTGATACTTTCTACATCATCTTCACGGTATTTTGTAAAATAGTCTGATAAATCATGAATAAATTCTCCCACTGTCTTTCGAATTTGTCTTGCTTTTTGTGTACGTTTATCATTTGGATCTGTAAATGCGTAACCGACTTCCAAGATAGGAATATGAATATTTCCTTCTTCTTCATCATCATTATTATCTATTTCCATGATATCTATTCCATCATCTGCTACCATTGTTGCACTTCCCATTAAACAATTACGTACAACTGCTAAATGTCTACAGAGTTCATTACTATGACCTTGATTAGAAATCATTAATTCTTTCAATCTTGCAACGGAAGGATCTAAAAATTCAGATAAGAATTGAAGTGCGAAATCTTTTTCTGCTTCAGAAGGTGTATGCCATTGTATTTCTAAATTTGCAGGATCTCCAGGTTGTCCCCATACTTGATGTGCATTTGATTCCATAAATTCCTTATTATTCCATTGACTTGGATTTAAACTTCTGTAATCCAATGGATAGACATTTAACAAAGTACCTAATACACCACGTATAATTTTACCTGTCCACATGATACCACGTCGACTACGACATTGATTCACCATGGTATGTGTAATTGAAACAATATCTTGTTTATAATTCAATATCTCGGGTCCAGCACTTGAAATCACAGAGAACAGAACATTTTGATACCAATGAAAAGTAGAATCGGATAAAATCAAATTAGAAGCAGCAGCATGTGCTTCAGTAGATGCAGCACCATGTTCTAATTCCATTTGAATGTTGGTAATACAAAGTGGAATAAATGCTTTTGCTGCCTTCTTTGGTTGAATACTTGTGATTGCATCACATAATTGACCTACAGCACGTACTGCATTTGGTAAGACACGATCATTCACAAATTCTACAACTAACTTTAAAGCTAAATCATAGAGTTTATCAGATAATTGATTAAAGATAATATCGCACGTATGTAATAACATTTGAGTTAATCCAACTTCCATATTGCCTTGCTTTTTACGATTCTCTTGAGGTAAGTTTTCAAATATGGTGAATACACGTCGCATGAATTTTGCAAGCCATTCTTCAAATTCGCCAGTGGTTGCTTTCACTAAATAATCTTCAGTTTCTCGAGAGAGTGGAACGCCTTCCATATAATCTTCTGTTGGATAATAATCATCTTGTGTTTGAGTTAAATCAAAGATGGGAATGGACATGAGAGCAGTTGAGATAAACATGAGTGAAGAGATGGTCTTGAGTGGATCATTCATATCAATACCGGGGATAGCCAGTTGTAATAAAGGCAATAAATGTTTACCACCAGCAGGATAATGATCACGACTGAATAAAGGTAATGCGATATCAGCTAAAATACTAAGTGCACTGGATGTACGATGTGTTTCAGTTAATGTCTCTAAAGATGGATAAATACGTTCAAGTAATCCAGGGAAAATAAGTTCTGGTTCAAGCCAAGATAAAAATTTCAAGGTGAATTGAGATGCTCCTACTGTATACTGATCTTTACCAAACATACTGAGATAAGTGACTGGACGTAAAATCAATACAAATTGTCGTCTTAATTCAGGTGTCAATCTACGTTCTAAAGGAGTCTTACAATCCTCTTCTAATTCCTCTCTCCATCGTTTTAAAAATTCAGAGGCTAAATGACGTGCAAACGAAGTCAAGAAATAAGACCAATTACCATGATTGGATGGATGAAAGTAAAGTTCGGTTGCCTGAATCATATCTGATAATAAATCAAGTGTATAACTATGGTTGTTGGTGTCTGGTATGATTGTATAGACTACAAATCGAGCTAACGCTTTGAATTTCTCAGGACGTCTACGTAAAATTAATGAAGATCCTGCTTTTGTGTCTACACGAACACCTTGACTACCGTATCCTGTTGTTGTTCCACCTGCTGCTCCACCCACTGAACTACTACCATCACTACGACTACCTACAGGTAAATTTACCATACGTAATAAAGTTGTAAATACTGTCTTGACTTGTTGTTTTGTAAATAATCCAATATCTGAATTTCCTTGATCTACATTGAATTCAGCAATTAAAGAAACAAGGATCGCGAATTGTGTATCAAAACTAGGTGAATAAGTGAAGATGGACCATAATGAAAAAATAGTTGGTAAATAATCTTGAGCTAATGTTGTATAATGAGGTTGATTTTCTACAGGTAAAAATAATGCAATGTATCCTTGAGCTCGTGTAGCTTCTGATATAGAATGCACTGTAAACTTTGGAAGAAATTCGTCAAGAATCTCTTGTGTTGCAGTAGGGGAGAAAAATCTTTGTGCATATCCTGTTAATCGAAGGACGGCTCCCAATAGTTTTCTAAATGTTTGATTAATAAGCTATTTTATTTTTTTCTTTCTTTCTTGGATACTTACGATTCACTAATTAATGCTCTTTGTCTAGCTTTGGGAAATAAAGTCTTGTCAATAATTTCATATAAAGGACGCCATTCTAATTCGAGGTCTTCAGGACCTAATCTCTTTCGATGTCTATCATACATGTTAAAGAATGAAGAAGCTTTTTTTTTTTTTTCATTCTTTACCTAATTAAACGAATGCAGTTGTTTGACCATAATTCTACTAAAGCTGGTTCCATACCAGGCATAATGATCATTTCATATAATAACTTAGCGAGATGAGCTCTTGTTTGTCGAGGTACAGCATGCTTCATATCCATGTAACTAATTTTGTAATGTATTAATTTTTTTTTTTTTTTTTTTTTTTAGTAGTAGTAGTAGTAGTAGTAGTAAGTTCACCTTGCTAAACGTTTCACCCAGGTTAAAGCACCACGGGTAAAATCTTTTGCTTTGACACTTAGAGCAAGATGAATACAAATATCGTTTAACCATTCTTCTGCTTCATGGTCAAGTAAATTTGTATAGGGCAAACTTTGTGAAAAGTGAAAGGTATGTTGGGAATCATCCTCAATGACGGATAATGGTACCATTTTCTTTCTTGGTTTGCTGCTATAAAAAAAAAAAAAAGAAAAAAAAAAAAAGGAAATAAATTATGTAGAGAGCGATTTTTATTCTTTTTGCAATGACGCGTCCCAAACCAAAAAGAGCTTATATTGCGGTTGTTTAAAAATCAATTGGTTCATGCGTAAACAGAATCGTTGTAACTGAATTATCTGTGTATAAAAAGCTTCAGAATGTAGTGATATCTACATAAAATGAAAAGCATTTGTCTATTATGTCTGAGTTACATAATAATAACAAGTACCTATCTAGGAGAGGAGGGGGAGGGGGGGGGGGGGGAGGGAGAAGTGATAATAAAAAAAGCATGAATTTACAAGTATAATCACTTGAGACACACCTTTTTTTATTATTATTATTTAAATGTATCTTATGTCAGTTTAAACATTTGGTACCTTTATATAGATCAGTTTTGTTTTAAATCACCTTATTAAGTTAGTGTACAGAAGGAACACTATATAATTACTGATGTCAGTTTTACAAAAAAAGAATATTTACACAAGGAAACGTATTACAAGTCTATAATAAAAAAAGACAAAAAAAAAGGTACGTAAATGTTTTTTTAAGACAAATATAAAGTATCTTTTATTAATCGAAATAGGGTTCTTTCCACATGTATACTACTCTACCTATTAAAAAAGCTCTTAATATACATAATATAAATGCCGAATGTGCGAAAGTCTTTTGACTCTGGACACGGCTATGTATGTACATTGCTGCTAATATAAGAAAATACTCATTTAATCTTCCTTTAAAACGTCAAATCAAGTAATAAGAAGAAATTGAAAAAATAAAACATTAGTTTCGATCAATTTTACTTTTTGAAATGCATATTATACAATAGACTTGTTGTTCCTGTATTTAATTTTGAGTCTCCTACAAACAGGCGGGACTCTTTTTTTTTTTTTTTATTATTATTATATTATTTTCCTATTTCTCTCTCTCTCAGTCTATTTCACTCTCTTTCTTCTTTTAAATAAATTAACTCATTGAATACGATGCAAACGATTAAATGTGTAGTAGTTGGTGATGGTGCAGTTGGTAAAGTAAGTAAATGATAGATAGAAAGAAAGAGAGTGAGAGAGGAGAGTAAAAGGGATATAAACTCCCTCATTCTAAACTGTTCAACTCTTGTATAGACTTGTCTTTTAATCTCTTATACAACCAACAAATTTCCTTCCGAATATGTACCAACAGTAAGATATATATATATATATATATAAGAGATTGCTTTGATAATTAACATTTGTATATTTATTAAAAGGTTTTTGATAACTATGCTGTGACAGTCATGATTGGTATGTTTATAGTATATACATATAAAGCAAGTGATTAACTGGATTTATCAATTTAGGCGAGGAACCATATACATTAGGATTATTTGATACAGCAGGACAAGAAGATTATGATCGTCTTCGTCCATTAAGTTACCCTCAAACGGACGTATTCTTGGTATGTTTCTCGGTTACATCCCCGGCATCATTTGAGAATGTAAAAGAGAAATGGTTTCCAGAAGTTCATCATCATTGTCCTGGTGTACCTTGTTTAATTGTAGGAACTCAAATTGATTTACGTGATGATCCTGCTGTAATTGAAAAATTAGCAAGACAGAAACAAAAGCCGATTCATTTTGATGCAGGTGAAAGATTAGCAAGAGAACTTGGTGCTGTCAAATATGTCGAATGTTCTGCATTAACTCAAAAAGGTTTGAAAAACGTATTTGATGAAGCTATTGTTGCTGCATTAGAACCTCCAGTTAAAAAGAAGTCCAAGAAGTGTTTTATTTTGTAATACCCTTTTTTCTGATTCTCTCCTAATTATTATTTATTTCCATATTATATTATTATTATTATTATTATTAAATACACTCACTCAGTACACTCAATATACACTCACTATTAAAATACAATTGAAAAAAAAAATATATATAGTTATATAATACATGTAATATTGTACAAAATGGTAAATATGTGTGTGTTATTAAAATTACAAGAAATATTGACCACCAGGTCCATGGTTACTCGTTGGATTTTCGCCCTGATTTTCATTCTCCAAAAAGATAGTATAATCAGTTGAAGTAATCGGTCTATCTTGATCAGGTACTTTTAAAATGGCTGCTTTATTACCACATCGATAACAGTAATTTGGTGCTGACCATAATGTGACCAAATTACCTTCTTCAAATGGATAATTATACCCTTCATCTACCAACTGATGACTTCTCACTATCAAATCGATACCATTATTTTGACAAAACTAATTATACGATTATTTAGTACTGATTTGAATTATTTATTTTGCAACATTTTACTTACGGATGTTGTTGGTAAGGGCCCAAATAGATAGCCTCCTCCTCTAGGACTTAATGCCCATGCGTCCACTTGAGTTTCTGGATCTGACCATAATAAATCTATAACCTCACCCCTTTTATTATCAATCAACTCTATATATTACCCTTTTATATATATATATATATATATTTAATACTCACCACAATGTCCTCCACTCTGCGGTAATTCTTGCATTCGAAATAATGTACGAATAGAATCAATTGAAGGTAATTCAGGTGATAATCCACCATGAACACAAAATACTGATCCATCAATCACTGCTGCCAAAGGTAAATAATCAAATACAGTACAACACCATTCCCATACTTTTGAATTTTGATATTTTGCCAAGCATTCATCTAATTATATAATTTCAAGTATAAGTTACTTTATATATATATATATATATATATAATCACATACCATAAAATCCATAAACACGAGTGACATTACGACTTTCATGATTTCCTCTTGTCAATGTAATGCGATCGGGATACCTATTTATTTACATGTTATTATTTATTTTATCACTACGACCGAAAAAAAAAAATCTTACTTGATTTTATACAGTAATAACAAAGTAAGTGTTTCAAGTGAATATCTACCGCGATCTACAAAATCACCCTAAAAATAATAATGGTAAGATACAATATAGGTGTATCTATTTTTTTTTTTTATCGTACCATGAAAATATATGATGTTTCCGGTAAATCACCGCCTACTTCAAATATCTTGATAAGGTCATAAAATTGACCATGAATATCACCACAAAGAGTAACAGGCGCGTTTACGGGAACTACTGTTGATTCTTCTGCTAAAATTTCTTTCAACTAAAAAAAAAAAAAGGATGAGTCATGTTGTCCTTCTTCCCCCTTTTTTTTTCCTTTACTTTATTGCAAACTTGTCGCATATCATTTTCTGACAAGTATTTGCATTCCTTAATAGATTCAATACATGCGTCAATGTCCATTTTAGAATACAAGGTTTAAGGATGAAGAGAAAAAAAAAAAGAGTAGAAAAAAAAAAAGATAGGTTACGTGGAAAAAAAAAAAGAACAGGTTTTATGCTATCGAAAAAAAAAAAAAAAACAGATTCATTTAAGGAGTGTTCCGAATCCGTTTTTAGGCCTTTTTTTTTTTTAATCTTTTTTTTTTTTTTTTTTTTTTTTTTTAACCCGACTATATATAATGAGTAGTGAAATTAACTGTATAGCATTGATTGGAAAACAGGTACAAAACAACAAAGAAAAAAAAAAAAAGTTCTTTTTTTAACTGTAGTTATTAACTTGTAATAGAATAATCCTTTGTTTATTAAAAATTTTAGTACTTCTCATCCTGACCTGAAATATCATTACATTGCACATACTTCAATTGATGTCATTGAGGAAAGAGGTATTCTCGCGTTTAATTTATCTTTACAGTACCTTTTTTTTTTTTTTTTTTAACACCATTGCTATTCAGTTTCTAATGGACCAAAGAATCTCGACTTGTACCTAGGTTTATTATATGCAATGGAAGACTTGGCAGTGTAAGAACAGAAATACCAATTCAAGATAATAATATCTGACAAGACTTCTATAATTTAATAGGTATGGATATATAACAAATACACGAGTAAAGCTAGTAGTTGTAGTTTCTGTTACTGATGGCATTATTCGTGATGCTGATATGAAGGCGGTAATTTAAAAAAAAAAACAGAAAAAAAAAAAAAAAAAAAAAAGTTACTTAAAAAGCACTTTCTTTAATAGTTATTTCGAAAAATTCATACAGCTTATGTATCTAACGTATGTAATCCTTTTTATAACGTTGATTCTCAAAAGTCGATTAATAGTAAAGTCTTTGCACGTTCTATTGAAACAATTGGTATCAATGCTAGAACCACTTTAGAAATTTAAGTTTATTGTTTAAGATGTAGCAGCAAGATCGGTTGCGTTCTTTGCTTGTTCAGCCTTTTCTTTACCACCAAACCTAATAATAATAATAAAACATATCAACTCATCTTGTTCTTTTTTTTTTTTTTTTTTTTTTTTTTTTTTTTTTTTTTTTTTACTCTTATTACTTACTTGTTGTAAACGGTATAACGATACAATTGTACGGATTGAGCAACAGAGTTAGTTGCGTGACAAGCAAATAACAAATAGTTGACGGGCTTAACAGCCAAAGAAAAACGCATGAAGAGTGTAGAATAAATAATCATGGCTTTTTAAATAAAAATATTTATATAAGTTTCCCGGGATATAATGGAAAATGCTTTTTAACTTGTACCTGTAGTCATGTTTCCAGAAATCATGCTAGGATCCTTCTTAAGATCAGAGATAGCTGCAAGAGGAAGACCCCAGTTAGCAACAGGTCCCCAGAAATGCTATAGAAAAAGAGAAACTGTTCAACTTGGTTGTTCTAATGTACCCCATTTTTTTTTTTAAAAATTATTTTCCCAACACGAAAAATTTAAACTTACAGTACTATATTAAACTTATATTGTTAGTTTCATTTTACCCACGCTATGTCCCTTTTTTTTTCTTTTTCTTTTGTTTTACCTCATAAAGTAATCTCTAGTTTCTTTGTTGGCGAATCTTTGAAGGAATCTGTTAGCGACAGGACCAGAAGCTTGTGACATGATGGGTAAAAGCGGGTTAAAGATTGAAAGAAGGAAGAAAAAAAAAAAAAAAAAAATTATAATTGAAGCTAATTTTTTGATTTATAATTCGCTCAAAATTTGATGACTCGTTTTTACTGTAATTTATGTTTTCTTATTTCAGAACTCCGGAAGTTGCTTAATCGTTATAAGATCAATGATAAGGCTTCTTTACTTCAATATGTAGATGAATATAGTTACCTATCAAGTCTTTAATTTGTCTCGTTAGCTTTTTATTTGCAATATGTAACTTGGTAACAAAAAAAAAAAAAAAAAAAAAAAAAAAAAAAGCAACAATGCTTCGAGATAAATTTCTTATTAAAAGTTATTGTATCATGGTTACTGAAAGTATGCTGTTATAAACAAAAAATGCTTCCTTAACCAGATTATATATTACTTTTAGGATTGAAGAAAGCAAAAAGAGAGTTATCGGCAATTAATGAATTTACGCCCTAGCTACTAGCCATTAACACAAAAAAAGTTGAATCTTGTTATATAACGTGAGAGATTTATTGGTAATCAATTACTGCCATCTTGAAAATTTATCGGTTGCCTAGTGCATATACTTAATTTTGCTTTGAAGTGCTACAATTTCTATATGCCATTATGGATATATGTATGACATTTTTCTACGCTTGGTAGGAAATCAGAAATGAAACTCCTTGTTAATGTGAATTTGCATTATTTATTTTTTTTTTTTGTTTTTATTATGGTTTCAAAAAAAAAAAAGGGATCCAAGCTTAGTCATTACACCAAAACCAATACCAATTTGTGTGGCGGCTCTGCGCCTTTTCAGACCAGCCAAAAAAGTAGTACTCTATATCTGGTTCAGACCATGACATATCAATGCAGGGAATACCCTGGAAGTCTTTCCAATCGAAACCTGCACATGACAGTGTTCGGAAAGCTTGGATGTAGAAAAAAAAAGACGCTTTTAATAGTTTTTGATGCCCACCCTTGATCAAATGAGCATGTAAGTCACGTGACAATTTTTTTTTTAAAAAAATTACCTCCAATAAACTTAGGCAGCTGAAACAAAAACTTGTTTTATGGATTATTTACTATTTGTTAAATTCTAAAGCAAGCTTTGAGAATTCAATACAGTAGTTATAGAGGCAATAAAGCACTTCTTGAAAAAAAAAAAAGAGAGCTTTGGCCTTGATGTATAACAGTAGTTGATATATTCTTCACATTTTTTTTTAAAAAAAATTAAAATGACCAAAACCAACATAATGAAGCGAATTAATGTACTTTTTAAAAGGACACCTGAAAAAAAAAAAGAAGAACAACTACCTTATCCACCTGCACTTGAAAGTACATACATACAAGCTTACCAAGAAGACTTTAAAAGTATAGGTTCTTTTGCGGTAGTAAAAGAAAATGAGTTCATCTGAATGAGTAGTTTGAGCTCAGTTTTTATCTAATTTTTTTATTTAACTGATGATATAACAATAAAATATGGAGCATGAGATGATGCTTTAGTAATAGGTATTGAGCACACATATGAAAAATAAAAGTAAGGACCTCTCATCAAATGCACTTTAAAACGTGATGAATAAGAGAGCCTACTGTATTATGACACGTTTGTTGTAAATTCAATGAAAAGATTAATTGGTGGGAATTCAACCGAGGACAGAAGATCTGCTGTTGCGTCTGCAACAGAAAGCAAACCAAGTGCAAGGCTAGATTTAGATAAATGTGGTGTTATATTATGGGGGTGGTGACGCTATTGGGATCAAATGATTTGACAAATCCGGGCTTCATCCGATATAAATCATCATTTTTTTTAGCTCAACGTCATTGTTACATAAAAGCTAAACTTAGTAAAAAAAAAAAAAAGAGAGAGAGAGGGACCAGTTTATTTACTATTTAATTTGTACCTTATTTAATACGTAGCATGATGATTATACGTTTTTTCTATATTGAGACTCTTGACAATTGGATTATCTTTTCAGACAGCAAAATATCATATGTGAAATATAAAAGTAGTTTGACCCCAAAAAATAGTTTAAGTGTCCGCTATTTTTCTAAAGCGCGTTGTGTATATAATTTTGTTTTTGTTTACTTTTTTTTTTTTTTTTTTTTTTTGTTCCTTTTCTATTTCAATTTATGTTTTTTTTATAAATGACTAAATACATTCCTGAAAAAAGTCTCAAAGGCTTACACCTCTACAAGTATGGTGGTGTAGATCACTCTCTTGTATCTAAATATGTATTGGGTCCTTATTGGAATAACCTTGTTAAAATCTTTCCTTTGTGGGTTGCGTAAGTAAAAAAAAAAAAAAAAAAAAAAAGTATGGAATAATTCACTAATATGTTTTATACAGTCCCAATATGATTACTTTATTAGGTTTGTTAACTATTGGTATCAATATCTGTACTTTATTCTATTATACCAGTACTCTTGGTGAATGTCCTAACTGGGTTTATACCAGGTAAATAAATAAATAAATATAAAAAAAAAGTGATATATGATGTTTAATTATTATACTTATAAAATGATTTTTTTTTTTTTTTTTTTTTTTTTTTTTTGCTCTCTTTTTAGTTTCGGTATTGGTTTATTCATGTATCAATCATTGGATGCTATTGATGGTAAGCAAGCCAGACGTACACAAACTTCTGGTCCTTTAGGTGAATTATTCGATCATGGTAAGTAAAAAGAGAACTGTTAAAAAGGAAAAAGTGATAGAGATTTTAAAGATTATACATGTTAGGTTGTGATGCTTTAAATACAACTTTGAGTTGTTTGACTTGGGCTTCATCTACTTACCTCGGTCAAAGCTGGTGGACAGTTGCATCATTAGTAGCTAGTCTCGGTAATTTTTATTTATCAACCTGGGAAGAATATCATACAGGCGTCTTGTTTTTAGGTCATTTTAGTGGTCCTGTGGAAGGTGTTTTGATGTTATGTGGTGTTCACCTGATTTCTGGTTATTTTGGTCCTGCTATTTGGATGGTTCGTGTAAATGAACTCTTTCCTTCTTCCATTTATGACCTTAATGAAATCACTCGACTTCTTGGTGCTCTTCAGTTAAATCATGTTCTTATCATCCTTGGTGGTCTTGTTACCTTTTCCAACATTATCATGGCGTAAGTACATATGCAAATAGATATGCACGATTGTTATTCTTTTACTAACATATAAAACAGTTTATATAATGTCATTCACGTCAAGCTTCACCCTACTGATATGTCGATGAAGGATAGATCTATTTTAAAAGCAACTCTTGGTCTTGTACCTTTTGTTAACATGTGTTTCTGGGGCTATAAATGGATGCGTCTTTGGCCTGATATTGTGTCGGATCATCTTGCTATCTTTATCCCCTTCTTTGGTTTAATCTTTGGTCACCAGGTTATGCTTATGATTACAGCACACGTAGCTAAATTGCGTTTCCCTTATTTTAATGTTCCTGTCAATGCTATGTTAATATCTGGTTATTTAATTGCTAAATTTGAAGACTTTATTCAAGAGTAAGTCTTAACATTTATACGGAAAAGACTTGTATTAACTAACATTTATTTCTAGATTTATTCCTATTGATCATAGATTAGTTCTTAAACTCTTTGTACTTTTAGCTGGTTATGCTTATTATGATTTGGCAACCGGTGTTATCCAACAAATCTGTACATATCTTGATATTGGATGCTTATACATTAAGAAGAAGCCCAATACTACCAAGAGCTCTTAAACTTTTATATTATGTAAATAAATAAATAAATAAATAATAATAATAATTTTTTAAAAAAAAAAAGATATTTTTATTTAACAAAAAGAAAAATACTAAAAGTCACCCATGTCATCATCTTCTTCCAAATCTCCCTCTGCAATTTCTTGAGCAAGTTCTCTTTCTCTTTCCCTTGCTTCTTCAGCACTTGCCAATTCCTTTCTATGTGCATCCATAGGGAAACGCATTGCCTTAACAGCATCGTTATGAAGATTCAAACAAAAGTTAATACGTTGATGATAAGCGTTTTGAGGTTCATTTGTGCTATAGATATCAACAATTTCTTTACTCTTCATGAATCCCTTTGAATGATCCAAAGTAGCATCAATAACACCATCACGAATAGCTTTTGCAACAATGAATTCTGCGTCTTCTTCACTGTCCAAATGAAGTTTAATGCAAATATCTCTCAATGAAATTTTGGAATAAGAAAGACTGATCATACGAATACCAGTCTTGATTACATTGTGACGTAAACGAAGGATCAAAGTATAAGTCTTGTCTTTCTTAAATACTGCGTCATATTGAGCTAAAGCTTCTTGGAATTTGTTGAGATCACCAACACGAACAGCTATTTTTTTTTTAAATATATATATATATATATTAGTTTACTTAAATTACATATACATGCATATATATATATATATTATTATACCTTGAGTAATGGCAAGGTAAGGTACAAGAGCCTTCTTCAAAATAGGTTGTCTGAAAAGAGATCTTTCAGGAATTTCACCCATCAAAAGTTGAACGACAATAAAGAATTTGTTTGTAGTTTGTTGGAAACCAGCTGTGACATTATTTTGAGGAGCCTTTCTGATAGCTTGTGTCAAATAAGTGTGAGCAGAAGTGTAATCAAGTTGAAGTGCCTTAATACGTCCAAGATAATAAGCATAACGTGCAGCTTGATTATTTCCTGCCTTTTCAGGGAATGTACTCTTAGAAACAAGTTTATCAGCTTGATCATAAAGGTTATGAACGAAATAATTACGCAACAATAAGTTTAATAATGTCGCTTGCGTTTCATCGTCATGTCTTAAAGTAGCGGTTCTATATGCTGACAATTGAATTCTAAAATAAAAAAAAAAAAAAAAAAAAAAAAAAAAAGACATGTTAGTTATCTCAACTCCTTTCTAAATCTTTCTTTCTTTCTTTCTCTCTCTCTCCTTACGGTCTAATTTCAGCAAGCTTGTCTGATAATTCGTAGAAACGACCGTGATAAAAGTATACACGAGCAGCAATTTGATCCATTGTTCTACGGTTCATAGCAGTCATTCTATCAACTGTTGTCTTTGCTAATTCAAGACCCTAATTATAAAATTGAATTGAGTATAACTGTATTTCATTATCTGACCTTTTTTTTTTTTTTTTTTTTTTTTTTTTTTTTTTTTTTTTACCTTTGCAATCTCATTCTTATCTAAAAGGTAAATCATAACATTCAAATGAAGATAGATGTCTACTTCAGGTAAAACTGATCCCTTCTTTTCGGCATCCTCTTCTGTTGAAGGTCTTTCTTTCTATTTTTTTTTTTTTTAAAAAAAAAGAGAGTCAGTAACCAAGAGAAAAAAAAATGTAATGGACTTACTTCGTTTAAATATTTCAAGAGTTCAGTCTTTTGTGAATCGTCTATAAAGCTGTTAAGTATTTATTTACAAGAATTCACGCGCGTAATCAATACTTACTAGGACCAAAGTAATCCGAGATCACTTGGGCGAGAATGTCAGAAGTTAAACGACGTCTAATAGAAGGTAAAGTTCTTAAAACACGTGTAGTAAATCTAGATTCAATAGTTTCTACAGCACGTTCCAATAATGTAAAGTTGCGCTTGATTTCTACAAAGGTGTCAAGAAAAGCTCATGGTTCTGTATAATTGTTTTTTTTTTTTACCTGAAATAGTTTCTTTTATAAGACGTTCTTGTTTAGCTTCTTCATCTTCAACAATCTCCATTGCCTCTGCTTGGTCATTATTATCTTGCTTTTGCTCTTTGGTTGCCATTTTCTTTTACTTATATATATATGCTTTATAACAATACAAAAAAAAAAAGGGAAAAAGAATAAAAATGTAATAAATCTATAAAGCGTTACTAAAAGTATTGCGCGTCCAAACGCTCGTGAATGAATGACATCATGAATTTGACTTTGGGCGGTTGTTTAATATGCGTTTCAAAAACAACAGTTTGAAAACCTGTCACCAAAAGAAGGTTTTTTTTATTTCTTCACCTGTTTTTTTTTACCATGTTACCTCTATACGATGTTGACTTGGATACTCAAGCATACAATAGTAATATATATATATAAAAACAAACACATACCCTTTTTTTTTTATTAATTTATAAAACTACTTTTTTTCTCAAAAATAGTTTTCCAACCTGTGAAATCTATTTTACCTTACGAATTACCAAAGTTATCAATAACAGTAGCAGAGATCCAACCAACAAAAGTAACGAAACCCGCAACATTTTCATTTAAAAAGCCTGAAGTTGATCTATACTGTAAAGCATGTAAAAAAAAGTTTAGTAACGAACCTACTTTCACCAACCATTTGAAAAGTGCAAAGCATATCGCAAATGAAAAGAAAATGCAGCCTGCAAAAGCAGCACCTTCACCTAGAATTGCTGTCAATCCTCAAGTACAAGGTTTATATATATATATATATATATATACATATAAAAATGAAATGTTTTCTTCCCAGAATATTCACATCTTAATTTTTATAGAGGCATTGGCTCAGTTAGAAAGAGCTCAAGATCCAAAATGTGATCCAACCATGTCTATCACTATCTATTGGAATCAAGCCCAAATACTTTTTGTATTAAAACGACCTCAGTATACTGAAAAAGCGTTAAAGTCATTAATTCAGCTCATATTATCTTCACCTACTACCACTTTTTCTTCTGCACAAATCACTTCATTTTTATATAACAGTCGTTTATCATTAGCACGATTATTATGTATTTATCAGAACCTGGATGAATCTAGATCGGTCTATTTAGATGCATTAGATGGTAAATGGAAATTAGAAAAGACTGAATTATTAAGTATTGCTCAGGTAAAAGTTTTAATAATAATAATAATAATAATAATAATCTAAATATGACATTGATAGAGATTACGTGAGTTTTCCATCACTTCATTAATAACAGCATGTGATACATTAGCTACAAAATATTTAACTCGAGAAAGGACTCGAGTGAAACCAGCTCCTCAGATGACAGATATCAATAATTCGATCACGACTATATTAAATGAAGCTGGTAATTTATTTGCACAAGAGAACGATACATTTAACACAATACCATCTGAACATATTGCTATTGTGCTTTATGCAACATGTTCACTTGTATGTCAATATGATAAAGTAGAAGGTTTCACACCAAACGATTTTTATTCCATGATGAATCAAGTATACGAATCATTAGATGACCTGACACATCACATGATCGAAATAAACTTGTTGGATAAAACAAATGCTTGGAATATATTCAATGCCTTATTATTATCAATTGAAATAGGTATGTATTTAACTGACTCTTTTCTTTTTTTCTCCCTTTCTTAACTTCTTTGTGTTAGATGACCTTGTAAGAGCAAATAATATTTATAAAAACTTAAAACAAAATGAGGGATATTTATACCCAGATGTCAAACTTTTGTGTGACCTATGCGAAAGTAAATTGACATTAAACTATTACAACCTTCAGCATGATTTAAATTATATCAAGTTACTATTGACTGAATCCAATGAGCCTTTGTTGATTAGAAATAGAACTCAAACGGATCAAATGTATACATTAGATCGTATTACTGATTTAATTTAATACAGTTTTTATACCAAAAAAAAAAAAATAAAAAAAAAAAAAAAAAAGTATCATCAATGTATTCATATTCTTGATAGTTATAATCTCTTGTATGTAGTACTGAAAAATATTCATACTTTATTTGAATGTCGAGCCAAGGATTTGTTGGGGGATTTAAAACATGTAGTAACATCAAATGTCTCTTTTTTAACAGCACAAAGCGTCAAAAAAAAGTAGGACAATGTACAAATGACACACAAACATACAATTTTAATTCAACATCTCTATTATTGACTAATTCGAAACATTTTGTACAGAAGAGATATCAAATTCAAAGAGGTGTTAGCCAATAAGATCATCAGAAACCTAATTCCGAAGTCACGTGATTAAAAAATTTATATAAATACTTTATTCTTTTTTAATGTTTTAAAAAACATTTACTTGACCTTGACAAAAAAAAAATAAAATTTCATCAAAACATCTAAATTTTAACTTTAAAACACTCCTTTAGTATTCTAAGCATATAAATAAAAGTTTCAATAGAAAGTTTCGGGATATAGCTTCTACAAACCTGATAGTAAAATCACAAGATCTTGAGACTTTTCAATTGCTTAAAAAAAAAAAAAATAACGGCTGCTTCACACGAGTTCAGTGTCGCATTGGAAATATACTTGACTTGATTTGATATTAGACGATTGTTTACATAAGGGTACAACTATTAACTATTATTGTATTTATTTCAGAAAAGAAACCATATATGTATGAAAAATAATAAGGAACAGTTACATATTATGATAGATGTAATCTAGTTTTTTTTTTAAAAATCAATCAAAGGAACAGCGGCAGGGCTTAATTCTACGCTACTCTTAAAGTCAATGACGTTTGTAATGATCCTGTTTCCTTCAGGAAGTTTAGTGTGATCTCTTGTGTTGATACTAGTGCTTGTAGAAACAGAAGCTTCAGGTACTTTACCATCCACCATGGATAATCTGCGAGCAATCTTTTGATTATCGACAGAAACAAAAGAACCATCAGAATTATCAGATTCACGCATAGCAAGAACCAATTTAGCCATTAAAGACTCAATTTCAACTTCATCAGCCTTACTTTCATCAGATAATAAGTTACGGAGATTAGCTTCAATACTAGCTTCACCAGCATCACCCTTTTCAACAGCAGATCTAACATCGTCAATACTAAGACGAGTAACACCTTGAGAAACAAGACATGTATGCAATGATTCGATATTGACCTTGAACTTGGGAGTAGAAACCTTTTGTGATTGAATATGTACAGATAATTTACGAATAGAAGGTGATTGAGGATCAATATATTCAGTCATGAAATCCAATAAATCATCCTTTTCAATCATTTTTAATTCTTTGATATCAGTTTCTACTTGATCAAATTCATAATAGCCAGAATGAATATGAGTCCAATATTTACCACCTTCTTGTCCTAAATTCTTATCCTTTTCTAACTTTTTAGAGATTAAAGATTGTACTTGAGCCTTATATTCTTCAGGTGTCATCTTTTCAACAATTGATCTAAGCTTTATCAAGAATTCTTCAATACGATTCTCAAGATAAATTGTATCACGTTCACTTTGTAAAATAAAACGCATACCCATAGATCCAGTTTGTTTACGAACACCACTGAATACCAAGTATCCCAATTGCTCCTTTGTACGTAATTGATCAAAGCAAGGCTCTTGTGCAATTTGTGCCAACAAACTAAGCTTAGCACGAAGAGCAGTTTGAGTAACATTTCCTACTTGAATAAGGTATTCGATACCCGAGTTGACATTATTAGGATCTTCTACATCACGTTTATAAACCCATTTTGTTCCTTCAGGAAGTACCAAACTATGATGACCGTTTAATTGACTAGGTAATAATTCCTTAGGTTTCAAGACATCAAGAGCATCTTTGAGCATTTTTTGTGCATCTTCTTTGAATAAGTTACCATGAACAAGTGCTTCGACGTGTAATTGAGATAAAATGGTAGGATAAAATGCCTGAATATCTTCTGCAGTTATATGATCTAATTCCTTTAATTTTTCTGAATTAGTCCACATTTTGTCTTGAGTAAGGTAAGAAAGGTAATAGAGTGCATGTTGATAAGGAGGTTCTAATGAGAAGTTCTTATATGATCTACGAAGTTGATCCTTGAGTAACTTGAATCGTTCTGGATCTACTTGGAAATCACGCATCTTTTGAATCACTTTTTCAAGTAAAACAGGAAGTTTATCATTATAACCACCAATAGCAAGCTAATTTTTTATCAGTTTAAATGTATATATATATATAATATTTTGATATGTGTGTATTGTACTCACCAACATGCCTTCTAATTGATTCTCAATATTATAACATAATCCAGCAACTTCAGCATCATAAGCATATTCATTGAGTGAATCTTTTAATAAATCAGTATACAATCTAGTCTTTACGCAATTGGTAGGTGTAGCATAAGCTAAAGGAGATCTGAATAAAATCCAAACATTGGCTCTAGGAACCCAAAAAGTGTCATCTTTCTTGTGCCACAAACGAAGCATAGGTGTGTTTTCAATCAATTCAGGTCTTTTTGCTGGTGTAGTAACTTCTTTTTTATGAGTTTCAAAATTGGTAGGAATGAAAGCGTTTGTATCAGGTAAAACTAAAGCATCATCTTGTTCAAGATTTTGTAAAGACTATATTAAAATAAATAAATTAAAAAGGCTGTTAGTAAATAATCACTCCAAACAATTCTATCGCCTTTTTTTTTTTTTTTTTTTTTTTTTTTTTACCTCAATCAACTTTTCATCAAAGCCATGTACACTATATTCTGTACCATACCATCTTTCCTTTTCAGTATATTCGACGCCATTAGGAGGAGTTTGACTAGCCAACATGATACGAAAGTTATCAGGACGAATCCATTCAAGATTTTCATTAATTAATTCAGGATCATATTCACGAATCAGACTAGGACCGCTTAAGACGTAAGCAGAAGGATAACCATGTTGCATTAATCCGGCTAAACGAGAAGTATATTGAGATGGAGGATATTTTTCTTTAAATCTAAACGCAAGTGATGCAAGCGATTGAACTTCCTCAAAGATACGCTTTTGTACACCATCTTTCTTTAAGAGATCGATATATTTAAATACAGTAAGGATAACATCTTGATAATGTGCTATTGTAAAATAAAAAAATAAAGTGTGTGAGATTATATAATATCTATATAAATAATCACACACGTGTTGAATGTGTACACATGTAACATATATATATATATATATATATACACACATATACAATAGAAAATAAACCATTATGTATGTATGTAAATACATATATATAGAAAAAAAAACACTTACTTAAACCTTCCTCTGTAAGATCAACACTAATACGCATAAATTCAAATCCAATTCCACCGTGAATAGTACCTACTTGAAGATAGTTTGCCCATCCATTCTTTTTAAGTAAAGATAGAATTGAGCCACGACCCTCGTGACCAATCAGATGAGAAAGGTATCTACCCGGCTAACAGTTTATATTTGGTAAGAAAGATGATGATGATGATTCTAAACAACGTAAAGAAATTACCTGAACAGAATATAAAGGACGTTGGTCTGGGAAGGGAAAAGTCATTTCTAATGAGCGTACATCTTTGACAGGCTTGACAAATATTTGTTTCTAAAATATGTGTGTGTGTAAGTGTAAATGAATGGATCAAAAAAGATATAAATGCAATATTACCATAAGTTCATTCTTTGTAAGAGGATGACCGGGAAAGCTAGGAGGTTCGATATTTTTGTTACGAACATTCTTAAATTTTTCAACGACCCATTCTGTCAATTGATCGAGTGGCTCTAAAAAAAAAGATGTATATATATATATATATATATATATATATATATTTTAAATATTATTATTATATTGTATCAAAGTACATCATATTACCTCTTCCAAGAACACAAAGTTTCATAATGTTTGCAGAATAATAAGAATCATGAAATTTTAAAAGTTCCTCACGAATATCTTGCCCATTTTTCTTAGGATTTTCAAATAAAGTTTCAAGATTGCCAGTACCAAAATGACAATAAGGATGTTCAGGATTACTAAGTGATTTTTCTAATTGAAACATACGCCAACTATCCTGTTGTCTATTCTTTTTATGCTCTAAAAAATAAAAAAAATAAAAAAAAGATTAATACATATATAAAAGGAAAATGTATATAATCCAATGACATTACCTGAATCAACAGCTTTCAATTCTCTTTCAGTACAGCTATCAGAAAAAAGAGGGCTAATAAAGAATTGAGCAAAACGATCCAAAGCACCTTCCAAATGTTCTTGACCAACTTCAAAGTAATAGTTTGTATCTTCTACACCAGTAAATGCATTTGAAAATCCCGAATGTTCAGATAAATATTGATTATAATCATTCTCTTTAGGATACTTTTCTGTTCCCATAAACAAAAGGTGCTCACAAAAGTGTGCTAAACCTTGTAAATCAGTCTAAAATAAATAATTAATCAATCATTATATACTTGATAGACCATTCCAACTTACTGGATCACTGATATGTCCAACATGAACATCTAAAGCTGCACTGGATTTATCAGTATCTTTATCGTGAACTAATAATACTTGAAGATCATTGCTTGCCAACTTGATGAGACGATAGTCACGATCATCATTGTCTGATTTTTCCAAGGTATGAGTATAAGTCCAGTAGTTACCATGGGAAGCTAGTTCCCAATCAGAAGAATTTTCTTTAGTTGTCATTAAGGATCTAAACGTAGTTAAACTCGGTTTATTATGCAAAAATTGACTAGAAGAGAGAAAGTATTTAATATATATAATATTGAGCGTCTATGAATTATTATTTTTTTTTTATAAAGCTCAAAGGAGTAGTAGTAGAAGAACAAAAACTTACAATTTGTTAATGCGATGAAAAGCGAAAGAACCGACGAATCTTAACATATAACTTTTTTTTTTTTATTTAATTTTTATTTATTTACTTTTTTTTTCAAAGTACACGCAATACATTAAGTTGTACACTCACGCTACTTGAATGAAACTCAGTAGAGAAACAGTCCGTAGCTTCTTTGAAAAACGATATTTTGTCATAATATATAGTGCGCATGTTCCGTGCCAAATAAGTTATAACTAAGCCGTATCATCTATTTATATGATGACACGTCCTCGAGAGCAAACTATGTATGATAACTACCAGAGTTTGAAAGAAAAGGAAAAAAAAATTCCATGATCTGAGCTAGAAATAGGTTATGGCCAAGGAATTGCTTGCGAGTCTACTCTTTTTTTTTTTTTGTTATTCTTTACATATATTCAATCATGTCTAATAAGAATCAATATAATGTCCTAGTCGACATGGAAGATGCTGCCTACACACAGGTAAGAAAAAAAATACACGTATCTTCTCTTATTTTAAGCTTTGTTATTTACTTTCCAATAAGCCTGCAACTATTGAGAGTGATGGTTTAGAATTTCAAGGTAACTGAAACCTTTCTAAGCCTAGAAGTTAAAAGGATAAAAAACTAAAGTTTTATTGATAGATTTTTCTAATAGTACAGGAATGAATAATAGTTCATGTATGTAAAAGAAGGAGATAATGTACCTAAAAGGGGAAAAAAATGATAAACTGACTCTTTTTTTTTTTTTTAATAGTTAGTAAACCTTCAGCACCACCACCACCACCTGTGTCAGAACCTTCCGGTAACACGGGATTTTTTGATTCTCCTCGACAAAGTAATAACGGAGGAAAGCCTATTTGGTCTCTTGATTATTATGCAACATACTTTGACGTTGATACATCACAAGTACTTAATAGATGTCTAAAATCCATGTATCCAGTAGGTGATTATGCAACAGATACCTTAAATAATCAACCAGATTTATATGGTCCCTTTTGGATCGCTACCACCGTGATTTTTGCAGTCTTTGTTTGCTCTTCATTAGCGGGTTCATTAGCTGCTTATATTGCTGGAAAGTCTCATGTATACGATTTTACTATATTAAGTTCTGCTTTATTTATCGTTTACATGTATGCATTCTTATGCCCTACACTCGTTTGGGCTTCAACAAAATACTTTGGATGTCAACCTAGTTTAATGGAAATTATCAATTATTATGGCTATGGCTTAACTATTTGGATTCCTGTTTCTGTAAGTTCTTTATAATGTATAATAATTTAATATTTATACATTTTTTTTTTAGTTGTTATGTATTATTCCCTATGATTATGCTAGATGGGCTTTTGTAGGTGTAGCTTTTGCCATCACTTCTGTCTTTTTAGTGAAAAATCTTTATATCGTTATATCCAGAGCTGATGCAAAGACATCACGTATTATTCTTTTGGCTATTCTTGGTGCGCATGCTATTTTTGCATTAATCCTCAAAATGTCCTTCTACAGTTACGACTACGTCAAGGAACTTCCTGTAGATACTACTGACCCTAAATAATCATAATAAAATTGACTTTTTTTTCTCAAACTTTTTTTTCATATTGGAAACGCCCATTAATATTGACGTAATGTACTTTATTCTATCAGACAATCAAGTATGTATGAAATGGTGATTTTAAAATAAGCTGTAATGTGAGATAGTATAAACAATCGGTGAAAGAATTAAAGGTAATTTTCAATTTTCACTTTCTACTTCTAACATTAAAACGGGTTGAAAGAGGTTTTTTTTTTTTTTTGCTTAAATCTCAACGTGAGAACGGGTTGAAAGATGTTTTTTTAGAAGGCCTTTCTTGAGAAGGTTATAATACCGAAAGCAACAAGGCTGAAAAGTTGTTTAAGTTGAAATCGCGGATACTTTTAACAGTAAATTTCAAGTTACTTTCTTGCTCTTTTTTTGTAGGACCTTATCCCTTCCGTCCTTTACGGAACTTCTAGCTAGGGAAAAAATTTATTATAAATACTCACCATAAATCCCACCTGAGTTTTTTATTCTATTTATTTTTTTTTCTAATACATTTTACTTCTTCTGGCGACAACTACTCTACTTCACAATTCTTTCTAAGCTCCTGCAAGGTTTTAGCTCTCATGACTTTTGCTCTTCTCTGGCAATCGGCTCTGTTACGTCTATCACTCTTTAACAATAAAAATAACATTAACAATAAAAACACTCCTGACTAGTTATCGCTGGTCCCCCCCCCCCAAGACGTATACAGTGTAAGTATAACTTGTTTATTTTGAAAAGATAATTAATTTAATCCTTTGTGTTTTTGTATTTGTATAACTCTTTTTCTTGGTGTTTTCAATTAAACATAAGTTGTTTTTTATTCGTACTATTTTTATTTCAAACTTTTTATTCTGTATTTCTATTCTGTATATCTATTTTTTAAATCTTTTTTTATTTTTATTTTATTTCTTTGAACAGAATTTTCCTCCAAAAGTTACCATTAATTTCTAATAAAAGTGTATTCAGTTACATATGATCAAATTCATAGCATTACAAATGTTAAGGGAAAAAACATCCATATATTTATTTTTAAACTAAATATAATGACCAGGATGATAAACTAAAGGAACATATTCAGGCTGATAAGCAGAGTTTCGAACTACTTCGCTTAGAATTTCACCCTTTTCTAATACAGCAGTGGCTACGCCTTCTTCAAAAGCAACTTCGCAAACTTTTGTGCCAACATTTAATGCTACTTCACGTAACTGACTTACACCAGGGAATAAAATACCTTCCTTTAATTGTTCGGGTGTAGCCATATCTGCAATAGTGCGCGCTGTTTCCAAAAACATGTTTTGAGTTACTATGCTAGCTCTTGATACAGTTATACCTAACCCAAGTCCCTACAAAATACTAGATAAATAAAATTATAATAATAATGGATCTTTGTTTTTAAAAAACATACCGGAAAACTATATGAATTATTACATTGATTTGTTTTTCCTAGTTTACCATTAGGTAATAATACATCTTTGAATGGGCTACCAGACGCAAAGATAGCTCTTCCGTCTGTCCATTTGAAAGCTTCTTCTGCTGTACATTCAGCATGAGTATCTGGATTACTTAAAGGAAAAATAACTGGCTTTGCATGGTGCTTGGACATCTCTCGAATTGCCTTTTCTGAAAATACACCACGAATACCTGTAAGACCTAATAAAACGGTAGGTTTTACTTTTTTAACCAGCTGTTCTAAGCTCATTTGATCACGTAAATCATGTTTTACGTAACAATGCTGACGATCATCTAAAGGAGTTTCTCTAGGTCTATAAACCGTTTTATCGATTTGATCATCATCATCTATAGTAGTTGGATTTCCCAATAAACCGTATTGATCCAACATATAAATTCTAGAGTAGGCTTCTTCTCTTGACTTTACTCGTCCCTGTGCCACCATGCAGTCAATTATACCTTCGCATACACCTACACCTGCTGATCCTGCTCCAACACAAATAATAGTTTCATTTGCTAAATCTTCTTGTGATAACCCTCTTGATTTAAGAGAGGCTAATATACCTGCTAAAGTGATGGATGAAGTAGACTGGATATCATCATTAAAGCATGTTATACGTTTTTGATCTAACCAAAACATACAAACAAGTATTATTTAATATCATCGTAATTTGTTTTTTAGAAGATTCTTTGTTTACATTTTGAAAGCAAATTATAAGCGTGAGGATATTTGAAATCTTCAAACTGAATCAAGGTATCTGCGAATAAAAAACGTGATTATTAAGTAAATAAATTTAAAAGCAAATATGTATATTATATATATATATATATATATACCTGGCCATCGACTAGTAATTGCTGTAACCCATTCATCCACAAACGAATAATATTCTTCACCTTCCAATCTAGGGTGACTCATACCTAGATACAATGGGTCATTTAATAACTGTTGATTGTTTGTACCAACATCTAATACGACGGGTAAAACCGCTCTTGGGCGAATACCACCTGCAGCCACATACTAATAAACACGTTTAACTTTACCGTTAATCATAATATTTGTTTTTATTTTTTTCCGCCTCCTTACCAAACTTAATTTTCCAATTGGAATCTGCATCCCGTTTGCACCCAAATCACCTAACCCTAACACTCTTGAACCGTCGGTTACAACAATCACATCCACTTTATCATGTGGCCAGTTATAAACCATAGCTGACATTTGACCACGATCTTGGCTAGAAAAATACATACCACGAGAGCGACGATAAATCGAATGGGACATTTGACTTGCAAGACCCACTAAAATATATATGTACAATTGGGTTAATTAACGATAAATACACGAATTTTCACTATTTACCTGTTGGGGTATAAATTATACCAGCCAGTTCTTCAAGATGTTCCATTAATAACTTGTAATACAAAGTTTCATTTCGATCATGTAAAGCAGCCAAAAACACGAATTTTGAAAGCGGAGACTCACAGGCGTCCAAATTACGCTTGACTCTCAATAGTTGTTTTTCCATTGCTTGGCAACGAGGGGGTACCAGGCCACGAATAGACAGTCGCTCTCTCTCGGCAATACTGAATGCAGTACCCTTTGATAAAAGTGGGTCATGAAGAACGTTTACACCTCTTGAATGCATCACATGAACCGTCTTATCATGTCGAGGGTCAGAAAATTCATGATGTGAGTTTGGGTTATAATAATATGAATATAATCGATTCCCCAGAGCTCGATTAATTAATTGAGAAGGAGTATGAACAATAGTTTTAGCTAACAAATGCTTACTAGCTGAAAGCATTTTTTTTTTAATTTATATAAAAATAAAAAATAATAAGGGGAATAAAAAATAAAAAGAGAGTAAGAAAGAGAAAGAGAAAAAGAGAGAAAGAGAGAGAGAAATATAAATAGGATGAAGACTATAATAATAATAATAATATTAAGGGTGCGTGATACAATGATTTCCTTTTGTTTATATCATTACATCAATTTGAAGGGATGAACAAACATTTCTTATTTATTTGTATGTGCGCATGTGTATATGAATATATCGTGTGTGTGTAAGTACAGAAGCCAAAAAAAGAACAGAAAAAAAAAAGGTTATTTTTAGTGAAATTATATAAAAGAAAAAAAAAATAGGAGGAAAGCGTGGTTAAACATTATCTGGTTTTTTTTCTTTTTTCTTTTTCGGCAGTAAAGATTTCTTGTTAGCGCCACGTGGCGCAGTGAGATCTCTCCAAACAAAGCATGAATTACCTGCTAACTGCTTCTTTGGTTTACGCCCTCTCTTCTTTTTGGGTATACTTAGGGCCATATCCATATTCGTTGTTGTAAATGTATTGATTCCATCTGACATGACAGTATTCTCAGCATAAAACTGAGGGGTATGATAATGATGATTATCTGCAAACGTATTGTTTGATTCAATGTTTGAACATTGCTTTTGTTGATGCGAATTATTTTGTTTGACATCCCAAACAGTTGGCTTTACAAATGTCCAGTTACTATCTCCTTCTACTTCAGGCCTTGAAGCATTTGGTGGCCTACCACGCTTTCTCTTTGGACCAAATATAGGGTGACAGTCTTCCGTACTAGTCGTATTCGATTCTTGTTTTAATGAATTAGAAGATGGTGGTGGTAAATTTAATGTAGGTGGCTCTGAAAGTGAACGAAATGTGAATTGATAAGAAGGTGATGCACATGGTGAAGATATATTTGATGCGTTTGATACTGAACGACAACGACGAAATGAGCTACTATTAGGAGGGGGTAGTAAAAATGGTCCATCTTGAATAGGTGATATCAAGGGTGAACCTACTACGGATGATGTTGTTGAAGAAGGAGAAGAAAAGCTCATGATAGGACTTTGCTGATATGGTGATGTAGCTACTGACAAATCTGGGCGAGGTTCTATTGTGCTTAATCTAGGACTACTTGCAAGCATATCGTTACTATAGTATGTACCTTCTGAACAAGAAGAAGCACTGGAGTGATTTGTTAACCGTATACTCGGAAGCTCTTGTAACTTCGTTTCTTCTGGAAATAATGATTTAACTGAAGGTAATTTAAAAGACGCTTTTAACGTAGGAGAAGGCGGTTGAAGGAAGACTTCTATCGGCTGAACCATTCTGAAAGGAAAGGAAACGATTAAATAAATATAAAAAAACTAAAAAAAGAGAAGGAAAAAGGGAAAAGAAAAAATAAAACAAATTTACTCTTTTTAGGTATTTAAAAAAAAAAGATTTCCTGGAATTTTCAAATTGGGGACCAAACACGCCCACAGAAAAAAAAGTCTCTTTATGGTAATTTAACAAGTCGGACATTGCAGTTAAACATGGGCTAATATAACTGTATTTTTTGTCTGTCCATCAGCTATAAAAATAAATACTATACTAGTCTCCCGCATATTAGCAAACATGTCAATTGTTCGTTCATAGAAAAAGAAACTTATTTCTTAATGTTATTTTGTAAGTTATATACATAACAACTTGTATTTATTAAAAAAAAAACTGCAAACTAAAATATGGTATGATACATGATGTTTATATTGAATAAAAACTTGCCAAAAAAAAAAAAAGTTTTAGGTTCACCTTGCAAGCAATACTCTCCTTTTAAGAATTGATATCTGTAGCTATTTGTTGCACACATAACACGTATATAAACTATAAATTTCATCTGCATTTTGCATGAAAACAATATGACTATTTTTATACTCTATCCATCTTTTTTATTATTATTTCAGTTAACTGGGCTAAACATTGATCCTAACATTCATATTTTTAATTTTAGTTTTAGTAGGCGATTTTTTTGAATATGTACGGTTCTAATTGATTTTACTTGATTTTTATGATCTTAACTTGGCTGGAAGTATTTACAAAACCCAACTGGTTAACATCACAACCATTGTCTGCACATTTGACGGAATTCAATATGAACTACGTCAATGGACTCATCATAACTGAAAAGAGGAAGGGAAATTAATTGTTAAAATTAACTTTAAATTCTTCGTGGATCGCCGGAAAGATCGCCGTTATCAAATGAAAGTTAGTTAAAATGTTTTAATGTCAATGACACCATTACTAAAATTTCCAGGCTTATAGAAAGGCCTAGATGATATTGCGAGTATCCCATTAGAAATTGAACATAATAGTTTGAAGATCCAAAAAGCACTAACCATAATCTATATTAATTAATGATTGATTACGGCGGTCTTTTTGTTTTGTCCATCAAAATAAACAAACTATCATTAAGGGCATCAAAAGAATAAAAAGAATAAACGTTAATCATTATAAACCAGCATAAATTTTGTATTGCTGTAATTGTGGACTACAACGGATAAAAAATAAATTGGTATAAAAAAGAAAATTTCGTTAATAAAAAAGTGCTCAACTATTAGGTCGACGTTTTCTGAAAATTAACAAAGGAATCACTTGTTTCTGATACACTTTGGAGTGAGACTTCTATAAACAGAAAATCTAAACATTCAGGGGTACTTAAAGTATAAGATGATAGTCAAATCCACCAGCTATAACTCTTATTTTTTTTTTCGCTTTCATCTCAAACGACAAGAAATTTTTAAAAATAATATTAAAAGAAAATGGAAAAAATAAAAACAAATTACATGAGTATATAATTTGGTCCTTTTACAATTATATCGGTAGTAACAAGTATTTTGGTAACCTTCTTCGGCAACACATATATGCAAAAACAACGACAATTATATAAAAGTATTAGTAGGGAAATGGTAGTAGGCACACCAGAATGGTAGCTTTGATAATTTTTTTCTGTTATGAAAATATGTTTGTTGTATATTAGAACGTCATTCTTTCTTTAAAAAAGTTCATGTATACTACATAGCCATAAATAAAAGTAAACGTATTACATGTGATAACATTTATTACATTAAGAGAGTGAGTGTCATCTATTAGTGTAGGATTACTAATTTGTACGAGAAACCAATCGGGGACCATAAAATAGAGCTGGGGATTTCATCAAAAAGATTTTTATTTCATTTGTTAACTGGCATAACACCCCAATGCAACATGTATATTTATTGGTAAAATTATGATTCAAAAAGGAGACATACATATAAAATGTATCTTATGTATACCAAAAAATTGCTTGTGGTATGTGTCTGCATTGTACTGCGATATATGGTAAGCACTGATCTTTACTTCTACCCGAAAAAGAAATATCGCTCTTTAAAGCATATTAGAATCATTTATATTTAAAGATGTACAATGAGAAGGGGGTGGGGATTTTTCTTTTGTAATACAAATGATTCTGTATAATTTGAAAAAAAAAAGTTAAGGTGCATTTACTTTTACATAAAGATTGTGATTTTTACAATGTAATACTCAATGAATTTAAAAAAAAAAAAAAACTGCTTAAATTTTCACTGAGACACGGAGAGAAACTGCAGATTATATTTTATCTTGTGACTCAGTCGTCCTACTAAAATGAAATCCTGTCACTTTTATTTACTAGATTTATCTATTCGAAAATTCTAGGGCAGTGCACACATATGCTACATTCTCAAAACCATGAAAACTACCATTTATTGTTGCACACAGACCATGTTTACACAATTTAACTTTTTTTCCTCCTTATAATTTTATAAATTGTTGCGACTAGAATGCATGCTAAACTTGAAACTCTGGGAATTATATCCTGATATATCAATTTTATGCAAACATAACATACATAATACGCATTTTAAGATAATACATAAGAATAAAAGAGCACTATCGAATATCGGCAATTTTTTTGGGCAACACATTTGAACCATGCACAAAAAGATACGCATGTATGTACATAATTAAGTCAGTTTTTATCTTTTAAATGACCCTTTGCTTTCCTTTTTCTTTCTTTCTTTCTTTCTTTCTTTCTTTCTTTCTTTCTTTTGCCATGGTAATTATCCTCTTAACTCTTTGAATACATGATAACTATTTTATTTTACGTACACTCGGATAAAAAAATGCAAGCAAAACATATAAATAAAAGAATATCTGTTAGTTTTTTTTAAAAATTAAACTTGATGAATTTATTTATCGATATTCTAATAATTATTATACGGACTCTTTTTTTTTCATTGACTATACGATTTGAAAGCTGATTTTACCATTTACTTGACATAAAATTTATTTATCTACATGTTATGTAATAATTAATATCACATTATCACTAAAATATCATATGAATTTTATACAACTCGAACAAAATGCTTAGATTTTATTCTTGGGTCTTCATAAAAAGCTTAAATCTATAGAGTATCTACACTTTACAGTTTTATGTCATTGTGTATGGGGACATAGCATACTCGTTCGTAACAGTTATTTTCCATGAAAATAAATGCGATGTGAAATAATGCATCAAAAGCGTACGCAGCAAGGGATTTTTTTGATATTACTAAACCTATTTTAATTCACGAGCTTCTTCGCCATAAAATATACAAAACTAGTTTAAATTATTTCAGTTCTACTTTAGATGACAGAGTTGTTGAGAAGATTAGAGTTATCCTACATTAAAAGTAAAATATTTAGATGGTAATCAATTGAAATCTAATTTCAATTGCTCACATATATAGAACTCAGTTTATCGTACTGTTGAGTGAACGGCATGCATCCCATTAACCTCTTCCCTTTTTGTATCACAGTTCCTTTCCCATTTATTCTTATGTCGAGACACTCAACTTAAATGTATGCCCGCATTTACCAATGAAATCTATAGCAACGGAATCCAGACTAACAACAACCATGTAAATAATTACAAGGTAGTACTCTTTAGTCAGAAACCACATAAGTTGTTATCCAATTGGTTAGATATAGGATACACAATTAAATATGGTCAATTAGAAAGAGTAGAACGTATTTATTCAAAAGTAGCAGGCTTTGGTATAGATTCATTTAAACCCATCAAAGCGAGGGTTCTTTTTAAGCACAACTTATCAGGATACTCAAGATATAAAAAGATAATTATTATTTAAGTTTAGAAGAGTTAGTTTTTTTAGTTTTATTTTACATACTTGATAAATAAACTTCAAGTCTTTTCACATTAATTAATAATTGTCCACAAATAATAGCTAAAGTATTTTATTTGGACAACTTTTTTTTTTTACTATTGGATTGAATTTTTTTTAACTTTACTTTAAGAAATTAATTATTTTCATCTATTATAACACGAACCTTACTGTAAATGATATTGTCAGCGATCATCATTACTTTTTCTGCCATGATTATTTCCGAACGTTTACTTTCATAATCAATATACATAATGTCTTGCTGCATTAAATGGTATCCAATCTCGGGTAATATTATAAGTCTTCTTCGACTAGCTAATAATCAGATTTTTGTCCCAAGGAGTTATTAGAAGTTTTTTTTTTGTCAGGAGTTGAATTGAGCTGTTAAATATCTTAATGTTCTTGTATCTTCTAAGTTTTTTTTATTATTATTATATTATTTATTCCCTCTGTACTTAATTAAATTTCGATTTTATCAAAAAACAGATTCACATATTGTATAAGAATTTAACTCGAGGAACGAAAGGTGTACATAGAATAATAATAATAATAAAAAAGATATAAAGTACAAGTTGGATTCCTTTATAATACTGTCACAGCTAAAATGAAATAAGCTGTGTACCACATTAATTCAGATACAAAATAACTCCAAAAATACAAATCAATAAAGATCATCTTTTTACTACTATATTTTATTTATTATAAGTTCAGTCTATTAGAATTACTCTGACAATTGGTAGCACCAGTAGTTAAAGTCCAGTATTAAATATTTACTGTGCATGTTCTCATCAACAGAAAACATTGGAGAAAAGATATTGGAATACCCAAATCATATTAAGCAAAAAATTATAAAGGAAATAGAAAGAAAATTAGCAACAGAAGAATATCAAAAATTCAAAGATTTTATTACACTCAGAGGAATTTTAATAGACGATAATATAAGCAACAATTTTACCAGATTAGAACGAATAACTATTCAACACGGAAAGAATAAAGTACTAAAACAATACAAACAATACTCAGATTTACAAGACAACAGTAGCAATACCAATATTGAAATGAATATGGAAGTCACTGAAAACAAAATGTTTTCAGAAGAAGAGTATCACAACTAATTGCTACTGCATTAGAACAGTACCAACTAAAACAACAACAACAGCAACAACAGCAACAACAGCAACAACAGCAACAACAACAACAACAGCAACAACAAATACAGCAACAATCTGTACATCAACAACCAGTACAGCAGCACAGCCTATTATTATGAATACTCAATTGCGTATTTCAACTCCACCTACATATGATGGTACAAGAGACATTACGAAATTAAATAATTGGTACACTGCCGTGGAACATTATTTAAACTTCTATAATTTTGATAAAACACGTTGGGTATTATATACTATTTCTCTATTAACAGGTCAAGCAAGTTTATGGCACTATTATCGTGTAATTCAAAAACCACATTATGATTTATCTACTTGGGAAACGTTTAAGATTGCCATGGATATGGAATTCAAACCTAAATATACATTACAATCTACACGAGATAAATTATTTGAACTTAAGCAAACCACGACCGTACAACATTACATCGTAGAATTTCAAAACTTATTATTAGAATTGAATATTACTGACGATGAAGCTATGGACAAATTTGCCAGAGGATTGAAGGAGCAAGCCAGAGCTCATGTTTTGTTAAATGATCCATTAGATTTAGAGAGTATGTATCAATGTGCTCGAACGTACGAATCAGCTACTCAATATGGTAGATTACCAAATCGAGTTAATTCATCATCTTCACAAGTAATTGATGACCCTATGGATCTTTCAGTAATGGAGCTTAAACAACAAAACCAACTATTATTAAATTTATTGAAACAACAACAAGGATATAATAGAAGTAATACTGGAGTAAAAACAAATATGAATTGTTTTTATTGTGATAAGCCAGGGCATAGAAAGGCTGAATGCAGGAATAGAAAGTGGGATGAAGGACGTGGTATATTTCAACAAAAGAGAAATAATGTTCAAAATAATCGATCTCAAAAACCACGTACCAACTACAGCAATAATTATAACAATATTCTAACAATAATCATCAAAGGCCTAACAATTTTCGACAACAATTCAATGCTTTATTGGATGCTTATGATCCATTGCTTAGTAAAAATGTTGAATCTTCCAATAATAATAATAATAATATTAATATTAACAATAAAGATTTAATTGAATTATCATCGTTTGATAGTCAAGACTATTATTCTTATCCTGTGTTATTACCTGAAGGTGTTCCCGAAGTAAACATTCTATCTGCTGCTGAACGTTCCTTTTTAAACAAAATTGATAAGGCTTCAAATACGTTACCATTATATCAAGCTATGGTTGGTGGATCTAATTTTAAAATATTAATTGATAGTGGTGCAAGCACAAATTATGTTCATCCAAAATTAATATCTCATGCATTGACTGAAAATAACGTTGTTAATCAAGCTGTGGAAACGGCGGATGGTAAACAAACAAACATTAACAAACGCATAACTTTTCGCATGTTTTTAGGAAATAATCATGAACATCAAGAAATGATTTCTGCCTATCATTCTTGGACGGAACTGGTTAAAAGAAACTACACCATTACCTGATTGGTTTAATGATACATGGGAGCTTACAGATAAGAGTAAAAATATAAAAACCATTATACATTCAGTCAACATTTCAAAACATCATATTCTTAATACGATAACATCAAATACAAAAAATAATGATCTCCCGAGCATTGATTATTTAGCTTCTGCTACTCAAGTTGCTAGATGGCTTAAGAAAGATCAAGTTACAGAATGCTTTGTGGTTAATTTTGTGGATGAGGATACAGGTAACCATGCCACTATTACACCAATATCACCAATCGATATAAAAGGTGTACAACTCGACAAAGAATGGAAAAATAAATTTGCCAAATTGTTTCCATATGCATTTAAAGGGGAAGTAACGGAATTACCACCACACCGACACACTAGAGACATAATTGTAACTGATCCTAAAGATGCGCCACCCATATTTATCAACCATATAGAATGAGTCCTATAGAATTAGCTGAACTTAAGAAGCAACTAAATGATTTAGAAAAGAAAGGATTGATTGTACCAACAGCTTCACCTTATGGATTCCCTATTTTATTTGTAAGAAAAGCTGGATCAAACAATGCGGATGGCACACCCAGATTAAGAATGTGTTGTGATTTTCGAAGTATCAACAAAATTACAATAGCTCAAAGAATACCAATACCACGAATAGATGAATGTTTGGATCAATTACATAATAGTACATGTTTTTCCCAAATTGATCTAATTGGTGCTTTTGACCAAGTTCGACTATCTGAGGACTGATTCTATGAAAGCTACTATTTCTCATCGTTTTGGTCAACATAGATTTTTAGTGGCTCCATTTGGATTAAAGAATTCTGGTTCATACTTTCAAGATGTAATCAACAAAGTGTTAAAGAATTTGTGGATAAATTTGTTATTATTTATGTTGATGATTTATTAATTTATTCTAAAAACGAAACAGAACATAAGGAACATGTGAAGCAGGTTCTACAAAAACTGGATGAAGCAAAATTTGTTATTAACATTAAAAAGTCACATTTCAATATGAAAGAACTTACGTTTCTAGGTTATCATATTTCAAAGATGGTATATCTCCTTCTCAACAAAAGACAGAAGCTATACAAATTGGCCGGTACCTAAAAATGTTCAGCCAAGTACGTCAATTTCTTGGACTTACTCAATATTATCGTCGTTTTATACCTAACTTCGCTCATATTGCCTCTCCTCTTACGGATCTAACAGCTGGTACTGGTTACAAAACTCGAGCTATTGAATGGACACCACAATGTCAACATGCATTTGATTTACTTAAACAAAGATTATCGTCAGCACCAATACTACTAACTCCTGATATGAATAAGCCGTTTCGTATAGAATGTTATAGTTCCGATTTTGCTGCAGGAGCTGTATTACTTCAGCAAGATCAAGACAATCACTGGAAACCGTTGGCTTTTGAAAGTAAGAGATATAGTAAGGAAGAAAGAGTTTATCCCGCACAAGAACGTGAAATGTTGGCTATTCTGATTGCGTTAAGAAAATGGAGATGTTTTATCGATGGTAAAGACTATACG
>JAIXMQ010000058.1:0-132500 GCA_025716855.1 Pilaira anomala
CTCTCTCTCTCAGTCTTTTGATAAGCCATGTAATAGGATAAATAGATCAACGCCCTGACTGACCCGCTTTTTTTTTTAAGTGTACAATAGTGGGCATTATCGTAGCGGAAATTCTAACCAAAATACCTAATAAATCAAGTATATATTTTTTAATATAAAAAGACACTTGATAAATTCATTTTTTGATTCTCTTTTTTTTTTTCTCATACAAAGAGATTCTTCTTTTTTTTTTTTCTGTTCATCCCTTTTACTCGTTCATTTAAAGACACTTTTTGTTTGGTACTACGGTAGAATCATCTACCATGGAAGATCATCTGAGTTGTAAAGGTTTAAAGTGAGATTTCAAAGGGATTACACCAATAATATTTGACAAGTTGTCCAAAAAACTTTTCAAACATGATAAATCAAATCTAATTCCCAACTTGAAGAAAATAAAAATGCTACCTTTTATATACTTTTAACCAGAGAAAAAAAAAAAAAAAAAAAAAAAAGAGGATTGCATTGTTTTTTAATTCTATTATTGAATTTAAAATATTTTCGATACCAGCTATTTCTTTACTTTAAAAAAAAAGTCTATTCATGAAAAAAAAAGTCCTGCATTGTTTACCCTTTTAATGCAAATTATAATAAAAAACCGCACTAGTTCAAATGATATCAGTAATCGACTTTTTTTTTTTCTTAGTAAAACGTAACACGTAAAAAAAAAAAAAAAAAAAAAAAAAAAAGTTTTCTTTTTTTCATCTATTGGAATACCCCACATTACCTAATACGGAATTCATGACGTGAAATAAAATAAAAAAAATAAGGGCTCAGAGACTATAAAAAAGGAATCATATAAACCGTTTTCTACTCCTTTTTTCTCTCTCTCTTTTTTTTTTTTTTTTTTTTTTTTTTCTTTTTGCTTTCTTCAAACTTATTTCAACACGACTCGAGAAAGAATCTTTTTTTAAGAAAATAAGTTTGGAATCATGACCGATCCTTCTTCAGAACATAAACGACAACGAGTGAGCAAAGCTTGGTAAAATAATATGAATAAAAAAAATCATTTTTATACGGTTATTAATTTTTTTTTTTTTTATCAATAAAAAAAAGTGAACAGTGTAGAAGAAAAAAAGTAAAATGTGATGGTTCTTCACCTTTTTGTAATAATTGTAGTACGTTAGGATTGCCCTGCCATTATAAAGAATCAACAAAAAAGGTAGATATCATATAAAAAAAAAAGTATATATATATATTAAATAATTTTTTTTTTTTTTTAGAGAGGACCTCCAAAGGGATATATAGAAGCTATTGAAGGTAGATTACATCGATTGGAAGCTTTATTAGGTAGCATCGTACAAGAAGATGATCCTCGTTCACAAGCGATTATATCCGAATTAAACGCACCACTAGAAACAGCTTATGGAGAACTTGTCAGGCCACGCCCAATGCGTAGAGAAACAGTTTCCGGATATGAGGCTGAATGTGGACCATTAACAACAACCGAACCAATGACCAAACAAGAAGAGGATCATCGTCAGGATAGTGATGAATCTACAAATATCGGTAACCTTTCTATCGACGAAAGTGGACAATTACGTTACTATGGAAAATCATCTGGATTTTACATGTTAAAAAACAGTAAAAACTTTCAAAATAGAGCATTTCAATTTAGTTCAAAAGGGTTAGATTCAACTGATTCACCTTCATTTCCTTTTGTTGTGGATCCGTTTGAATTACCTCCTAAAGACTTATCGAATCATTTATTGGACCTTTATTTTCGTTACTTTTACCCTCTTTTACCCATCTTACACAAAAAATCTTTTATGGCTTCCATTCAAGATGATTCAATACCTTCTCCTCCTCCCATCTTGTTAAATGCTATTTATGCTGTAGCTTCTCGTGTATCTCCCGATGTTCGTGTAAGATCTATTCCAACTAAACCTGAAACAGCAGGTGATATCTTTTTTGAAAGAGCTCGCATGTTACTTGATTTAGAATGGGATAACTTTCGTGTATATACTGTACAATCTTTATTATTGATGAGTAGTCATCAAAATGGTGCTTTAAAAACAACAAGAGGTTGGTTGTATAGTGGCATGGTAACGTGTATACACATATTTATAATACAATATATATATATATATATATATAAATTAATCAATTGTTAAAAATAGGCAATTCGAATGTCACAAAATTTGGGATTACATAGAAACTGCGATAGTTGGGACTTAACTGCAACTGAAAAAGAAGATAGAAAGAGAGCATTTTATTGTTGCTTTGTATTAGATAGATTAAGTTGTGCTATGCATGGTAGATCACCTATGATTGATGAAAGAGACTATGATACACCTTATCCTTCTGAAAATGATCAAGATGCACCACGTATTATGGAAAATTTTCATTATTTAATCAAGGTCTGTGAAATATTAGGTGATGTAATTCGAGAACTTTATATGGTAAAAGGAAGAAAACAATTATCAGTCATGTCTACACCAGATAGAATTGTTTCTGCACTTGATAAGAAACTGAATAAATGGATGTCAAAATTACCCGTCAGCTTACAGTATAGACCACCCAATACAAGACTCAATGAGCGTGCCCCTGCGCCATCCTTGGAATTATGTCAGTTACACATGGTATTTTATACTACTTTGATCTTATTACATAGACCTTTCATTCCTGGTCCACAACAAACTTCTCCTTCTGTATTCCCTTCTGCTTCTATCTGTACATTTGCTGCCAACAAAATATTAGATATCACTGAATCTTTAATGACTGAAAAAAGATTGAAAAATGTCAATAATTATTCTTTATTTTTCATGTTTACTGCGGGTATTATATTTATTTATAATGCAGCTTCTTCTGATTCTATGTTTGCATTTGAAGCTAAAATAAGTATCAACAAAATTATGCGTGCTATGGATGAAGTAGAAACGACCTGGATTACATCTGCAAGACATTGTAATATTTTAGGTGCTCTGGCTGGTCTAAGAGACATTAATTTAGAATGTGTAGATGAAAGTTATACTCGATCAGCCAAGAAACGTACTGCTTCTGCTCCACCTCCACCTCCTTCAATTGCTGTACCAAATTCACCTGAACCAGAACAACAACAACACCAACAACAACAACTTTTACATCATCATCAAAATGATTTTCAAAGAATGGAAGAAAAATATTATATGGGTAGTAGTAACAATAGTAATAAATCTCCAAGTGTAGATTTTAATTCTCCTGAATTAAGTTCTACTTCAATTAAAAGTTATTCTCAACAACAACAACATCAGCAACAACAACAACAACAATTAGCTTTTGATGGAAACGCATTTGATCCTAATGCTACTGCCTTTTGGGGTGTACCCATGTCATTTGATATTGATGAATGGAACAGTTACTTTAGTAATCAAAAAGGGGATACTCCTTATACTGCTTCACAATATATGCCTAATGATATTCCAATAGAACATCAACATCAACTTCAACAACAGCATCAACATCAACAAAGACAACAACAACAACAACAACAACATGCCTCATTAAATCAAGCTCCTCGTTGGACAGAGTAAAAAAAAAAAAAAATCCTTTTCTTTTTTTCTTTTCTTTTTTTTTTTATCTTTTTCTGTAATTATGCATATATATCTATACACTATTCTCATGTTTTTTTTTTCTTCTCTCTCTCTCTCTTTTTTTTTTTTTTTTTTTTTTTTTTCTATTACGCACCTTTAATAAAGTAAAACTTTACCTATTTTTTTCTTTTCTCTCACATTTTGTGGGGCCGTGTAACCATGGATTCCGAGGATTACCATCACAAAATCTATTTTTCCTGACCCAAACTTGGGAGATCGCGGAATGATTAAAAATTATCGAAAGCAGGTCCAATCAAACAAACTAAATTTGTTGAAAATGTCTACACTTTTTTTGTCATCTTTAATATTATAATGGATTATTCCACAATTGTACAAAACTTTAAATCTTTTGTACACATCTTTTCTGCTTTATACTAACTATAAGTTCTATTCATTTTTTTTTTTTTTTTTTTTTTTTTTTTTAAAAAAAAAAAAATTCATTTCTTCTTCTGATAACAAGGTGTTTCAATTTTTAAAATGTGGGGAAAACGGAGACCTTGCAAAAAGATAACAAAAAAGGTGTGTGGATTGAATCACAGTTTAGCGGCCATCTAAAATAAAATATGTATTTTGTGTATACAATAGTTTCTTTTCTCTCTTTTTACTGTTCTGTAACTTTATTTATTTCCTTAAAAAAAAAAGGGAGTCGCTCGAGTTTTCTTTACTATGTCATCGTTTCTATTGGTACTTTTTAATCTAAATTTTTTTTTTTTTTTTTTTTATGATTTTATTTTTCCATAGCAACGTATAATAGTAACATGTAATTGTATCTGTTACTGACAAAAAGGATAGATCTCTGTAATTCCCAACATTTTTCATTTATCCAATAAGCCGGTTTCATCTTGTCCGATCCGTACCTTCTTTATATCCAATTTGAAACACACGATTCTCTTAATTGATATGTTTCTCAAGTACAATTTGTTCATCATCACACAAAGAAAAAAACATCCCGTGTTCTGAGCACTTGATAATTAAGGAAAGGCTCAATTCAATCCACAAACTTAAAACTCGATCATTTTTTTAGTCTCTTTAGCAATCTGATTTTTTTTTTTTTTTAAGGTTTTTGTTTTTTCAGTAATAAACGAATCCCGGGCCTCCATGAAAAAGAGAAAATGGTTAGTTACACTCACGTAGTTTTTCTAACGATTCTTTTGTTTCAAAAAATTATGGCAATTAATAAATAGCTGTTTTTTTTAATGGCTGCTTTGATGATGCTCTCTCACACACTTTTTTTTTTTTTACATGATTTTATTATCTGATTTCTGATCTAGATTTAATATTAAGCGAGCGCGCACGCAGGGTAGCACAGGTTATACGCCATTTTACCAATTTTCTGGTCTTATTTCATCTTATAAAAGGAAATTTCACGTTTACTATTTACTTTTTGTTAATTATATAAATCTGAAATTGAATGAATTTGTTTGATACTCCATTCAAATCGTAAATTTATAATTCGTGTAACAAACTAAAAGATCATCAAACACCCCCCCCCCTCCCCACGAGGAGTGAGAGAGAAGACGCATGAATATGAGCAGGTCATGATCCCAATTTGCATTATTCATACTACTTGTTAAATAAATGAATTTGCTAGGCGTCTTATTTGATGAACATTTTATTGATAAAATTATGAGAAGAGTGATAAAAAAAAAAAGATAAAGATATAACTAGTTCAAAGAATCCAAACATTTGCGTAACTTATTGAGCTCTTCTTCTTTTCTTTTGATTTCATTTACTAATTTCGCCCTGAAGCTTTTTACTTCATGATGCCAGAGGTCATTGTCCATTGAATGAGCAGTACAGTCTGACCTATTTATTACACATTTCCAATCGTTTCTAAATGTATCTACTTCAACTTGTCAATATTATTCCGAATAAAATATAACATCTATTTAAAATACGCTTACCAGGAGATGGCCGAGGATTACAATGTTCTAAAGCAACAACCGTTCTAAATCCGTCCCTTGGATCCTGTAGAATGATATAACCTTTGTTCCTTTCAGCTAAGCGCGCCTGTCTGTTAGAAAGCGAACGGCTCATACTTTTTTTTTCTGGAAATAATAAAGAATGAAAAAAAAAATTAAAAAAAAAATGTGTAGATACTTATATAAAAAACTGGAGTATTTATCATTTTCTCATCTTTTGAATAGGAAATGATATATAATGCGCTTTAATATAACAAGATATTTTAATAAAAAGAAGGAAACAGAAATTTATAACTTTATTGTTGGTATTTTGATTGAATGAGTGTTTGTATACATAAAACATATAAGAAAATAAAGAAGAAAAAAGGAATGGAGGTATAAGGGGGAAATATTTTTTTTTTGTGTGGGCTTGAATATAAATATAAATAAAACAAAAAGAAAGGTGTGGGGGGGGGGATAGTATTGTGTGATATCGTTTAAGTGTGGGGGTATATATGTGGTATCAAAGATCTATATAATTATCTATTGGTGTTTATACCTTGAGAAAAACTTCTCTGATGATATTTATGAGGACTATCAAAGGTATTGGTATTGGTGGTAGCATTAAGAATCAAAATGCGTAATTGATGTTCTAATTCCCTATAATATATAAGCATTATTATATTAGTATATTATTTTTTTTTAAAAAAAAAATGCAGAAACAAAATCTTACGTTGCTCTAAGTTGCCATTGATTTCTTTCAATGAGTACAGTTTCAAGTTTATGTTTCAATTGATCATCAGGTGAAGGATGAGAAGGTCTTTCACCAAATTGGTATAGAATCGATAAATTTTCTAATTCAGAGTTAAATTTCTATACATAATCAAGTCAGTAAATCGAAATAAATACGTATGTCTATACTATGTCATGTACTTACATCGCATACTGTGCCTAATTCTGCAACAGAATCATCTAAATCTGCTTTTAATAATTCAATCTCTTCTTCTTTTTTCTGTAATAAAGAAGTCAACATTAAAATCATTTTGTTCTTATCTTCTAAATCCATATGCAACTCATTCTTTTCTTCCATAAAGAAATTGGGTTTACTCGTAAACGAGTCTGCAGAGGTAGAATAGTATTTCATTTCACCCGAGTTGGGTGGGGCGATAGGGATTAATAAATCAGATATGGGACGAGGAGAATCAAACTAAAATATAAAAAAAGGTTTAGATCAATTATTATACAACGACCCGATATATTTTTACCCTGTCCCTGTCCAGAAATAACGATGAACTTTGGGTATTTAGAGTAGAAATGGAACTAAATCGACTATTCATCGTAGAGTAACCACTACCTGGATCAATCATAGCAGGTGTAGATTCACGCATACTTAATGGTGACCTAGACCGAGTTGTATACTCTTGTTTTTGAGGTTCTTCCGACCTTCTTGTAGCTGCCGATAAAATTTCGTAAGAAGCCGTTCTACTTGGATGAAAACTCGGCTATAAACATATATATATATAAAAAAGATGAGAGATACTTTCAAAAAAAAAAAAAAAAAAAAAACTAGGCCACTTACACTAAAATATCTTGTTGGAGTTGTAGATGTTTCAGCAGCAAATCGACCCAACATGGATTGTTGAGGTAAAAGATCTGGAGAGACGTTATTAGAAGAAGCCAAAGATTGTAAAGTTAATCTGGAGTCGAGACTTTGCTGTGACTTGATGGAGCTGCCGCTGGATGACGAGGTCGAATAATGAACCGGGTGATTCGACGTTTCCAAACCGAGGGCGTATTCGTTGTATGTGCTGCTCGCTGTCCGCGGTCGAACCATACCGGATGGTGTCGGTGAGTTTGAAATCGAGGTCGGCGGCTGCCGATGCGTGTTATTATTATTAGCAAGTGATGCGAATAATTTGAATGTAGATTTACTCTTTTTGCGGATCAAGTCTTGATTTATAGAAAATCGAGAGGGTGGAGGTTGTTGGAAGATTGGACTATTGGCAATTTGACATGACTGAAGTAAGTCTCGATCACAGAGTAATACTATTTACATGTGGTTAATATAATTTATTTATTATAAAAATATATATTACTCTTACAATTTCCAAATAACTGGTTTTGCGCATTTTGAATATGATAATCATCATTTGCTCGGAAAGTTAATAGTGATATTTCTTCATTGCTTGTATTACCAATAGCACATTTGCTACGTATGGCAAACCTAAAAAAAAAAATAACAACGTGTTAATCATTTGTTGTTTATTATAAATATATTTATATTGACATGTACCTATAATTATCATCCTTTTCATGGGGTACAATGAACCCAACCATATTAGGAGCAATGTAACAGTTACTAAGTATAGCCTCTATATTGACAGTATTTTTTTCGATATAAAACAAAGCGATTTCATTCTAATACAACAACGTTTTAGTGATCTTTTACTTATATTTTTTTTATTATTTGTTTATTTACCTTATTCGAAACTTTGTGATACCTTGATGTTGGATAAATATTTGCAAAGAAATGATGATGATTCCATTGACAGTAAGAAGATTGAATGAGTTCCTCTAATAATAAATAAATAAGCATCTACTTTTTTTTTTAAAAAAAAAAAAAATATTATTATAGTTACCGCTTGTTTTCAAGTTATTCTTTGCTTTTCCAAATTGATGAATAAAATGAGATCTAGTCTTTTCAACTGTTTGAAAATATTCACGGTTAATGAGATTTCCAGTTTCATTTAAAGCAAATGCGTGTCTTTGTTGATCGTGTTGAAAATAAGCTTCCAAAGACTTTTGTGTTGTTTGGTCTGTATCGGGGGAAGAAAGGAGTGGACCCGAACTGTTACACAGTAAAGTAAATGATGAGCTGGAAAAAGTAGTTTCTATTTTTACATTCTATTTAGCTCTTTCACTCTCTCTTTTTCCTTACATTGCATATATATATATATATATATTCTCTCACTCACTATCACTCACTCTCTCACTCACTCTCTCACTCTCTATTTTATTATTATTTTACATTGTTTGTTTTGATTTTACCTGGTCCATCATGAATATCAATATCATTTAAACTTGCCCACCCAATAAACTTCATTTTGCCCGTAACTGCCTCTTTACGTATACAAAAATCCTTTCGTTCCGATCCTTCATACATCCTTTGATCTAATCCACATAAATCCAATCCATCTGATTCATAAGAAGGTCTTTTGACTACCATAATTTTATCTGAAAATAAGAATAATGTGACAGGTTGTACAGGCTTTAATGTTTGTGGATCGATTTCGGTTGTATCCAAATAGCATAAAAATCTTCTTTGAAAACTAATCAATGATTCCTATATATATGTTATTATGAGTTGACTTTCTCTTAAATATATATATATATATATAAGCACACACTTACAGGACAATATTGAACAGCTTGTAATAGCCTTCTAAATATCTTCATGATTTGTGTATGAATTTCTTCTGTCATATTTGCAATTTCCTCTGCTTTTAAAAGTGAACCATGTAACCCAGGTAAATCAACATGATCATCTCTAGTATGTTTCATTAGTTCCTTAAAATACATTGTATATCTTCCAACACGTTGACTAGGTAACGCGAGATAATCGTATACAGTTTGATTTCCATTACTTTGGTTGTTGACTATCTTTTCCAAAAATGAAAAATAATTTGGATTTTTCAATTGCTTTTCATTGATAATTTGTGCATTATGAACTCCCAACAAGAATCTATTATAACAAGTAAAACGACGCATCTAAGTAAATTTGAAAAAAAAAAGTAAGAATAAAGAAGAAATATATACATATATTGATCATTTACGTGAGATAAACACAATTCACCTAGATTCATTCTACGGCCTTTTGGATAGAGATTATACTGAACTAAATCATTATAAAAGTCTTCAGTCACCGTAACCAATTCATCAATATTCATAAATATATTAGCACATTCATATTGTCCAATTATGGCACGTTGTCTATCTTTAGATCTTTGTCGAAGTGGTTCAACAATCAACTGTTTTTTTTTTGAGAAAAAAAAAAATTAATTTTCATTGTGTTGCAAACAAAAAAAAAATAACTTACGTTAATAAATGTTTTTAAACTTGACAAGTAATTTGCTTCCGTCATAATAAACTCGTCCAACAAGTATTGTCTTCTTTCGTCATTCTAATTTCAAATCAATGTAAATACACACACTGATATATTAAACATCTTTTCTATCTCTCTCTCTTTTTTTTTTTTTTACCTTAACAAAATCCCTTTTTATTGAAATGGAAGGTGCAGTTGGATGATGTAAAGCAGCAGGCGAAGTAATGACTTGATTGAATTGTTGAAATAATTCATTACTTTTTTCTATATACACATTTTTTTTTTTTTTTTAGTTTATTTTGAATTGAGAATATGTTATAAGGATGCGTGTACCTGAGCTTTGACTTGGATCATGTACTAGAATATCATAAAAATGACACTTTTTTTTTGTATATATATACAAAAAGTCAATCATTGTAAACAAATATTTATGTATCTATTTGTACTTTACCACTGATTCTGAATGAAAATTGGATGGTTGTGCGTTAAAGTCTAATAGTTGCCTACTGTAAATGTAACCAATACTGTCAAGACTTATATCTAATTGTTGCATATTTTATATATTTTAAATATATATAAAAAGAGAAGAAAAAAGAAAAAAAGAAACAAAAAAAAAACAAAAAAAGAAAATGAAATGAATTTATTATTTTAATGCTGTCGTCTACTAAAATCTCGGTTGCCCTTGTCTTCCCCTTTTTTTGTACGAGTCTACAGTTTTTGGTGCTCCGGAATAAAAAAAAAAAAAAAATAATAAAAACAAATCGTCATGGTAACCATAATGATCTTGTTGCTGCTATACTTTATATTTCATTCAAATAAATCCTATTCTTCTTTTTTTTTACAAGTCTTGTGTTTTAATACAAATAGATGAATTGAGACATGATAGCATAACATGATTTTAAAAAATAGGGCATCCGTAATGTATATATCATCACAAAGAAAGGCACTTTTTTTTTATTTTTTTGAAACAGCACAGGTTACACTAACTATCGGGTGACAGCTTCCTGATCCTCCGAGAAGTTTTGTTTTTACAGTTTTACTTGCCGCACTCTATCTTTGAACGATTGACGCAGTAAGCAAATTCATCTCATTGTAAATTGTAAATAAGATCTATAGTTTGTATGTATTGATGCCTTTAAAGAAAGTATATATGTGTATATATCCATAAAGAAAGATGATAATGACGACCATCATTTTAATATCTATTTCATATACATATATGTATTTTTTTTTCAGTAGACCTTTTTTTTTTAAAAAATTTAGAATCAAAGCCTTTCTTTTAGACATTACGTCTTTTTTTTTTTTTCAAAAAGAAGCATTTTTTTTTTGTTCTATAGATTTCTACCTGAAGGATGGTAATTTGTGATATATTCTTTCCATTTTACTACTTTATAACAAAGATTAACAAATCACAAATTTATAGCCAGTGATAGTACTCGTGTCAAAAGACGACAGCGCATAACATACAATATGTGACAACAGATCTTAGTAGAGAATTTCACATTATGAACAAACACATGATGAAATTCTACTCTAAAAAGAGCCCCAAAAAAAAAAAAGAATGACTCTAAAATGATATTCCGGTTGTATTAAATGCATGTAATTTATAAGATCAATTTTAATATACTTTGCGTCATGAAAATGACACGCTTTTTTTTTTAAAAAAAAAATAACGTTAGATATGCAATGGTAGCACATCGATGTTTGTTTTCTTTTGAGTTGAGCTTGGTGTTGTATCACCGCGATGAAGAAGCACAATTTTGAAAGGTCCGATGAGGACGATTTTAGTTGAAGGGGCAGCGACACAAGAGTTGAACACTTTTTTCTAAAATGCACTATTTTTTTTTTTTTTTACTTTATAACTACAAACACTACAAGTTACACAGCATATTCAACTTTTTTTTTTTTTTTTTTTTTAAAAAATCTCTTTTTCCTTTTTTTTTAAAAAATAAAAATGACGGTTGCAGAACAAGATATCTTACCAACTGACGAATTATCAAGCTTTAACTTTAATCAAGACTATAGTTGTATCTCTGTTTCTTCTAAAAGTGGATACCGTATTTATAACTGTGACCCTTTTGGTAAATGCTATTCTAAAGGTAAAAATCTTTTTTTTTCTCTCTCTCTTATCTAAACACGCGTGTTTTAAACCAAGGAAAATATAATAGCTGATGAGGACATAAGTATAACAGAAATGTTATTCTGTACTTCTTTGGTTGCTCTTGTAGGTGCCTCACCGAGAAGATTACGAATTAATAACACGAAAAGGGAAACAACCATTTGTGAATTAACTTTTCCTGCACCTATTCTATCAGTCAAAATGAACCGTAAACGCTTGATTGTAGTATTGGAAGAGCAATTATTTATTTATGATATTAGTAACATGAAGTTGTTACATACGATTGATACAATTCCAAACCCTTCTGCTATCGTCGCTCTTTCCCCATCTAGCGAGAATTGTTATATTGCGTGCCAACCCCTAAGATCGACCGCAGATTACTATGCTCAGACATCACAACAAAGTATTGGCGATATTGAAATCTTTGATGCAAATGCTATGAAATTAGCAAATATCGTTCAAGCTCATAAATCACCTATTAGTTGTATCTCAATGAATTATGAAGGTACTTTATTAGTTACTGCCAGTGAAAAGGTATAATAATAATCATAAAAGAAAAAAAAAAGATTAAGGGGACCTCATATATGTATATACGATAGGGAACAGTCATTAGAGTATTTGCTATTCCTAGTGCAGATAAAGTATATCAATTTAGAAGAGGATCTTATCCTGCAAAGATTTATAGCATGTCATTTAACGTAGTCAGTACTTTATTATGTGTTTCCAGTGACACAGAAACAGTTCATATCTTTAAATTATCAGATACAGACATGACGCATCATGAATTAAAAGAGGAGGTATCTCCATTAAAAAGAAGAAGTTCTTTACAGCGTAGTATGAACTTTTTGATTCCAGACCGAATTTCAGATATTTGGGAATCCAGTCGTCATTTTGCTTCATTGAAATTACCTAATGCTGGCGTTCGTAGTTTGGTAGCCTTAAGCAGGTAGCTTTATATATATATAAAACTCTTATTCAATATAAATTCACTCATCACCTCTTGTAGTACAACTCCTCAAGTATTAGTCATTACTTCTGAAGGTTACTTTTATCAATATAATATTGATTTGGAAAATGGTGGTGAATGTGTCTTACTTAAACAGAATAGTTTATTATAAACAATATCTTTCTCATACCCCCAGTGTCTATTCATTTAATAAAAATATTTTTTTTTAAAAAAAAGATGGAAAGTTTATTTAGTTGACATCGGTGCTTCTGTACGGATGGTACTTTATTATTCTTTAATGGCTTTGCAAAACTAACCATTCTTTGTCAAAACAAAGTCTTCTTCATCATCGTTATCATCATATTTTTTCCTTATCTTCTTCAGCTTCACTTTCGAACTCAGTGTCCCATGCTTCATTCGTTTACTTCTGGTACAGCTGATTGAGATACTTCATTGCATGGAGGGGTATGCTGGTTTAATGTTGAAGGTGTAATAGGATCATTTGAGGTACAAGGAGTAGAGTAACTAAAACGGACATCCTGGCACAAGGAATCTGCATTTTTCTTGTTACGCTCCTCTCTTAATCTGGCTTGAATAGTTATGACAACGCTTAGTAATCTCTTCTTTGAACGTGAAGAGTTTGCCAACTTCAGAAAAAGAACTTATCCAAGTGGCCAATGCAGGTAGAATATTCGATTTTGAATCTCGGTTCTAAAACGAACAAGCTGTCTGATCGATATACAACGGTATAAAAAGTGGCACAAAGGCTAGAAACTTAAATGACCCACGAGCCAGCGCAGCTTTTTTATCATCGATAACTTCATAAATAGAAGAAGTGTTTAGCTTTCCTTCGCGTGCAAGCTTTTTTCCCCTTGTCACCTTTAACCTTATCATCACCTTCGTCCGGCAAGCAAACCTCTATATCGCATAAATCGTAATCTTGATTACCGAATTTGTGGGGGAAACAAATAGCAACTTTGAATCCAATAACATCTTTGAGAGATTATCAGAATAAAATTGCTATTTTCTTTTGTGCGGTCTTCAGATACTGTCTCACCTACTTCGAGTCGAATCCAGCTATTATCTACTATCTAGCCAAACCACAACCAAGGGAGCTTTTTTTCTAGCAGAAATAGCGGGAAAAGAAGACCCTGTTAAGATTGACTCTGGTTTGACATTGTGAAAAGACATAGAGGGTATAGCAATTACCAATGACAAATAAACGTTTGAAAAATGGTACCCACAGCTGGTTGATATAATTGTATTCACTTAAGTTGCTTGGTTTGGATGGATGAAGAAGGTCTTGATTATCTTTAATGGTTTCAAGTACAGAGTACAGGAGCTTGTACGTCTTATAATAAGAAATATTCATACGTTTTACCGAGCAAAGTTTATCGAGGTGTAATGCTTTACCATCTTTGAAAATAGTTTGTTTGATAGCGATTGATTTTTTAATGATAGCAGGATGAGCAGGTTCTGATGATGAGAGAGCGGTGTTCAACTCCGAATTAATTTCCTTCTCAGTTACAACGATTCTAAGGGCTACCACACCATCATCTATTAGGCGCATTTTTTTTTTAAACAATTGAGTTCTTCTTTGTAAAAAAAATTTATTGATATTAATGCCTTACCATTGACAACATGTATAGTGCGCATTTCAAAATTGACCATTTCTTGATACAATCTCTTGTATGATATTAAACAAGACAATAAAGCAAAAACAGCGAGAATGTTCATATTTGATTTGAAGAAGAAAAAAATGCACAAAATAAAGATAAAGATAAAGATAAAAATATTGATAATGATAATGATAAAAAAAAAAAGGAAAGAACAGAAGGAAGGAAAAGAAGGTGATAAAATAAACCTGTTTGTGATTTATCGTTTGAATGCTTACGTCGGTTTGTTGACATAAAAACGTCATTGCTACAAAAGTCCTTAATCCCACCAAGAGTGATACGTCTCTTCTTTTTGACAGACTTAAAAGTCTGTCTCTTGCCTCTTTCTGTTGTTTTCCGGGTTCCAACTATGGTATTTTCTTTACTGCATCTACCCTAATCCTTATAAATCCTTCAGATTTTCCATATAAGTTAAGAGAGACCGAATTTTTTTTTTGTAATACGCTGGTCTTCATTTGATGTGTAGCCCCCTTCTTACCATATGTTTTTCAAAGGGAGTAAGGGACGCAAGTTTTGGTTATAATAAATTCTACATATTAATTTTAATTACTACTTAAAGATTTACTATACATAAGAAGAAGGTAGAGACTTGTATAAAGAATATAAGTAATAAAATAATACAGGATATCTCTCTTGTTTTAGTTTCGTAGTTTCATCTTTTTTTCGAAGTTTTCAATATATTTATTTAATTTATTTTGTTTGAACTAATTGATCTGGGTTGTTTTCTTTCGAAATGGTAATAGAGATAGAGGTTGAGCATAGAGCTTAAAAAAGATAAAGTTTAAAGATACAGAGGTTAGGGATGGAGGTTAAGAATATCGAGAAAGGTTAAGGATAGAGGTTAAGGATAGTAACAAGGTAAAAGGGGCTCGACGTCTAAGATTAGCAGGGCTGAATTCGCCATATAAATTATTGCGCTGTATGTGTTACTGAACGTTTACTTAATTTGTATTAGATGAAAAACATTGCAAATGGAATCAATATAGGGGAAGCACGGTATCGACTAGAAGTAGAAGTATCATATGATATTAAGCGTAGGTAGAAATCAGCATACATGGTATGTTGAGCTTCAATGATAATCTATTACAAGTAATCAGTCTGAAAAAGGTAAAGAAAACCTGAGATACTTCTATCCGACCACTGGATAAGACTTAGGTACATAATAAGGATGTTTTGCTTGGAAACCGAGTCTTTTTTTTTTTACTCTAGCAACGTAACAAAAAATATAACTAATTCAAAGTAAAGCTTATCTTAAAAACTGTTTTGACGATAGTTAACAAGAAGGATAATACTCAGAAAGAACTAGGACTTGAAATAAAGAAATAAAGAGTGCATGAATTCATACAAGAGATAACTGCAATCTTTTGATAAAGAAAACTATTTTTTAGTCTGAAATAAAAAAAAATACGATATAATGTTTTAAGCAATTGTGTTTTTATTAATAATTAACATTAATATGAAAGCAAGTAAATCCTTGAACACCATATTCACCCGAGTTAAATCCGATGGAGCAACTTTGGGCTCTTGTGAAAGCTCAAGTAAGATGTCAAAAGTTTCAAGGTGCTGAAACATCAGAAACTAGAATTACCGATGCCGTATACGGCATTTATACCAAGCATATTCATAATATTGTAAAGATCATTTTGAAAGTTGCCTAATAAATAAAGCCAATTTAGATGGGGTTAATTAGAGATGTACTATGTAATGTACCACTGAGTTCAAAAAATGTTGGATTTGAGAGTGAAAGCACAACAAAATAATTTTTCCCTTTTTTTCTTTTTTATATATTTATTTATACTCTTTTCTTTTATACTCTTATTTTTTGTTTTTGTTTTTCTCTTCATCTACTTTTTAAACAAAACTAAACCTTTAAAATGCGTGAACCTAACTTTAGCTCTCCAGCACAAAATAGAGCTGCTGTAGTTATTACATCTACTTTATATGATCGACGAGCTTTAGATTGTACAGCAACCTTACCATTAGTTAATTCTTTAACTCATCTGGCTTATATGACTTCTACTTCACCACGTATTCGTGAAATATTAGCAGCAGATGGAGGATTAGAAAGATTAGTAAAAATTTTAGCTAGTTGTCAAGGCACAGATAAACATTCTTTATGGAAATGGTCATTAGCATTTCAATGTGTAGTTAATGTAGGAGTGCGTGGTACTGAAAATATTAGGTCTCGTGTAGTGGAAGCAGGTGCAGTTCATGTTGTACTTGCTATTCTCGAGAATTTTATGGGCGCACTTGATAGAGCCAAAATTGAAAGAGATCAAGAAAGAGATACTGCAACAATTAATACAACAGAACCCAGTATTCATACAACGATGAATCCAACTGCTTTAACTTTACCAACTATGCCAACAGAATATTATGTGAAAGAACAACAACCGATGGATATGAACAATTTTTCATTGCTATTTGTTATACCAAAAAGAAGAACATTCATTAAAAGAACAATAAAGCAAAAGAACAAACAATACACATCATCTTTATCTACAATCGCTCTCTTAAATAACCTATCAACAGATGCAATATTACACCGTGAAGAAGATATCTTGCTTTCTTTACAATTATTAGCTTATTTATCAAAATACCCTCAAATTCGTGAAGCATTTCATTCCAACCATCGTCAGAATGTCTTTTCAGTTGTAGAAAAGTTTACTCATCGACTTCACCCTGCGGCTATTGTTTATTGGGCTGGGGTGATCATGAGAAATGCTTGTAGAAAAGATGAAGGAAGAGGTGGTGTTAGACAGTGTGCAAATATGCAATGTGGTAAATGGGAACGTTTTCCACGCGAATTTGCTAAATGTCGTCGTTGGTAAGTTTTTCTTTTATATTATATTTATAGAAAAAAAAAACTTTATAAATAACTTATTTTCTATCTTAGTCGAAAGGCCAAATATTGTTCAAAGGCATGTCAATCAAAAGCATGGGCAGATGGTCATAGATGGTGGTGTGTTGAAAGACCTCACAATCCTCATCCACCTAATCCAACCGCAACTTCTTCTACAACAGTTGCAGCAGCAGCAGCAGTTATTGCAGCTGCACCACCTCCACCACCTCCAACAGAGCAAGTAGTTCATCTAGAAGATAATGGTGTTACTTCTGAAGTCATGGCTATTCCTATTGGTAACGGTCAACAAGGGGAAGGTCGTACAGAGAATCAACATAATAGGCGTTCTTCACTCCCTGTGTCAACTACAACCACTACTGCTACTGGAGCAACCACCATGACCACAACAAACAATCGTCCTGCACGTGATGGAGATCTATTATTTTATCATCAACGAAGGAATTCTCGTTCAGTTCGTAGCTTAGCTTCAGGTTCTTCCACAGAAGTTGAAGCGGACACTGATAATTCACATGACCGCCCTCGAGATTTAATGGATGTGGATTAAAGCTCTCTTTTACACACACTTTTACACACACACACACACACACATGCACTCATTTCCTTTCCTTTTTTTTTTTTTTTTTTTTTTTTTTCCTTACTTCTCTTTTCATTTGAAATATATATTATATTTATGCCACAGTAAAAAAAAAAAAAAAAAATAAAAAAAAAACCAACTATTTTATTAATTATTGAAATGTATCTAGGAAACTACGACGAACGATATTTGCGTTTATCTTTGCGTTTCTAATTTCAGGATAATATTCAGAATTAGGACATTTTTTCTTGAGACAAAGAGCAATATCAGAAGCAGCCTTTGCACCAGTAAACCATGCACCTTGTAAGAAACCAAAGTATTCAGCAGAAAGAGCTTCACCTGCAAAGAACACTCTGTTTTTTAAAGATGCTCTCATATTGGCATGATGTTCATCTAATTCACCAATAGGCCAGTTAGAATAACTACCACGGAAAAGGGGATTACTATGCCAACGGGGAAACATGATCTCGGTAGGTTCAGGGATATTATCACCATACATCTTGCGTAACACAACCATCAATTCATCTTGTACTTCTTGTTCTGTTCTTGACTCCACATAATAAGATAAATCTTGCGTGGTTGTTACAAAGAAGATATTAGTACTTGTATTCTTGGGTAAATAACCAGGTGCGTTCAAATTTTGCCATGTGTTCATATATCCACGACGATCAGGATCAGCCCAAACTACAAATTGAGAATCGTCCCAGAATTGATAAGGAAAATTCAAAAAGATCTTGGTATAAGTAGCCATATGGAAACCATAAATGCCTTCCAATTTCCATTCAGGTAAGACTGGACTCCATTCAATGTCCTTGTGTTGAAGTACGCCAATCGAAAAAGTAGAGATTGCATAATCTGCATGGATTTTATCTCCGTTCTTTGTATGGATAATCACTCCTTTGTTGCTATATTCAATCTTTGTTACGGTCGTATTCAATAATAAACGCTCATCATTCTTCTTGAACACTTTTTTAGCTTCTTCAGTAAAGATGCTACCAAAACCTCTACATAAAAGAAAAAATAAAATAAATAAGTAAATAGAAAATGTTATTAATATATATATATATGTATATGTATAAACCTTTGATCGAGAACGTAATCATTACCATCTCCGTCAGGGCCAAAACCCGAATAAGTCCAATAATCATTTACAGCGGCGAATACAGTAGAGGAAAGTTCAGGTGTTTCTCCAAACTCCCAATCCCAATAGTAATATTCGGCAGCTTCTTCCTCGGGTGTAGTAGGGTACCAACCAACAATGTCTAAACCAGCTCTACCAGAGATATCGACACGATCTGATTGAAGTTTTTCCACTAAATAGAATTGATTAATAAAAGTGAACCAATTTTTTTTTTTTTAAAAAAAAATCTGTTGCATATACTTACTTCCAACATCTAATAGTCGGCTAAAATCTTCATCCAATTTATTATAGGTTTCAGTACCATTGTATTTTCCTTTTTCGTTGTACCAGACAACATCAGCACTATCACTAAAAGCTGTCGTCAAATTATACTTGACCGCTAATTGGTGAACAGGATTTGTACCTAACCCTTGGACCCAGTTACAGCCTAATTCAACATTAATGTCAGCAAATGGCGCGTTTTGTGCTCTTCCACCCAATTTATTCAATGCTTCCACCATCATGAAGTCAGAGACACCTGACGCTGTCAAATTCAAAGCAGCACTGATACCACTTACACCACCACCTAAAATCACGACTTTTGTATGATATTCTTTCGCTTCTGAAACAGCGACTGCAGCTAAAAAGAAGCAAGCAGTTGATAAAGCCGTCTTTTTAACCATATTAGTTTTGAGTAATAATTAAAAGGAAAAAGAAAAGAAGGAATTAAAATAGGTCTTATTTATACACACTTACGAGTTACACAATAATACTTGTCCCTTAGTGTGAGTATTTGTAGGCCTCCTATGTCGCTTAATGCGCAAGACGCATTTTTGCATATATAAAAGATCACCAATATACTTATAAAGAAACGAGTGAAGAAAAGATTACTCATCTTTGGTTGTACGATAACAGATTGTGGGTAATTATGATAAACCAAAAAAGATAAATAGAAAGCTTTGTCAAATAAGATACGCACAATCTATATTACTTACTACGACTATTTAAGGGATGGGTAAGAAATATTTAAATTACTTTATTGTAACACGCACTGTACGTAAGTAACAAATTATTAAAATGCCATCAGGTGTGTCACACACAAACACACACGCACTAAGGCCAAATGATTGGATATATATCGACTAAAACTGAGTTCCATATTTTTGACTTCATTCGATCAGGTACACAAAGGCCCTTTTTTTTATATTGCATTATTCATTAACTAAGTACCGAACTAATTAACCAGTAACGAAATGACCGACATCAAGCAATTTTTTTTTGTATTTCTTTATATTTATTTATTGGTTAGTTTTAAAGAAATATTTCCAACTTTTATCATCTCTCTTATTTTCTTTTTATGTGTCACACACATGCATGTTTACAAATGTATGAAATCTCCATTGTTTTACAAGTCAAGTGTGTACGACTATTACACTTGGGTTTTATTCTTGATATGTATGTACAGTTTAGAGAAATATAGAACATGTATTTTTTAATCAGTTTTAGCCAGCGCTTCATCTTTTTTGAATTTAACTGATTGTCTATCTTCTTCATCACTATCTTCATCACCCCAATCATCCCACATATCAATAGAAGCACTATCTCTCGTTATTGGTTCTTGTAATTTTGATGAGTCCAATAAAGTCAAACCCATCTCTTCTTCTTCTTCATCACCCGGTGGTAAGAAATGATGTTCGGGTTGTTGCTCCATATTGGCCTCTCTTACTGCAGCTTTTGTAATACGATATATATAACACATACCAACAAATGCCAAGATTGAACCTAATACCATAGCAATATTTCTAAGTTTTTCCACCCTTATTTCATCCTCTGTTAAATCTTCTTCTTCACCTAAAATGTGTTTGGCAAGTGACGTCAAGTTGGCACCAATGTAAACATGTAAAGCAATCTTTAAGAGTGTCAATGCAGTACCGGCTACGAAATGAAAGAGTGAGATATTTGTTGCTGCAAACAAAACATTAAGTAAATTGAAAGGGTAAGGCGATAAACGAATCAAGATGAACAACTAACAAATGTTTGTGTAAGAAAAAAAAATATTATTACGCATATATATTTATTTACCTTGAATCCTTTCTTTTCGACAGCATGGACTGCCGCTTCCAAATTGGGATATTTTGAAAGCATACGAGCTACTCTTGCCTTAATAAACATTCTTGATAATGAAAAACAAGCTATGGCACCCGCTAATGCACTAAAATAAGAAATAGGAAACCCGATTTGGAAACCAAATGTGAATCCGGATAAGGTTTGATACGTGCTATAACCAAGGATAGGTGGAAATGCACTACTAAAGATGAGTGCTGACATAAGAATATAACCACTATATATTATAAAAAGTAAGTTGATAAGCTCTATCTATTTCATCCCTATATCTTATTTCGTATTTATGCTAACCTATATCCCATTCCTTGTAATATACTCGAAAGTGATTCTAAACCTTCAAAAAATTCTCTTCTATAGGCCCACATGACTATGCCTACTATTGTACTAGAAATCAATAAAAAGAGCGTCCAACGCCATGTGTAGATGAATCTTTTTAAATTGCGTTTAGATAAATGTTGTTTTAATCTATGGAATCGAGATGGTTTATTATAAATAGGATTGAAATCAACTGGTTCACCGTCGTTCAGCAAAGGTTCTTCTTGCTGTTGATGAATATCTGCTATTTCAATCGTATCCGAGTAAATCGGTTTACCAAACGTGTCCATTTTAACAAGAGGAACCGTGACAATGCAATAGTGTAAAGAAAATAAATACAAAAAAATAAAAAATGGTTTTCTTTAAGGAAAACTGTAGTCTGAGCCTAAATATGAGACAAAGCTTTGCTGCTTGGCATTAATCATTTCGCTTCAGCCACTATTATTACTCTGAAAAAAAGACACTCTATCTTAAAAGAGATGATTTACTTCTCCTAGATACTCCATCCAAGTAGTATATTATTATACTGTTGCTCAAACATAATATATACCATTATTTCAAATACACCGTAAAAAATCACTTGAAATTATCGTGACTTTTTTCCACCAAGATGTAATTTATGAAGAACTACCACATGGTTATTGTTTGCATGAGCGATCAGCTACTTTTTAAATAACAAAAATTTGATACTGCCATTGTTATTTGTGCTGCTGCTGCTAAACTTCTCATCAGGACTTCCATAAACCTTAATTATTTGATTGCTAGATAAAAAAAAAATGTCTTACGTTTTCTAGTGCAAATATGTACAAGATATAGAAAAATAAGATATATAGTTATTATTACTATCTATCCCAATTTACTAGAAGGAAGTTGTAATGAACTTCTATACCAAGGAGAAGAAAATGACAACAGAAACACTCCTAGCTTGAAAGCTGATAATTAAAAGATCACTTATGAGGAATGTAACAATTAATTCATTACAATTGCCCTGAATCGTTTCATCTGGAACTACCTTAGTTTGTGTTATTAAGAAAACAATAATAATTTTTGTAGATGTCTTCAAAAGCGATAAATCTTATTTTTTACTGTAAGAGAATTATTACAGCGTGCAAGTTTTTTCCTGTTATTACCATCAGTTGTTTTGTGATTACTGGTTAGTTAAGCAAATATAGACAAGTTTTTTTTATGTAATTGTGTGTTATAATAAATAACGTAATTTAACACAAAATAAAAAAAGCTATTGGGCTATTATTATTGATTTTTTATATCAGAATAAATAACATACTGATTCTCCTTTTCCCTTTTTCTTCTTTTATTTCTTGAAAATGGAAATATTATATAAAATTGGAGGTATGTAACGCGTAAAGTTGAGCTGAATAATTAATACGAGTACTAGATTTTCCGGATCCTGGTGACAGGGACGTTTATAACGGCGTACAATAAATAAACAAGAATAACTACTTTGAGGCCTTGAAGCATTTTGAAAAAGGCTCAAATTATGATAATGAGTACGCGTTACTTTTCAGCGCTATTGTTCATTTTATCGGCTTTGGGTCAGAAGAACGTAAGCTACAAAAAGCTATGAATTTATGTGAAAGAATTGCTTTAGATTGGGAAAACCCCGTGGGACAATATTTAATAGGGTGTATGTGTTTTGAAGGTGAAGGAGTGCCCGAAGATAAGACGTCTGGAGTTCGTTGGATTTCATTAGCAGCTAAAAGTGGTTGGCCATATGCTATAGCAAGGATGGGAGAGATTTATAGCTTCGATGCTCCTGTAAAAGCAGATCATAAAAAGGCGATTACCTGGTTCGACAAAGTAGCTAAAAATGATGATAATGAAGCTGAGCTAATTAAAGACGAAACTTTCTATTTATTTGGGAATAAAAATTTTGAGGTGGACTTTACTCATGAAAACCCTGAGACAATGAAATCAACGCAAAATAGTCTTAACCAAGGTTTGATATCGCCTTTTAAAAGCATACGTGATATCGACAAAGATAAGTTGCCTCATTTTGATGACTATCGGCGGGCTCTTATATGGAACTTGCTTACCAAAAAAAAATCGAGCGGTGTGGTGGCGAGTCAAATTGGGCTTTCCAAAATTTACACAAGGCGAGGATTTAATGTTCCTTATAATCTTCATACAGCTTTACATTGGAAAAAAATGGCTGGAAAAAATGGACATGAAGCCTCATGTGTAGCTTTAGGGTTAATTTATCGTGGCACCACGGGTTTTAAGCAGAATAATACAGAGGCAATGACATGGTTTAAGAAAAGCGTTGCCCTTGGCGGGACTCTTAGTCTATACCATATTGGTCTGATGTACTATAAATCATTGGGGGTCGAAAGAGACGTCAAATTAGCCTTAAAGTATTTCCAGTTGAGAACTGACTGTGAGGAAGATGTTGATGCTTTCTTTTACATGGGAGAAATACATCAAGAAGGAGAGCAAGGGATTCCTCAAAATTCCAAACTCGCGTGCAAATTCTATGAAAAGGCGTTTCAATTAGGAGATCCTACGGCAGCTATTAGGATTGCAGCCAATCATTGTAAAGGTTTAGGTATGAAAAAAGATACGACAAAAACGACCGAATGGCTCAAAAAAGCAGCATCAAATGGTTGTCCCACAGCGGTATATTTACTTTCTCTTATTGCAACAGCCGGGTTCGAAGAGGCAGAACCTTTTATTTTAGCGGCACTCAATCAAATATGTTTGGGGAGTCATGTCAAAAGAAATAATAAATAACCTATAAAATTTATCTATACGTTATATAAATAGCATTTTTTTTCATGTTATTATTTGAAATGATATGGACGAAGAGTAACGTGTTTAGAAGTATGGGTGTTCAATTTTTTAAAATAAAATCTTTACATATGAACATAAAACAAAGAGCTCGAACCAATACTTATTTTATTAGCACGATACATGGTTTCAGTTATGTTACACCAGTATCAATGCATTGATGATTTATAAAAAAAAACAATCTGACAAACTTTTATTTTTTTTTTTACTTTTACTTTCCTTTTCTTATAAATTAAATAATATATATGTCTCAAAATAAATTTGTTTCTCAGTTTACAGAAACTGAAGCTATAGCAGTACAGAAACTAAAGGATGCTTTACCTGAAGTTTTGACTGAGGCCTTTGGTAACAGTGATGTTTATACTTTATGGGGTGTTCCTTTAGATAAAGATTTGGATGATGAACGAATCAAAGTTATCCTAGTTAAATTCTTGAGAGCCAGGCAAGTTTTATGAATATTCATATCTTATAAAATCACATATTTAATAAGAAGATAAACTAGAAATTTAGATGTTGTCATTGCCAAGTCAATGTTGATTGCCATGTTGAAATGGAGAAAAGAATTTTCGGCTGATACAATACTTGAAGAAGAATTTGATACTGCAGTGTTTAATGAGACTGTAGGATTTCTTTACAAAACGGATAAAGAAGGTCGACCTGTAACTTATAACTTCTATGGTAAACTGGATCAGCATAAAGTATTTGCTGATGTCAACAAGTAAGTGGTGTTTAAAAATTACAGTAATGTGTACATTAATTTTGTAAAATAGATTCATTCGTTGGAGAGTTCAGTTGATGGAAAAGGGTGTTCACGATGTAGATTTTGTTAAAATAGATTCTATGGTTCAAGTACATGATTATCTGGGGGTATCAATATTTGGCCGTACTGCTAATGCAAAAGAGTCGATCAACATCATAATCAAATTATTACAAGACAATTATCCTGAATTTTTGGTATAGTAGTATTAATTATCAGATGAAGTTGCAAGTACATATTAACATAATCGTATGTCATAATTATAAATATAGTCAACCAAATTGTTTATTAATGTTCCAAAGTGGGGAAGGTAAGCACAGATAAAAAAAATAGAATTTGTTTGTAACACCATGTTATGTAATATTGGACTAAACGTGAATTACATAGTATGATATTTAAAATCATTCGCCCGTTACTCCCCGAAGCTACATTAAAGAAGTTTGTTATTTGTTCAAAGTAAGTATACAAAAGAGGGGATAAAAACTCTGTTGTTAAAAAGTACAATACAGTGATGAATTGAATACGACATTGGAATCATATATTAGTCGAGACAATTTGCCCAAAGTTTATTTAAGCTAATATCTTTGTGTAATGAGGAAATCTTGCTTTTGTTTACCTACAAGATCGAGAAATTGCGGTGTACAACTCCAACTATGATCGTCTATTATAATGAATTTGCATAAATTTTACGAAATATAAAAACAAAATAAAAAATAAAACTTACTAATATTTTCAGCTGGATCGCAGCTACACTTTTCAGCCGGTAACCAACCTGGTTCACTTGGACAGTTCTTGAAAGGATTATGGAAATAACCAATATCATAAAAGTAATGTACTTCAGATTTTTTGAGCATGAGTGCGGCAGCAATACTATGAACAGGAGCATCACCCCATCTCTCATAAAAGAATCCACCCGCTTTATCCAAATGATTAAAGAAATCTAAGTATCTTTGAGATCTAAGGAAAGCTAAATTACCAAGTTCAAAGTTACTCCAGAAATGACATAAATTATATGTTTCGCCATTATCGTTCGTAATCCAACTCATTAAACTCTCTGAACTATTTGCTGGAATAATATGTTGAGGATATTTTGCCATGAATTCTTTTGTCGTCTTCCATAAGGTAGGAATCGTATTTTCATATTCTTTAATCGAGATAGCAAACCCGTACTTCAAGTCTTTATCCTTCATTACCTTAAAAGGATCATAATCAATGTCACAGAGAAATTTGACTTCAGGTTCCACTCTCCTAATCAAGTCATGTTAGTACTTTTTTAACAAAACAACAAAACAAAACAAAACAAAAACAAAATTACCAGTAGTAGTCGAATTGGTCCATCAAGGGATGTCTGAAAAAGAAACCACTTTGGAATCTAAAAGGTCATTGATATTTTTTTTTCTTTTAAGTCAAGATCCTCGAAGTAATAATAAAAAAAAGTTACCTGCACATGTGTCTGTAAGATTCCAATCCACCATAAATCACTTCGGCTTCTACCATTTTATCTCTTGATTCTTTAGCTTTTTCTTGATCAATCCAATCGGGATAACCCCACATTTCTTTTGATAATTCACCATAATGAGTTTTACCAGAAGATATACCCGTTGTCCATTCTTTAAACTTGTCATCAAAGGGTTCATTGTTTAAAAAGACCCAAGGGTAATGAAACTTGTGATTAAAACGGTCTTCCATCATTTGCATGGATTCACGAAGTGCATTTAAGTCACTATTTCTGGCCAAGACCACAAACGCAGCGTTTTCTCTTTTGATGATATTTTCATTTTGATTTTTATAATCATAAGTATAAGCAGGATAAGAATTCTTGTTACTACGTGCGCTATAGTAGACCATCAATAGTAAACACACTGGTAATAATACCAATAGGCCCACTCTACCATATCTTGCACTAATCATTTTAGTCTAAAATATAAATAAAGAAAGAGAGTTCAAAATAAGAATTTTTATTATAGCTTTAGTTTATGTACAGAAAAAAAAGGCCCGATATTTAAAGTTTATCTGGTATAAGCAGGTGGAGGAAGATCATTATTATGTAATAAAGTTCCATTAAATTCATATTCTGGTAAAGCACCATTATCATCTGCGGAAATATCTAAAGCATCATCAACTGTCACTCTATCACTTGCTTCTTCAGCAACAGCAGCAACAGCGGCTCTTGAACCCATACGTAACATTGATATTTCTCTGTCCAAGTTTTGATTTTCTAATAACCCATTTGCTCTTAGATATGCTTCTAGAAAAGTAATTTGACGATCAACCCATTCAACTGTTCTTTGTTCAAAATGATATTTAGACATAATCAATTGATTTTCAAAACCATTTAATCTTGGATTTAATTGGGTTCTCAATACTGTTTCAATCTTTAATCTGTAACCACGATAATTTGTTAACAAACGTAAAACATCCTCATTTGTGTGAGATGTACTGGGTATTTCAGGCACATCATTTGGACATATGGATGCTGCTTCTTCAACTAATTTATAAGCATGTCCTGATATTTTATCTGCTTTTTTAATTGGATCCCATGTATCCTTTATATTATAACTTGATATAATCCCATGCGCATTTAAATTATTTGAAAGCGCTTGTCTATCCATAAATGTTGATGCTCCAGGTAAAGATTTCATTGCTAATTCAATCAACTCTCTTGCTTCATATAATTTAGATTGTGCCATCTTATATTGTCTAATTTTCAATTCAATCTCTGGTATTTCTCTACTAAATTGTTCTACATCTGTTTTTAATTGTTGTTCAATAATATCTTCTGTCCCGGGTATAACCACTTGATCGTGTAATAAGCGTAATTGTTTACAATGTTCATCCAATTTGTTCTTTTCTATTATTAATTCCTCCATCTTTAACAAAATAATCAATGATTGTACACATGCATACATAATATAATGATATATTTACCATCACCTGCGCTTCATCAACTTGTGTTTGTAACTGAGAGACTGCCGATTCATAAAAATTAACTGATTCGACCAATTGCCCAATATTTCTAGTACTCGTTCTATCTGAAGTTGGATAATCTTTTTCCAGACGATATTTGTTACTAATAAAAACTATAAATATTTTTCTAAAAAAAAAAATTGGAATGTACAAAACTTACAGTTCTCTTTCAGAGAATTCTTTAAGCCGAAGTTGCTTTTCGATCTTCTTTTTTAAACCTTCATAGTTTTTGGAATGAGAAGCTAGAGATTCTCTTACCCATTGTAATTTTGTAATATCTTTTACAAGTTGTATAAATCTTTCTTGTATATTTTCTTCATGGTTCATCGTATGTGTGCGTGTGCGTGTGTGTGAAAAAATAAAATAAAAGGTGATAAAAAAAAGGATTCCAGAACTATTATGTGTCGTTCATTCAAAAGCGAAGTAGGCGATAAGTCCGCCGCAGTTCTTGGCATTTAAGAGATAAGAAAATACGAACAGATCACATTACCACTTATAAGCTCGGTATATGTAGCTATTTCTAGAGCATAGTTTTGATTTTCATTACTTTTAATAAAATACTTTTAATATACTGCTAACTACTTCGATTTATGGAAGTGGGCAGGCAATCTCAGCGAGAAAGTTACCAGTTTAAATTAATGTTGTCCTAAAAATATATCTTTGATCCTTCTCATGAAATTTGATCTACATCATCGTCATGTATATACCTATTTCGGTATCGTGTGAACTTAATGTAGTTATTATAAAAAATTCTTTGTGAATCAGTAATCATTGTATTCTATTAACTAGCTCCTTTTTATATGTATGTTTTTAAAAAATAATAGTATAAATAAGATGACTCTATTATGAGTCTATGTATGCATAATTAAAATCAAAATAATCATGAAACAATATTTTCTCATTTTGTTCATTATCGCTGCTTTGGTACCAAATAATCTTGACTTGGGTCTATCTGCCTTAAAAGTAGGTAAAGAAAGAGTACATGCTATTGCTGAAAAAATACCTGCATTTCATCATGGAAAAGAGGAATAAACCACTAATAATCCTTCACCATTATTTCCCCTATCAACTAAATACAAGTAACTACTTTGTGTGTATCTGTCATAAATAAAAACTTTGCCTGAGATTTTTTAAAAGTAATTATCATATATATATCGTCTGAAAATTCTATATTTCTCTTTCATGTTCAAACTTGACTCGTTTATTAAAACAATCGCTTTGATTCCCCAATTTTCTTTTATTCTTGCTTAAAGATGCTTTACCAAACCAAAAAAGGCCGGAAAATTTCTTCTTGTTCAATTTTAAGTTTATTAGTTACGTTTATTAATACTACAGGATTGTTTCCTGTTTTCGATTTCTCTTAAACTAGGTTTCTTATCAGTGCTTAGATCATTCGGGTCCCCTCCAAAATCCTGTAAGTCGTTAATGGTGTTAAGTGTGGGTGGCGGTCTCGGCAAATTTTTTTAAGGATTTGATCTGTTTTGCATAGATAACGTACATTTAGAGTGTTCCTTGAAATATATAAGCTTGTAGGTATTGATATAGAAATCCCCATCTTTTACATAGAGTACTGAGTTTATGAAGACCACGCTGATCAAATGATGAGATTGCACAGAAAAGTACCGAAGCGCTTCCTCTTTTAAATACTGTTGTCAAACATATCTTGAATTGCTTTTATCGCTTTCTCGATTTAAACGCTAACGCCGATATTGTATTTTGTTCGACCCTACTTATTTTTTTCTATAAGCTCTTTGGCTACTACCTATAAATCACGTCTGATTTTTTATATTCCGTCGACAACAATGGTAAACTTTCATGATTTTTAAAGAACATCTGGCCTAGAATCCAACTGGCCATTATGTAAGTCAAGCGACATTATAGACAAACACATTTGTGTTTTTAATAAAGAGAACACCCGAGGTCATTTCCACCTTGTTTAGTTCTCCATAACCATTCATAAATAGTCAAAGTCATTTTATTTTTAAAGGAGCAAAGTCGTCAAGACCGTACCAGCAATTAATATTCAAGCATTTTTTTTTTTTTGGAGACATAGATAGTATCACTTAGTTACTAACTAAAATGTTTTCCAAAAATAAAAAATCTCGTTTATCAGTGTGAGTAATTTATCGTAGCATACAAGCTTCTTTATTATAACTTTTACCATTTGCTTCATGATAGGATTAAACAGATATATGTAAACAGTTTTTTTTTTATTTGTATCAAATTATTAAAAATGAGTTATATGCTGTTGTTCAAAAGCTGTTTTGTAATTGCGTTAGTGTTTTACTGAATCTTTTTTATAATAAAATTAAAGTCTAACTATTTCTCTCTTTTTTGTTTCCCTTTTCCTCTTTTATTTTCTAGTTAAGAAATGCAAATAACATACAAAATTGGAGGCAGCTCAATTATTACGCGTAAAGTTTAATTGATACTAATTATGTATATGATAGATTTTCTGGACCCTGGTGATATGGCTGTTTATAAAAGAATACAAGAAATGAACAAGAATAACTATCGTAAGCCCCTAATTTTTTTTTTGAAAAATGCCCAAATTATGATAATGAGTACTTACGCGTTACTTTTTTTGTGCTTTTGTTCATTTTACTGGCTTCGCGTCTGAAAAGCGTGAGCCTAAAAAAGCTATGGATTTATGCGAAAGAATCGCTTTAGATTGGGAAAACCCCGTGGGACAATATTTAATAGAGTGTATGTATTTTGAAGAAGAAGGAGTGCCCGAAGATAAGACGTCTGAAGTTCGTTGGATTTCATTAGCAGCTAAAAGTGGTTGGCCATATGCTATTGCAAGGATGGGAGAGATTTATAGCTTCGATGCTCCTGTAAAAAAAGATTACGAAAAGGCGATTATCTGGTTCGACAAAGTAGCTAAAAATGATGATAATGAAACTGAGTCAATTAAAGCGGATTCTAATATGGAACTTACCAAAAAAAAAAAAAAAGTCGAGCGGTGTAGTGGCGAGTCAAATTGGACTTTACAACATTTATATAATGGGAGGAAGTAATGTTCCTCGGAACATATGTACAGCTTTATATTGGGCAAAAACGGCTGGGAAAATGAACACACAAGCTCATGTGCGACTGCAGGGTCAATTTATCTTGCTGGTATAGATGTCAAGCAGGATTATACAAAGGCAATGAAATGGTTTAAGAAAAACAGTACCCATGGGAGTACTATTGGTTTATTATATATTGGCCTGATGTACTATAAAGGACTTGGAGTTGAAAGAAACCACATGCTAGATTTAGTGTGTTTTCAGCAAAGAATTGCCGAAGAAGAAAATGATGTTAATGCTTTTTATTTCATAAGTGAAGTACATCAAGAGGGGGGAGATGATGTTCCTCAAAATTCTCAAGTCTCTTCCGCATTCTATGAACAGGCTTTTAAACCAGGAAATCCTATGGCAGCTGCTAGAATAGTAGCCATCCATTGTAAAGACTTAAATATAAAAAAAAGTAAGACAAAAACTATTGAATGGCTCAAAAAAGTAGCATTAAATGGTTGTTCCACTGCATCGTATCTAAATGTTCTCATTAAAAAGCCAAGTTGAAAGTAGTAGAGCCTTCCATTTCATTAGTATTTAATATTAATCCCTAAGCATAACTTTTCAAAATACAGTGATGTAATTATGAAATTAAACTATAAGTAACACATTTTAATTGTCAATAGCATTATTTTTTTGTGTTATCTCATACGAGATAATATAGACGAAAGGTAAGGTGTTTAGAAGAGTGAGTGCCCAATTTTATTTTAAAAGCTATAATTGATAAGATGACGACGTTTTTAAGAAATATTTATTAGGGTAAAATAATATAAACAATGCTTTGAGCAGTACTTTAAATAATAATAATTATAAGAATAATATGTTGTGTTGTATAAATATAAACCAAGTTACATAATTTGGCAGTTTTGTTCAGCATGAGCTCTTCTTGACTTTTCTGCAATCCGAACACTTTCTTCGTAATACCTTTTGGTTTTTTTGGGGTTGACTTTGATATCGAAACCTTGTTGAGCTAATGATTTGCTTGGAGCATGACTTAATTTTTCTTTAGCAGGGCCATATCCTTTAGAAGCGGCTTTATGATACCATGTAAGCGCTTGTACATGATCTGGATATGCACCAATACCATACTCAAAATAAATACTACAGAATAAAAAGATATTGGTAAGAAAACAAAGAATATATAACCATGTATTCTTTTAATAAAGACTTACCCTAATGTAAATTCAGCTACTTCATTGCCATTTTCTGCTGCACGAACACACCATTCATGAGCTAAGATGTGTTGAGAGCTTAAAAATCCTGGGATACCTTGTTTAAACATTTTTGAAACGGCAAGCATAGCACCTTCATGCTTCTTTTCTGCAGCTTTTAAATAATATTTGAATGCTTGTTCCGGATCAATTACTGTATTAAGGCGACCATATTCATAGATATGGCCTAAACAATACGTAGAAAGAACTAAACCAAGATCATCTGCTTTTTTATAGTATTGAATAGCAAGTTTACAAGTATGAGTTGAAACAGTAGGGGGAATAAGACCGGATCTACAAAATTAAGGGTTAATACAGTTGTATTTATTTAAATAGTACGAAGAGCCTACCTATTTAAATCAATGCTTTCAAAATCATTAGCGTAAATACAAGCCAAATCATAAGCAGAGCGAGCACTTTCTGGTTTATTTGAATCTGCTGCCTTCCTTAAAAACATTAATCCTTGGTGGGTATCCTTTTCCTGATTCATTAAACCTCGAAGCATAATATTTGCTAGTTTCTATAAGCATAAGAAAAAAAAAATGAATACATATTATACGAAGTTTTTTAAAATTAGAACTTACGTAAAGAGCTAAAATATGATTTTTAGAAGCAGCGAATTTATAACTTGATAAAGCTTTTTTGTATTCTTTACGATCTTTCCAGTATTCTGCCAATTCGTAATGAGCTTCAGTAGAACCGAATTTAGCAGCTTGTTGAAAGCACTTGAAGGCTTTAACATGATTAACTTTTTTGTATTGAGAGCCAACAAATAGATTGATAACTGATTTATCACAACAGTGACTATGCCATTGGCCTTTAATATAAAGAGCTTCAGCATGGTTTGCTTTCGCTAATTTCTCAATCCAGTATTCCACTTCTTCTTGAAGTCTATCACGTGTATCAGTGTCACCAAAAGATACTAATTGCATCAGATATTTGGCATATGTAAATTGAATGTTTTTATCATGTGTCTTTGTTGCCATACGACGATAAGTTTTGATAGATTCTTTATTGTTGGTCAAACTAAAAGAAGTCATGGCTTGAGGTGATGCTGTATTGATATTTCGATAATCGTCACCAAGTTCAACTGAAGCATCAACTGGTATAGCAGCATTCTCAATTATTTTATTTGAGATAACAGGTGTCATTAATGCTTGATTAAGTGCAGATAAACGTCGTACATCAGAAACAAGAGAGACATCTTCTTCTAATGGATCTTGATCATTTTCTTTTTGGTTTGGAGTGTAAGCGTCTGTTGAATCAATAGAGTGTTGAGATGGTGAAGTACGGCCACTAGTTAAACTAGGTGTACCAAAAGAAGTACCAGATTTAGGTCGAATATCACTATATTGTTCAAAAGATTTATATTCATTATCATTACTGTTACTAAACAGCTGTTCTTCTTCTACTTCTTGTACAGGTGTCATCATTTTATAATGATTGCTATTAAAGTTTTCATACTGATATGAAGCATGTTGAACTGATTTATTATTTGTTAATTTGGGTGAAGGTATTTGGGTTTTTAAAGCATATACACCACCATCTTCTTCTGATGTTTCGATATCAGTAATACGATCATCACTCAACATCTCAAATAATTGTCTAGCTGTTAACTTATTTTGAGCTTTTGAATTATCCATGAGCTCTTTGGAAGAACTTCTTTCAGGAATTTTAGGTAGTGGTCTAGTCTTTCTAACAGTGTTTACATATTGAATATGATCGGTATCAGATGATGATACTGAATCGTAATAATCTTTTCTTGGGGCCGGAAGATGAGTGTAATCTTCGTCTTCACTGTTATAGATTTCGTCGTCATCAATCGTCAACATAGTTTGCATTTGAGTCACAATTGAAGTCGGTTGTTGATAAAGTAAAGCAGAATCAGACCAAATGCATGGAGTTTCTTGAATAATAGACATTTTTGCTTTTTTCTCTTGAATTATAAAAAAAAAGGGGATGAAAAAATAAAAGTAGTTAAAAATAAATAAATAAATATAAAAAGTATAGAAATAGTAAATGTTTATTGTTTTCCAAACAGTATTTTTGTCACTATTTTTGGTCAAAATAAACAAATCCAAATAAGGAAATTTTCATTATTTTTTTTTAAAGAATTTTATCCTTGAGTGCATGATAAAGTGCTAAGCTTGATAACAATTTTGCATCCGGTGACGATTTCCAAGCGTCTTTAAATGGAACAAGCTTTAAAGTAATACTCTCACCTTGATCTCTAAGACCTGTAAGTTTACCTTCCATCTTATTTATTTCTTCCTTTTCCATTTCTTTAATACAAACAAATAACCTTAAAAATTCATCTGCATAGAATATATTTTTTTCAGTGTACAATTATAATCCTCTTTTTATTTTTAAATAAGTTACCTGATCCACCAGCAGATGGGTAAATTCCTTTCCATTTGTCTCCATAAGCCAGTTGAGTCATATCAATCAATTCGTCTTCTTTGATCTCAATTCCTATTTATAAAACCAATGAATAAATTTTGTACATTCAAACATACCCATATCGTAATAATAAACCTATTTCTTCCTTGATCTCTTTTGCTGCGGTTCCAGAAAAGTTACCTGAACCATCCAACATACCAGCTGGTAATTCAGGAAATGAAAGATGTGGTACAGGCACTCGAGGTTGAAGCGTTAAAATAACTTTATCTTCTTCACCTTTTGCTCTTAAAATAATCATCATAGAAACTGCACCTCCTCTCTTCATTAAATGTTAAGCTTTTTTATTTAATAAAAGTCAAGTTTATATAACTCACCATAAATACAATGCCAGGTGCATTCTTACCAGTATCTTTGAATGCCACATTAGCTTTAAACTTTACAAAGCCAATCTTTTCCGATCCAAAATAATCAATACTTTGAATATCAATTGAACTGACATTCATTTCGTTTTGACGTGTTTCTTGCTGTTTTGTAAAAGCTTGAACCCATTCTTGAAAAGGTTGAAAGGACAATACTTTAGCCAACTCATGAGCAGCAAATGACCCTGTCAAAGGAACTTTTTGTAACGCAATATTTACAGATGGCAACATGGTAAAAAAAAAAAGTAGTAAAGTATCTTTGATACGCGAAATTATGCTATTTTTAAATTACGCGAAATGATTGACGTATGCCTGATGTTATTAAAGGACATATATGAGTATTTATGATGCAATTATTTAGTAAATAGATAATCCGTTATCTGAGAGTCATATTTGTACTTAGAGGTGTCAGTCTAGCTCTTGTCAATTTATGACCATCAATAGAACACAGAAATGTTTTGCAGAAAACTAAGCCAATTGATAATTTATGAGTAAACGCTATTACAAGTATAAAATATTTTTTATTATGTATGAATATTTAAAGGCGCCATTTTTATCTTTACGGTTATTTGCTTTTTTTTTTCTTGAATCATCACAATTTTCAATAGCGAATCCCATCTTTTGAATCAATTCATTTTTAATAAAATAGAGTGCCAAAAAATTCGTTTTATGGAAGGATCAGTCAAGAGTTTACCAAATTTAGTAAGCTAGAGTGTAAGATGCGTCTGTATTAAGATATGTCTGTATAGCCTTCAATACGTTTGATTTCCTGATACGAACAAAGTGAATCATGTCTAAATGTTCTGGTAAAGTCAATTTAGTATCACAAGTCTCGTATTATATTCTTCTCAATTAAGAAAGATGTTTTCAACATAGGTAGATAGTGTAATTACACCTTCCTCTCTCTTGCTCCTCTCTATATATTTTCTTTTAAATTTGTTTTTGATTTGAGATGTGGGAAGACTACATCATCGTTATCACGATCGTATTCTTCGTCTAGGATTCTCCATGCGGGGACCAATATAACTTCTGTAAAAAAACAAAATTACTGATAAATATATTCATTTGGTTTGGCAGTTTTTCCTCTGTTATCCCCGTAATACTATTACAAATAAAGAAAATAATTTCCTACTAATTCGACACATTTATCTTCAGCCTCTATTCATTCCAATTAGTATCATCATCAAATACTCCTGATCTAATATATTTTCTGGTTGGTGATGGTCAGTAAGAATACCAAGAGTTATAAAATTTCTTGCATGTAAAGCTATAACACTTAATACGTCAAACACGGCATAGATAAGTGCCTTCGCAGGTAAAGGAAATGTTAACCAAACATAGCTATTATTTTTAAGCTGTATTTTGAAGGTATTGTTGTTGTTGTTGATATGTTGTTATTGTTGGTTCAAGCAATGTTCGTTACCTTCCCTCATAATCCTTATTTTTTGTATTAACAACTATATTTTGAAAAGAAGAAGAAAGGGAAAAAAATTATAAATCACTTTTTTAAATGTATTATTGTTAAAAACTTTATTGAATTAAATTAATTGCATTGATGTGCCATTATTTGGCTTCATAACAAGAAAAACATAAGTAATTTGTACTGGGTAGGTGTGCTTATAAAATTTTAGTAGTTAGATCTTCAGCTGTAGGAATTTTGGGCGATATAAATGTCTTCAGCATTATTAGACATTAATACTGCGTTATTTTAAAGTAACTTTAACTGAATTATTTATACGTGATGATGGGAAATTCTGGAACACTTGAACATTCCCAAACATAAAGAGAAGACCAAGCCCTTCCACCAAGTTCAATCATATCAAAGACAATGATGATAAATAAATTAAATTTATAATAAAAAACTTTATGAAAAATTGTTTTCTTTGCAGGTATGGACTTTCGAGCGGATGTAGTTTAAAAATGGTGTGCAAATATGGTGCGCATATCTATCCCATTGTCTAAGCCCGACGAGTACAGATTAGGCGATATATGTATTGGTAGTGAGAAAGAGACTGTATGTATGTGTGAATTTATTTATTAATGATATATTAGGGTCTAGTTATTGACTGCTATGGTCGATTAAAATTTAAAATTATATTATGATGGTTGAGAGTTACGACGTATTAATCTAGTTATACGACCCAAGCATTTAGATTTTCCTTGCATGAATAAGATTTGAGCCCCAATTCTCATATAACAAGGCTCATACATAAACTTAAAGGTGCATCTTCCTTGTGTCCCTGATAAAAGAGTTTCACCATCTTGTTGATTCATATCGTTATTTGCATTTGATTCTTTTTGGTCTATAGTTAAATCATCAAAGCTGGTGCTTAACTGTTCAAACTTATCTATGAGTGTAACCGATGTCACTCTTGCATGCTGTCTTATTGAGCCACAGTTAATCATACCACAAGTACCTTTAGATACACCAGTTGCATGGAATAAAACCATTAAGTCTGCCTCGAATTCAGTATAACAGTTAGGTGAATCATTTTCTAATAGAACCATGCCTTTATGAATTTTCCAGTCAGCGTCTTTTAATCCATCCAAAGCTAACGTAGCTGTTTGGCCTGCGTGAACATAATGAACAGACATTCGATGTCGATGAATAGATATCACTTTTACCTTTATAAATTCACCTTTGGAATTTGGTCCAAGATGATATTCACGATTGTCTTTTATATTTATACGACCTTGTCCTAATACACCGCCTACAACGATTCCAACTTCTGTATGTATTGCAATATAATATATATATATATATATAATTAAATTAAATAGGTTCGTATATAGCATTATATAAAACAACACTTACCAGATATACTATACACTTCTTCTATTTGAAATTCAGCAGACTCTTCTAATAACTCATCATAGTCTAGCCTTGTAGGTTTTGGAAGGTAATTAAAAAACTTTAGCAAGAAATTCATATTCAAGCCAGTAACATTAGAGACCATAAAGATAGGTAATTCGGGGCCACGTCTTGCGAAATGAGAAGCACAAGTGATTAAATCGTTTTCAGTCTGTACCACAACAGGTACTTTATTCATCCAGCGTGATTTTAAAATGGACAGTAAGGAGCTCAAGGTACGTCTTAATTGATCTGGAGAAGCTAAATCACTTTTGGTGATGACCACAAAAACAGGTACATTCAGCATGACAGCAATTGATAAATGTTCTTTGGTCATCTCAGTGATACAACCAGCATTACCAGCGATAGCTAAACAAGCATAATCTGGTGCATAACCCATAAAAGCAGAAATGGTAGTTCGAAGATATTTTGGATATCCACATGTGTCTAAAAAGGTAACAATCTTATGACTTGATTCACATATTTGTTCCCAAGTACTGACATTGGTAGTGGCATAATTGATTAATTGTCCCTCTGAGTCATAACCTATAATCTCATGTGATATGGATGAACTTCTCCCAGTTTCCAACTCATGTCGATGCCGCAGTAAATTTAATCTAGCACGCCCTCTTCCATTATCTTTTACTCCGTGAGAAATATGACCTAATAAAGTAGATTTTCCTGCGCCTAATCCACCTACAAGCACAATTCTTATATCTGTGAATCTTTGTGAGTCATCGTCATTGGGTCTTTGCTGTACTAAAATTTCTGCCACTTTATAATTTAATTTTGACGTCGTCAGAACTGGATCTAAAGTAAATTCCTTCATAATTGAAATTTCTGCTCCTAATGCTTCCGCCATTTTCCGTAACGTATGAACAGTTGAGTTCATGTCCTCTACCGTTAACCCTTTTATTGTACCATCGTCGTCAATTCCAATTTCGTATAAAGCTTCGCCGTTGCCTTCAGATAACCTAAATAAACTTCGGCTTTAGAATGCTTAACTTTTTAAAGTGAATTATTTTTTCTTCTTCTTCTAATTACCTCCATTTCATTTGAGTTATTAAATGTTCAAGTCGTTCAATTGAAGGGTTTATTAATTTAAGCTATTATAGATGGTTTTGAAAGTAAGTAAGAATGTTTCCTGGTATTATACTCATTGACTTTGTTTATTTTTTTTACCTTGTATTCAATATTACCTTCCCCATCGATCTCCGGAGGTAAAGCTCCATTAGGATAACACTTTGACAATAAGGAAATGCCAAACTCATTAGACTCTTTTGCCATTGATAGGTAATTGTTTTGTAAATAGAATAAAAAGCAATTTGTTTTTTTTCGGATTTTCATGCCGGTTTTATTGTCCTGCTATTCCTTTCTGCACAAAATGATTGGACGATAGAATGAACCTCACTCGCCCAGCCCTTTTCTGTTTTTTTTTAGGTGAGGCTGATATTCGGGGTGAATGTACCATAAAAAGGGCTATTTATTTTTTGCTTCAGCCAATTCTTTTCTTTACAAAGTTTTTCTTTTTCTTTAACATTACTGATTGACAACTCTTCATGTTCTTTGCATCTTTTTTTGAAACTTTTTTAGGCTGTTGTATACCTAGCTCTAATCTCAGTATTAATGGAAGAGCTTACCGTATTGTCAAGTTGTTAGGCGAAGGGTAAAATAAAAAACAGACAGGTCCGTGTATTTTAAACTAAATATGTATCATATAGAGGATTCTCGTTTGTTTATTTAGCACAGGATGGGTCCGGTAACTTGTATGCTTTAAAAAAGATTCGATGTACATTGGGTACTGAAGAAGCCGAGGCAGCTCAAAAAGAAGTAGAAATTTATCAGTTATTTTCGCATAAGAACATTATTAAATTACTGGCAAGTTCCCCCCCCCCTTTTTTTTTACAAAAAGTTCCATAGGAGCTTTTTTTTTTTAACGTCAAGTATGTATCTTTATAGGATTCTAGTACAATCACAGAATCAGATGGTAGTAAGACGATTTATATTTTCTTACCCTATTACAAGGTAAACACAAAGAAAAAAAGTTACTATAATACAAGTAATAACCGTATAAAAAATACAGAGAGGTAATTTACAAGATGCAATCAACAAAAACAATTTAAACAAGACACATTTTCCTGAATCCGATATGATGCGCATGTTTCGAGAAATTTGTGTAGCTGTCAAAGCCATGCATACATATAAAGCAAAAGGTGGGGCTCGCGTGATGTATGAGCCTAGTCAAGTAATTACAACTGAAGATGAAAATAGACAGGATGAAGCTTTATTAAGTCGTAATCCACAAGACGATTCCACAGGGGATCAAGTCGCTCCAGGAAAGCGAGGAGAAATGGTACCTTGGGCACACCGAGATATCAAACCAGGGTAAAAAAAAAAACATAAATATATTAACATAAATCGTCATCTCACCTCATTTGATTATAAGTAATGTTTTAATTGCTGATGATGGAGAAACACCCATTTTGATGGATTTTGGCTCGGCCTGTCCAGCCAGAATTCATATCTCAAATCGACAAGAAGCTTTATCACAACAAGACATTGCAGCAGAACAATGTACAATGCCTTATAGAGCGCCAGAATTGTTTGATGTAAAAACAGGTACAACGTTAGATGAAAAAGTAGATATTTGGTCGTTGGGCTGTACTCTATATGCTATGGCTTATGGACAGTCTCCATTTGAAGTGAATTTGGATCAAGGCGGTTCCGTTGCATTAGCTGTACTGAATAATCAATACAAATTCCCTACAAAAGAAGATCATTATTCCCATGATGTTAAAGATCTTATTCAATGGATGCTGACTACCGATCCTTTGCACCGTCCTAATATACACCAGGTAGAAAGATATAATATATATATATATATACATGATAGTTGTAATGCCATTTACTGACTTTGTATTTCTCTTGTATAGGTTATGCAAAGAATAGATGAATTATCTAAAGAACCTGTATCATTAAATAACGAATCCTCATAATTGTATTTTTAATAACAAATAATAATAAAAAAGGAAAGAGAAATATAACCATATTCTCTATTTTGTATACACTATGTATTAGATAAAATTCAGGCACGTATGAATTAATTTTTGATAAGATATGAGTACATCACAATGCATAGAATCATTATTTATTGTTATTGTGTAATTTGATAAGAATTTTTTATTTTAGTAAATAAAAGATAAGCAAGCCTTATCTTCTAACCAGCATATAAACATAAATTGAACCGCTCTTCTATTTAATGAGAGGAGGGGGAAGAAGATGAAGAGGATAATTGATACTTTGATAAATATGAAGAGGATGAGGGTGTAGGTGATGAAGAGGAAGATGATTCATGAGTAGTGTAATGGGAAGGTATAGCTTCAAATAGAGATGGTATACTTTTTTTTCCTGTTGAAGTTTTATCTATATTTGAATTGATGCCCAACATCATCAAGGAGGTTAAAAGCTTCTTTTCTGGTGGAATATTGTTGTTATTTCCTGTTGTTGTTGTTGTTGTTGTTGTTGACTGAAGGTTCATTATGTTTATGACAGATTCAACAGATTTTAATATTTCAGTTGTTTGAGATAATAAATCAGTAATATGTTCAAGTTCTTTTTGAAGATTTGATTTACGAATTTCTAATGACTTTTTGAAATTAGCTGGTTCTAATATCATATTAGATAATATAGAGGTAATGGAAGGTGTTTTATTATCATTTAGTGTTTCCGTATCATTGTTTGTTGATATATTGAACAACGACCTTAATGTAGATAGTAAAACATTTTCATTAGTCTCTTTAACTGCGTCTTTTCTTTTAAGCTCATTTGTCAACATTTCACTTGCCATAGCAAGTGAAGTAGGTGGCGATAATGGTGGCAAAGAAGAGGTATAAGATGGTGAATATCTTCTTCTTTTATTGGTAGTGTTATTCGATTCTTCATTGTTCTTGTTGTTGTTGTTGTTGTTGTTGTCATTTAGTAAACAATTATGATTTTCTGTTTTATTATGATTAGATGATGATGATGACGATGATGATGATGATGGCTGATCAGCAGGCATTATGACTGGTAATCCGTCTGGGCCCATTTTGATTGATATACTGTTAAACCTCTTACGTCTTTTAATTACTGTTCTCTTCATTGTAATAGGTCTTTGTACATTATGAAGTTTGAAATATAATCCACATGCATTACAAATTGTATTTCCAGATTCATCTCTTCTCCATAAAGGAGTTGCCGTTGTTTGACAATTATGACATTGAACTACAGCTGGTGCCCATCTTATATTACTATTGTGACGCCAACGACGACATTCATGACATTTATCGTCTGTATGTTGGTGTTCTGCTGGTGTTGTATTGGTGTGATTTGGAGGAGATAACATCTTTGAAAGAAGAGAAAGAAACAAAAAGAAAAGAAAAGAAAGAGACTGAAAAATATTTATACTTGCAAAAAAAAAAAAAAAAAAAAAAAAAAAAAAATGCCGACATTTCTTAATAAAGTTATGCTTGGTTATTAGGCGATAAGATTACACGGATCATTCAAATTAAGGCGTTATCATAATGGTTTGTAGGAAAATCCCTTCTCTATCCGCCCCCACAATTGAATTGACTGATAAAGATTGTGCAACAAATAAAACGTGTGACTTGATTCACCTTATCTTTATTCACACTCTATACGCATTATTTTTTTATATTTTTTTTAACGTGTTTTGTTAAATATAGAACAATAACAATAACAAATGATAAACAGAATTTTATTGATATTTATTTTATTCATGATTGAATTAGTCATTTGTATAAATCAGTATGCATTTAATTCAGTATCAAACTCAAATTTTAAAAATTATCGTGTTCGAGTGAAACAACCCACATCGTGCGAAAAAAGCATTCAAGTAAGTCAGCTTTTTTTTTTTTTTTTTTTTTTTTTTTATACTAAACTTGTAATAGTATTCTGGTTACATTGATAACCTTGTTACGAATGAGCATATTTTCTTTATTTTTCTGGAATCACGGTTTGCACCAAACACAGATCCTGTTATACTTTCGTTGAATGGTCAACTTGGTTGCTCATCTATTACAAACTCTTGGTTTGAAACTGGGTACAGACTTCAGTCGTTTTTTTCATGCATTAATCATAAATTTCTAAATAAGGTAATTCTTGTTCTTTTTAGGTTATGCTTGGTTCAAAAGACTGGCATTGAAACCAATCCATTTAGCTTTAATAATGTTGCCAATATTCTTTATATAGATCAAGTAAAAAAAAAAACATTGAATAGAATGTAGATAAGATATGCTAACTATCATGTTTATAATAAAAGCCTAGTGATGTAGGCTTTAGTTATTCAAAAGGAAAGAAACCTTCAAACACAGAGGAAGTGACAGATAGTATTTATTGGTTTTTACAATGCTTTTTTGAAGAGTTTAAGCAATTTGCGAAAAATGATTTTCATATAGCCGGAACTTCATTCGGTAAAATATATATATATATCTAAATAACTTTATCTTATTTTTCTCATTTTAGCTAGTCATTTTGTCCCTTCCTTGGCTACTCGTATCGTCAGAGAAAATCGTTACGCTTCTTTCACAGATAAAGTTCGAATACAATTAGTTTCAGTTATTCTTGGAAATGGTTTTATTCAGCCTCACATTCAACAACTATCAAATGTTGAATATTCTTGCGATAATGATACCAATAAATGTAAATATGTAGAGTATTTTAAAATACTCTGTTAATCCAACATTTTTTTAAATTTAGATAAACCTATCTTTGATGAGCAAACATGTCAAAAAATGAGAACGCACAAAAGTGAATGTGATCGTTTATCAAAAAAGTGTAATTCATGTAAACTTTCTAACTTTTATTGTAAAAGAAGATTAGAGGGACCATTCTATAAGAAGACAAGCTTAAATCCATATGATATTCGAAAGAATTGCATTCCTAATAATCATGTAGATTCATGTTATTCTGTAATACGAGACATAGTCAATTATCTAAGCCTTCAAGATATAAAAACTGAATATGGTGTGGATTTTGATGCAGGTACATTCTCAAATTGTAACAAACATGTGAAATCGCGTTTCAAAATGAATAAGCACGAGTAATATTTACATATAACATACGTTCTTTTGTTTTCTTTCTAAATTATTGATAATATATCTCTTTTCTTTCTATATATAGTCTGGTAGATACAATGCATCATATTGAAAAACTTTTGGCTACCAAAGTTCGTATCCTTGTTTATGCAGGAGAAATGAACTGGTACAATAATTGGTACGGACAAATAGACTGGCTTTCAAAATTAGATTGGATCGGTCAAGTTGACTTTAATGAAGCCGAAGAGAAGGATTGGTATAGTTACGTTTCGGGTCAAAAAGCTGGTTCAGTCAAGACTTATTTGAATCTTGCATTTGTGAAGGTCTATAATGCCGGATTTTATGTAAGAAATATCAAATCAATAAGTATATTTTACGAAAAATTAATATTTTTCTTTTTGTAGGCGATTTATGATCAACCTGCTAGTATGATTGATTTATATTCAAGATGGTTGTTAAATATCTCACTTAGTAATTAATTATTAATATTTATTTTGTAACATATTAAATAAGTTTATTCAGTAAAAATTAATTAAATGTGAAAATGTTATACTGAGAACATGAATACAAAACTTGCTAAAACGGTAACCATGATAGTGATAGGTAAATAAATAAACGAATGTGCACTACTTGCACTCTTTGGGAATCTACCAGAAGATATTTGGTTATCAAGACCACCAGGTGTTTTAGGTTCAGGCATAACTATGTATATTTTTAATATTAGTTTCATTCAATAATAATAAAAAAAGAGCAAATTACATACCAGAATTAGCACCAACAATACGTAAATTACCGGAATTACAGTGATTAGGAGCTTCTCCAAGCGTCATATAATCTATAATGAGCTAAAAAGTTAATATTTATAACTTTCGATACCACATAGATACTTGCAAGCATTGGATGGAATAAGGTTTCTAGGTAGCGTTACTGTGATTTTTCCTGTTTTTGTGTCCACATCCGAAGCAAGAACAATTGGTTTTTGATTGCTACCATCTGACTGAACTAAATATATACTAGAAAATTTTTCTGCGTGTGAGTTTGTCCTAAAAATAAAAGATAACAATTATAATTAGCATTATCTTATCAATTTTTATTTTTTTTGTGTTTTTTTTACCACATAATTTTCATTTCTTCTCCGGCTGTAACGATAGTATTACCGATAGGGGTTATAACTAGATAACAACAAAGAAACATGAATATCACACACAACCATTATCTTTTACTTGTTATTATTACCTATGCAATCTTCTTTAATATCATTTATAAGTGCATGGACTGCTGCAGCCAAAACAGAGATTAATAAAAGTGCCTTCATCAAGAATAGTTTAATCGAAAGAGATGTTTATTATTTAATCAAGTTCGTGCATCATTTAATTCTCAATAAATAATTTTGACGCAAGGAATAAACATGGAATTATAATTTAATTATATTGATTGTATATCGTTATACAGACAGTCAATTTGAAGCCTATCTCTCTACGCCACAAATACTTCATTTTTGGCTTGAAATACATTTACACCTTCTCAAAACAAAAAACAGAACGGTATCTTTAAATTCGTAAACAGTTTTTATTGTTTTAAAAAAAAACAACTTCGGGTTTTATTAAAGTTTAGACTTCGGTGCTTTTTGAACAATAGAATTCTTCCGGATAATACATAGGTGATACGTTTCACACTTTTATAGTCGCAATTGGTTTCTTAATTTACAAACTACCGCTCTTTTAACAGTGGTCTATTAGAATAAATATTCAAGTGCATCATATCTTACACTCTATGTAGCGCTTCAATTGATATGATACAACATATATGTATATATATATATATATATATATATTTTTTTTTGTTACTCAGAAAAAGTGACAGATCAAAAAACTAAATATTTGTGTAATGTAAATATTCCGAAAAAGTTTAAAAAAAAATGAATTTTATACAGATTATTTAAAAACAAAAATGGTATTTTCAAGTAAAATTCTTCATCATTTCCATCATTTTACTCATATCAGGCATACCGCCGCCGGCACCACCACCTGGAGCACCTCCACCACGTCCAAACATACCACCCATTTGTCTCGCCATCTTTTGAAGACCTTCCATTCCACCCACTTGTTGTAACATTTGAGGGGGATCATATTTGCCATAGATTGTTGCATTTTACCAAGTTGTGCCATTTGATTAGGGTTCATCTTTCTTGGATCTGTTGGCATATTCTGCATAAGACCGTTCTTTCCTCCCATTGTTTTAACCATTTCAGCAAATCGTGTATACTGACTCAAAATTTCCTGCACTTCATGAACAGTAGTACCAGAACCACGAGCAACACGAATCACTCTGTTGATATCATCAAAGGGTTTATTATCTCCATCAAGTTCTATTTTACTTTATATCAATATCTCTCTACTCACTCCATTACTATATTCTTTTATATATATATATATATATATAGTATTTACCTGCATCTGTCATACTATCCATAATACACATCATACGTTTAATTCTTTTTGTACCTTCTTGTTCTGTACCTGCCATCATCTCAGCAGGCATACCAGGTATATTTCCCATAAGCTTTGAAAGGGGACCCATTTTTGAAACTTGTTGGAATTGCTCATACATATCGCGAAGTGAATATTGACCCTTTTCGATATTCTTCATTAATTTTTTATTATCGCCTAATTGCATTGTATCTTGCACTTGTTCAATCATATCTCTCATATCATGCATACCAAGAACTTTACGAATAAATGATCTTGGTTCAAAACGTTCCATATCTTGGAGATGTTCACCTGTACCAATAAAAATAATAGGACTATGTGTAGCTGCAACACTAGAAAGGGGGCCCATCAAGTTAGCTTTCATCATTTAAAAAAAAAAAGGTTTACAATACTTACGCAGAGATAGCACCACCACCCTTAGCATGACCATCCATCTTGGTCATAATGATAGAACCAAAATGAGCAGCTTCCTTAAATGCCTTTGCTTGGGATTCAGCAGCTTGACCAATGGTACCATCCATAACAAAAATAGTTGTATCAGGTTTCTATATGATTTAAATTAGTTCAAGTGTTATCTCCCTTCTATATAATAATAATAATAGTAAAATTACATACAACGGCAGCAGAAATTTGTTTCATTTCCTCGAATAATTCAACTTCTTGTTTATGACGACCAGAAGTATCAACGATAATAATTTCGAATTTATCGGCTTTGAATTTTTCAACACCTTCTACAGCGATGGCCACAGGATCCGTCTCTGTGTAGCTACCATAGTAAGGAATCTTTGCCTTGGTAGCATTTTGTTTCAATTGATCAAAGGCACCAGCACGAAACGTATCAGCACATACAAGTGCTACCTTCCAACCTTTACGTTGATAAAAAGAGGCGATTTTTGTACATGTGGTAGTTTTACCAGCACCTTGCAAACCAACCATCATAAAGATATTGGCACGACGTTTAACTGGCTTATAAGGTTCTACTTGAGGATCGACTAAATTGTAAAGTTCATCCATGACAGCCTAAATGTCTACAAGTTAATTTTTTGATAGAAGATTATTATTATTATTACTATTATTTACCTTTTCAATCATTCTCTTTTTGTTTGCACCGTTAGCTAATTCGTCTAAATTAACATTCTTTTTAATATTTGTACGCAACTTTTGTACAAGCATGACATTAACGTCAGATGCAAGTAAAGCAGCACAAATCTCTCTGACTAATGAATCGAGAACCTAGATGAAAAGAAAAATAAAAAAGAACAATAAGTTTCTATATTCCAAAGGGTTTAAAATGAAATAAAATGTACTTTTTCATCAATAGCAGGAGCTTTTGTTAATTCAGTAAAAGCTGAATTGATTTTACGTCCCAAGTCTGCTAAAACCATGTTTCTATTTTTTATGTGTAGAAGGTAAAAGAAACAACAACTGTAGAAAAAAAAATGTGTGTTTATATTTTTGGGGGAAATGATTGGGTGATTTACCAAGAAATATTTTTTTTTTGAATTTTTGTTCCACAAAATCTTTTAATTCGGCTTTTTGATACTCTCACTATGCTTTGACAAAGTGTTTAGAAGTAATTGCGACTAATCGTTTGGCTTTCAGCACGAATGCGTCTTATATTTTGACATAAGTTTGACTTATCAGAACAATATTGATTTGTATATATCACCACTTTGTATCTAGTAGGTATAGCTAAATGTAATTCTTAATATATACCAAAATCTTTGACAGCTACATAACCTGCCTGCTTTACTTTGACTAACATCAATAGTATGTACAATAATTCCGAACCTGTTTTTTAAAAACTATTGCTCTCAATGACTAATAATTCGACAAATACTAAATCACTTGCCTGCATACATATACATGTGACTTATGACTAATCAAGTCCCTTGTTAGAGTCATATTGCATCCAGCAAAGTAATTTAGTTCTGCAACTTTCCTTCTTTGAGAATTCTGTGCATGTTTATGAATTACATATGCGTGTATGTCTATCATTTTCTTAACCAAATTGACAGCAAAATTCTAAAACCTCAGCATACATGACAATTAAAAAAAACGCTACAATGTTATGCACCAGTTTACAAAACGGTACTTATCTCTCACAATTTACATACTTACTTTTGTCGTTGGATGGTTTTCTATAGTTATTATAAGCTTAACTATGTGTTTTTGGTGTTTAGTACTGAATTAAATCACACTTTGTTAAAACCTCTCACACAAAAAGAAGCAGCGACTATTTCCTTAAAACATAAGAAAAAAGCTTTTTATTGGAGATTTAAATATTCCCCGTATAAAAGAATAAGAGAAATCATGATAACTTAATTGCATTGTAAGAAATGTTCAACATCGAATAAGTGGTTTTCAAACGGTATTTGCAAATCCTCTTGATAAGTCATATCCAATTCACTGTCACTTTCAAATTCAAATTCAAATTCTAAAAAAAAAAAAATTTGTATCAGCATATGCAAATATCACGAAATTAATGAAGATTTTTTACCATCATGTTGATAAAGTTGCATTGTGAGAGCATCCAATACATCATGATCTTGAAGTGAGTTGAATTCTAACATATCTTTACTAAGTAGTCTTACAACTTCATAAGCTGATACATCTGCATAATCACTAAAGTTGGAAACATCTACTACGCAGCTAGGCTCTGGTTCATAAGGCAATTCTATTTTTGGTTACTGTTAGTTTTTTTTTCTTCAGTTTTTATCTACAAAGCATGAAAACATATTACCGATTTCTCTAGGTGGACCATATTCAACAGAGGCTGTATCATCCTTATTCGTAGTTTCAGTGGCAGCAAATGCTCTTTGAGGAATAGGTAATTCATTGTCCATAATATCAGACATCATTTCTTTTCTATCATGAACATGACTATCAAAGCTACTGAAATCAAGGTCAAGGCCCTCAGGTGCCCACTCATTTTCTATAGTATCACGATGAGTAACTCATTTTATCTCTTTCTATCTGTTTCTATTTTAGTTACCTTGTTCGACACGACGATAGGTTTTTTCAATTGTTTGTCTCTTGGGTTCAGAATAATGTTTCAAACCTATTTGATTTTTTTTAAAAATTATTGAACACATTTTACAACAACCTACTTACCAACAGCAGATTCCGTTCTTTTAAGTGGAATCATCTTTTGTTTTTGTGAATCTAATCAAAAAATAATCAGTACATCTTCTTTTTTTTTCTTCTAAAAACAAAACAAAGTGTTTTGTATTTGCTCCTTTGCTTACTGCCTGTAACATTAGAGAGATCTTCAGATTTATTATTGTGTTTTACTTTTAAAGAAGGAGTGTTTGTCATAAAAGACTTGCTGAGACCTTCGGATCGAAATTGCTTGGCTCCTTTATTTAAAGTAGCATTATCATTTAGATCATTTTCGTCTGGCTTAGTCCTATTTCTATCTGAATTTCTGATCATATTGAAAGAAAAAAGAATAAGTTGCCTTTTTTTTATAAAAAAAACAAATAATAAGGGTGCATTAAACCAAGTCACTATCAATCACTGCATTGATATGCTTACCATCAAATAGAATTGGCTGTTATTGTCATAATAAAGAAGTGTAAAAAAAAAAGGAACCTGAAATATACTTGAGCAATCTATTCAGGCAAAGAATAATAAGAACATCTATAGTAGTGACACAGTAATTAGTTTCAAAAAGGTGTATCGATTGATCTATGAACGTTTTTTAATCCAAAGCTGTATCTATACACAGAATATATGTTCATTAATCCTATTTATATCCAAAGATAGTAATTCGAGAACCAGAAGTAAACGTATTAACACAGCCTATCAATCTCGCAGGGAAATGGAGGATCTTATGTGTCACTTATTGTTGAACCAAGTCAGCCATCATTCATACGATAGAATACTTTGATAATTTCTATAACTATTTCATGAATTTAAAACCTAGTTAATGGTTTCTGAATGGTTGTGATAAGATGAAAGCTATAATATATAAAATCTTTATTTTATTTTTCTCTGAAGTAGTATCTATAAGGATTGAGACATTATGAACAAACGGGCATATACTTACGTATACAATCAATTTCAGTTATACCTTGCATTGTTACATATGCTGCAGTCTTTACATAATTTTACGAACATATCAATTAAATGAAAGTTTAATATAATGTTTAGTTACATCTGACTACATTTAATGTTTTTTAAACCTTTTTTTTTTATATATATATACCATTGCATTGCGTTATCAAAGCCTCTAAGCTACCCTATGTGTTTATTGATCTTAATTAAGTTTTTTTTATTTTTTTATTTTTTTTTTTTTTTGATAAAGAGAAATCTTAAACAGGTTGATTCTTATCAACCGCCTGGACGTTCATAACCCAAAGTGACACCCGTTTTATTTTTCAATTAAACTTACAATCTTTTTTATTATCCTGTAAAACGGAACGCGACATTCAGGCAGAGTTTTTCCAATAGACCTTTCGAACTCAGTTCTGAACAGTGTTGAGTGAACGGCGTAACTCACATTAATTCCTTTCCCCTTTATAAAATAGTTATTTTTCAGTATTAATAAAAGAAGCTTTCACCACTCTAAGAATATATTACTGGGACTCGCAAGTTAAGCGCTGTAGTTTAGCACGACAATTTGGATCAAGTAACCGGTATTCTATAAGAGAGCATCATTGATATCGAGCAAATCAATATCCATACAACTTGTAGATATAACAAGAATTTGGTAGCTTATCGTCCCTTTTATAACTTTATTGTCTTATTCAACGTATCATCTAAGTAAGGCTAACTTGTGCCTTCAATTAGACCTTTGTCAAATTCAACGTCACGATCTCATGGCAAATTTACAACACCAAAAAAAGCGAAGACCCTTATGAATTTTTTCAAAAATCATAAATGTAGATATCTTTACATGAAAAAGGTTTTAAAGTTTAGCTTTTCAATGCTTTCTAATGTAGAATTCTACGCTCTTTCCAACTATACAAAAATAAAAGTAGCCTAATAATAAAGATTATGGGTTGTTGTCAGAAAATGGAGCTACCATTTTTGGGAGAGTATCTATACATCTAAACAAATAAAACTAAATATATAGCAAAATCCAAGTGTCGGGAATAACTTTTTCGACTTTTTCAGAATATTTGATACTTGTAAAAGAACAATGTAGATAATCTTTCCAGAGTCAGTGCGAAATATCTCTGTAATATTTACAAGATCCATTACTATGAAATTGAACAAAAAACTATCAGGTCCTAATTTAACGTGAATATAACCCAGCAGTTGTATCAGTAAATGGAGGGCCCTGGTTATTTGAAAGAAGAAACTATATAGCGTGGGAACTGAACTCGGTTGATAAAAAAAAGAAAGATAGGAGCGTTATATCGTCTCGAATAACTGCTACATATTATATTATTTATAGGTAGTGTAAGAGCGAGCTTCTCAGGATAAAAGCGAACGACATCATTTCTCACTAACTAATTAGATTTATCTGTGTACATAAAATAATGCTGTCAGTCTTAATTGGTGGATGAATCAAGCCTAATTAAGAGAGAGTATGATAAGTTAGCATATGTTGTACTTGCGATATATTATCGAGAAAGAAGAGAAAATTTACCCTTGTTGTTGCAGACATTGAAAAAATGATAATATTATACATATACAATTGAAAATAGCAAAGGATACTTTGTGACTCCGCGAATGAAAAGGTACTCTTAGCAATTGAGTTGGACGAAAGAATTCAAGGTCTGGTTATGCCGAACTCAAAGAATGATATAAATCCTAAGAAGTATAATAATTCAAAAAATTATCTTCACAAATTATATTGTCTGTGAGTGAAAAGATCGTTATCGCAACGGATCAAATTGGGTGCTACGCTAATAAATACTCACAATGAACAAAAAAAAAATAGTCTATGAGCTGTTATTATAAGATATTTTCTGGGAAAAAAAGTGTCATACAGAAACGTAATAATACAAATATTATTGGTGAATGAAACTATGATTATTTGTTTATACACATCATTGAAAAGATGTAAATTACACATTTAGCCGATCCTAAGCAGTAAGCACTGTGTAACATTTGCATCCGGTTGAATCTACAACAAAAAAATCAAGATTGGGAGTACAGATGACCATTACCCTTCTAGTTTTTTTGTGGGGAAACGGAATCACTTTTACTTTATTTATTTTTCCCCCCGCCTCCTTTATATTCTTTCAATCTTTCTAAATCGTATATAAAAATATTTAAAAAAATGGTAGATACAAGTAATTAAAAAGGAACGTGTAAATCATGGAGATGACTGATAATCATAAGGCAAAAATTACACAAGATTGAGCTTACATCAGCATGTATAAAAACCCAAAGAATGAGGATTCCTCCTACCATATCTACGTCACGCGTGACTTTTGTTTAATCTACTTCATTTTTTCCTTGGTATGCCTCGATTGCTCATCACCCCCATCAGTTTTCGGGATAAGCAAAATGAAATAATTAAATTAAAAAGCCCCTGCAAAATTGATTATTTTTTTCTCTTCTTCTTTTTTTTTTAATACTCACCAAAAAAAAACCAATTATTCACCATGGCAGATAAGCATTCAGCAGTTCTTGAGGAAATCAAGAAGAACATTCAATCACTTCACGAGAAATTCGACGCTCTTGAAAAGAAGGTCCAAGGTGGTGTTCCTAAGCAAGAGTTACGTATGATTATTATGGGTCCTCCCGGTGCTGGTAAGGGAACTCAAGCTCCTGCTATCAAAGAAAAGTTCTGTGCTTGTCACTTAGCTACTGGTGATATGCTTAGAGCAGCCGTTGCATCAAAGTCTCCCCTTGGTGTCGCTGCCAAGAAGATCATGGATGAAGGAGGACTTGTTTCTGACGATATTGTTGTTGGTATGATTCAAGAAAACTTGGATACTAATCCTGAATGTAAAAATGGGTAAAGTATATACTTATATCATATAATGGAAAAAGTGAAAGTGAAAAAAAAGAGTGGTTTTTTTTGTTAAAAAAAAAAAGGGTATTGTAACACATGAATTATGTTATCTAATTTGCATGTGATGTATATTTAATAGTTTCATTCTTGATGGTTTCCCTCGTACTGTTGGTCAAGCTGAAAAGTTGGATGAGATGCTTGAATCTAGACATAAGCCTTTGAACTCAGTTGTTGAATTAGTTATTGATGACAACCTTCTTGTTTCTCGTATCACTGGTCGTTTGATCCACCCTTCTTCTGGTAGATCATATCACAAGGAATTCAAGTAAGTTATGCAAATAAAAATGACTTTAACGATAAATACTTATCATTCTATTTTAGCCCTCCTAAGTCTCCTATGAAGGATGATGTTACTGGTGAACCTCTTATCCAACGTTCCGATGATAATGCCGAAGCATTAAAGAAGCGTTTAGAAGCTTTCCACAAGCAAACCGTACCTGTTGCTGAATATTACAAGAAGAAGAACATTTGGTATGGTGTTGATGCTGCTCAATCCCCCAAGGCTGTCTGGGCTTCTCTTTGTGCTATCTTTGACAAGACCCTTTAGATTCAATGTATTTAGTTTTCGTATTATAATAAAAAAAAAGAGAGAAAAGAAAAAAAAAGTAAATATAAACATATTAGCATCCTTATAGCTTTTATTTTATTTTATTTTTTTTGTACCAACAGAAATTTTGCATAAAAAGTCAACTTTTGGTGTCTTTCACGTATTTTTAGGATGAATGAGAGTGTGATATATAGTATTCGTGAAACTTTTCATTAATAATGCTTTTGAGTTGCAAGAACCATTTAAAAAGTTTTTCGGCTCTTTTTTATAATTATCTCTATACGCGTCCATATTACATAGTGCTTTGTGTTTAGCTTTTCGTATTAACTACAGGTATTATGTTATATATCTGTCTACAGGACTTCCCAATGATATTGGAAAGTTGCTGGAACATAATTATTAATGCCAGTAAAGTTTTTGATAAATTTTATGTCACGACGATTGAAGTATAAAACCTAATAAATGTGGTGCAATAACCTCCAAAAAGAATTTATGCATTAATGAAACTCTCTCTTTTAACCATTACCTTTCATCACTAGGAAAGTGATAGAATACAAAAAGTAAACAAAATACATCATTGGCTAAAAATAGTAACGTCATCAATATTCTATTATAGATAAACAAGGATCGTATTTTGACGACAGTTTTTTTTTCTTCTTCTTCTTTGTCAAGTCTTTGACCGCTGACACTTATTATACTTTGCTTCATTACTGGGACCATTCATTTGATTCATATGTCTACGTCTATACAAGATGGCTTTTAGTGTAGGGTAGGGTGTTTATTCGTCCTCTTTCTTCTTCTCGCTGTTCTGATTCACACCCGTGGATCTTAACCAACATGTTCAAAACTGGCACCACTGTTATTTTATAAAGGGCTGCAGACCTTTATTTTATAATAGGATTTAGAGGTAGGGGGCGAGTTAGCCTTTGTCGCACCATCATAGGCGCGGGAAAAAGACGGGTATCAAGATCTTACTAAGGTCTTCCTCTATACCTCTTGGAACAAGTTGAGAGTTGAAGAAATTTATCTAATTGGTGGCTATTTCTTCTTACGTCAGAAGGAGGTTTGGTCATATAAGCCTAACTGATGTCTACACTATTGGCACCTATCATCTTGCGGGCTATGTTTCTAGTGGCTTGCTCACTGCATTCGACGCGGCACTGGTGCGGTTCCTTCGCTATGTCAAGGTACTTTCCACATCATCTTCAACCCCTTTCTGTAATGGAAAGGCATAAAGTAGGTGTGTATCGGAGTGCTTAGTGGTACTGAGTAGAGGTATACCGGCGTGTACGTCCTCGATCTCTTTATCCAGAGTCCCTACTGAATGGTTCTTGTTGCTTGTAAATGTGGCTGTGGCACTTGAGCTTGAAGGTAGGAATGTTCTTTCCAGTTTTGAAGCGTAGTTTTTCTTTTTTGTTGAAGTTCTTCTGAATGGATTCAACTTAGAAAGCTACAACAATATTTTTGGGACCAGATGTACTCTCGCCTTCTCGTGGCTGTTTGTCCTGTTAGTAGCAAAAAGTAAATATTTATTAATACTTTTGTGAACTAAGAAGAGTACCCTTTTTTAATCTTTCTCATCTTTTTCATCATCTTTTTTAATAATACTCAAAAAATAAAAATACCTACGACCATATGTCTACAATATATTATATTTCCCATTGTTTTAGAAAGTTTTTTTTGAATTATATAACAGACATTTTTATTTTAAGCAAAGAACTGACTATGACTTAAGTGCAGGAAAGGACAGGGCTAAACCATTACAGTTGCCTTTTGGAGAATAGAAGAAGACTGTCTTTTTTTTATAGACAAGAGCCTTTGAGATACATTGCTATAATTTTTCTTTTTTACTGCGGTATTCAACATGAACAGTAACGATACATCTCCATTATCCGAACAATCTTCTTTATCAGACTTTGAAACAGACGGAGAAATCACTACTGAACTTGAACAGCTTGGAGTTGATCTAGTAGATCAAAATGTTCTCGAAAAGTCACTTATGGAAAAGGTTAGGATAGACATATTTTCTATTGAATACTAAAGAATAAATTGAGCAGGCCGATCAAGCCATAAACGAAAGAGAAGACGAATTGGATAAGAAAAGACTAGATAAAGCTAGAAAAGAAATAATGTTAGTGTATTCTATATTACTATCGTTTGAAATACTCATTTTTATATGTAGACTTGCACAAAAGCAACTTGAGACATTAAAAATAAAACTAAAAGAATCTTTGGATAAAGAAAAATTAACATCAAAAATAACAGAACAAGCAAATAAGTTAAGAAATGCAACTCAAGACGAAAAAGATATTTTAAGTCGTTTAAAAGATCGTGAAAATGAGCGTTTAAAGTTAATAAAACCAATGGATAAGAATGCTAAACAAGAGAATGAGACACAACGAGAATATTTGATTAGAACAGGTAAAGTTACACCTTTTTCCAACTTACCGCAAGAGACACATCAAACAAAATTATATGATACCAAAGCTACTTCAAATACTGTTTTTCCCGGTTCTGGACATATGATGTCACATCAACATTTACACGCTCCACAACATCAAATTACAAGCAATAAACGAAAAGTTTCTTCCAGTGATGAAGAGGACGATGAATATAAAGACGACGAAGAGGAAGAAGAAGAAGAAGAAGAAGAAAGTACATTGTTAGATTCTGATGATGAATTTGATTTATCAGATAAAAAGAAACGTAGTGTTAAAAAATTGGATGAAATTTATGATGATGACGGTTCAGAAACAAATTATCAAAAGAGACTAAATGATTGGATTCAGCAACGACAAATTATGCGAAATCAGGTTACACATGTAAGTAAAATGCATAAAATAATGAAAAAAAAAAACTAATCGTCTTAATAGAGTGACAATGATCTCGAGGAAGAAATATTTAAAGCACATCCAAACTTTAAAGATATTGAATTTGATAATGGCTTGAGAGTACCTGGTGAGCTTTGGGATTGCTTATTTGATTATCAAAAGACATGTGTTCAATGGTTATGGGAATTACATTGTCAGAAAGTAGGTGGTATTCTTGGTGATGAAATGGGTCTTGGTAAAACAATTCAAGTGATTGCATTTTTATCAAGTTTATATTATTCCAAAATATTAGGTCCTGGTCAACCTTCTATTATTGTATGTCCTGCTACCGTTATGAAACAATGGGTCCAAGAATTTCATAAATGGTGGCCACCTTTAAGAGTTGCTATATTGCATGCTAGTGGTACAGGTGTAAAAAAGGCTATCGAAATGGAGACAGAAGATATATATGTCAGTAGTGACGAACAAAATGATGAATATGAACCTGATCGTAGAGGTAAAACAAATAAAAAAAATAAAGCAAAATCAAGCGTCAAAAGCATTTTGACTACCAAGGCCGGAAGAAATGCAGCAGCTCTGGTTTCTGATTATGTTAAGAAAGGTGGAATTTTAATAACTACATACAGTGGCGTACAAAGTTATCGTGAAATTTTATTAAAACATCGCTGGGGGTACGTTGTATTAGATGAAGGTCATAAAATAAGAAATCCTGATTCAAGTACAACTTTAGCTATTAAAGGATTTAAGGTAACACATTTGTATGGAAGCCTGAAAAAAAAAATTGATATTTATATTATAATAGACCCCCCATCGTATCATATTGTCAGGAACACCAATTCAAAATAATTTAAAAGAATTATGGTCATTATTTGATTTTATATTTCCTGGTCGACTAGGTGTAAGCTATAAAGTACATGATTATAAAATATATATTTTATTAATTTAGTTTCTGTCAAAATAGACACTTCCTGTATTTCAAACACAATTTTCAGTGCCTATAGGCATTGGAGGATATGCAAATGCTACCAACGTGCAAGTTCAAACTGCTTATAAATGTGCATGTATGTTGAGAGATTTAATCAACCCGTATTTACTCCGTCGTATGAAAGTGGACGTTGCATCTGATTTACCAAAGAAAAACGAACAAGTTTTGTTTTGTAAATTAACTAAAACTCAAAGACAAGCTTATCTTCAGTTTATTCACTCAAAAGAAATGGACTCAATTCTGGAGCATCGGCGTCAAGTCTTGTTTGGTATTGATATTGTTAGAAAAATATGCAATCATCCCGATATAATCAATTTGACTTTATCGCATTCTGATCCTGATTATGGAAACCCAGAAAGAAGTGGAAAAATGATTGTCGTAAAGGCACTCTTGAATATGTGGAAACAGCAACAACATAAAGTTTTATTGTTCTGTCAAACACGTCAAATGCTGGACATTTTAGATATTATGATGAGAAAGATAGGCTATAATTATTTAAGAATGGATGGTACCACACCTGTAAATCAAAGAATGTCTCTTGTAAATGAATTCAATAACTCAAGTGAGGTTTTTGTATTTCTATTAACAACTAAAGTCGGCGGTCTTGGTCTTAACTTGACTGGGGCAGATAGAATTATTCTGTACGATCCTGACTGGGTAAAATATCAATTTAATCGATTATTTATCTCTTATTTATACCTTTTTAAAGAATCCCTCTACAGATATGCAAGCGAGAGAAAGAGCGTGGCGATTGGGTCAAACAAAGGAAGTGACTGTATATCGTCTGATGACAAGTGGAACAATTGAAGAAAAGATTTATCATCGACAGATTTATAAGCAATTTCTTACCAACAAAATCTTGAAAGATCCTAAACAGAGACGGTTTTTTGATGCTAGTAACTTACAATCCTTATTCACTTTAGCCTCAGAAGATGCAATAGGCACCGAAACAGGTGAGTTGTTCAAAGGCACTGAAATCAATTATCGTAAAAATTCGAAAAAGAGAAAGACAGAAGACGAAAAACAACTGCGTTCAATTGAAGGTGTTGACTGCTTGGAGCAATAGTAAGTATATGTATACTTAATTCTGGTAGTTTTGACTTATATTTTTACATGTAGTGCTGGAGAAACAATAGAGAGAGAAGAAAGGAAGAAAGAAAGCGAAGATCAGGTTCTTCAGAGTTTATTTGAAATGACTGGTATTCAAAGCGCTCTTCAACATGATCAAATTATGGATTCTACTTCCCATGATACGGTTTTTATCGAACGTGAAGGTAACTGAAAAGAATATTTTAATCTTGTGAAATTGTTATTAATATAATATAATATAGCAACTATTATTGCTGAAAGAGCTGCTGCTGCATTAAAAGAATCTAGACGTCAAAGAAGGTTAATTGATATTGGTACACCTACTTGGACAGGCCGCTCGGGAACAGCAGGAGCACCGCGTCAATCATCAAATCATAATATACCCCTAAAGTTTGGTAATAAGAAGAAGCTTTCTTTTCCCACAGATAATGATACCGCTCCTTCTCTATTTGGATCTGGTAAGAAGTCTGGGTTTAGTAAAGGAAACAAGTTATCATCCGGTACATTGCTTGCCAGAATGAAAGAAAGAAAAACAATGGAAGGTAAATGGATATTTAAAGTTTTATAAAAAAAAGAATAAATTTCTAAAATAAATGTGCAGAGACGCCTACCGACTTAGATAGCACTAAGCAAGAAGGCATGATTGCCAAAATAAGAGACTATCTGTCAGCCAATGATGGTCGCGCTACATCACAAGATATTATGAACAACCTTGATATTAGTATAAATCAAGAACAGATAGTTATTTTTAGAAAGATGTTACAAGCCATAGCAAGATATCAAAAAGATCAATCAGGTAAAGGAGTTTGGGTACTTACAAAAGATTTTGTTTAAAATTTCAAATAAAAGCTTTTTAAAAATTCAGTTCATAAAAATATTGTAAGGCTATATTATCTGAAATAATGCATTTTGCATAATCCAGTGGTGTTGATGGTCATAGAAAGAACGCTTGACTGTCAAAATCTACATACTGAATATTGTTTTTGAGACTTAGTTTGCATCTTTTTGAGACTAATAAGTTCGGATTTATTTGGGACTAGGTTTGATAATATTTGGGGCCTATGGACATTTTAATTATAATAAACCAGCATCTACAATCACTCAAAGTAATCTCGGAGACAGAATCTATTATCCTAGGTGCCAATAAATTTGGTTTCTTTTGATACGTGTGTTGTCTATAAGTATCCTACTCATATTTGGTTGTTTTCCTCAGGATATGCTTTTATTCATTGGAATCAACTACAGTAATTTTATTTCAAGTCTTTTTAAAAAAACAAGCAATTTTTAAGCCGTGCTGAATGATTCATGGTGTAGTGATTTTACAACCAGTAAGTGCAACTAAGCTTTTATTCCTTGAGATATCAGTTGCTATTTTTCTTAATAGATAAAATCAAATACATTCAAATATATATATATATAATATATAGTACTAGTTATCCAGCAGAAGATAAATTTATTTTTTAACACTACATCCTGAAATTTACAAGTTTAAAAAGATTCCATTTATTATGATGCTGTTGCAAATCCAGGAAAACACTTACCTGCTTATTTTAAACTAGGAGAGATATGTATGCGAGTCTAACAAGCTCAAATTATTCCAATGCTTCCCTGTAAGAAAGACTTTTATTCCATCATAATAATATTGAAAAAATTCTAAAGCAAATTGGATAAAGAGTATATACATCTGGGGGAAAGTCCTAAATCTATCTTCAAAACCTTTCAAAACAAGACCTAGACAGACCTATAAAGTTCGGAGGAACTATAATGACAGATGGTATAGGTATTTCTGTAATAAAACAAAATTTCGATATGTCTAAAGGTGGTACAAGTAATCCCAAGTCTAGTTTAGTGGAAGAAGAAGAATTCAAATATATATTGAACAAATCCCCAACGAAGAACTTCGATCTACAGATAGAAAACGTGCATTCATTGATCCTGGTCGACGTGATCTAATTTATTGTATGCACGAAGATAGCACAGTCAATAGCAAAAAAAAAAAAAAAAAAAAAAAAAAAAATTACAGGTACACGAAAAATAAAAAAAACAAAAGGAAAAAAATCAACAAAATTTAAAAAGCTGCGGCAACAGTTTAAACCAAAAGACATTCAAGATTGGAAGATAAACTCAGCAAGTGCTCGCCACTTACAGTAAAGAAGGAAGCATTTGTTGAACACTTAAAGATTAGAGCTGAAGTTACTTCTAAGATGCAAGAATACTATTCAAATGAAGATGTAGAGAAGGATAAGAGGAAGAAAGACTTGACCCCCTTTAGAAAGATGAAGCTCAGGGCCTATATCAATAAATTCAATCAACCAAACGTTTATCAAAAAACATCAAAAAAAAAGTTTAGAAAGGATTGTATCTTAATTTTGGGAAACTGGTCTGCTTCCCACACAAGTTTTCACGGACCCATTAAAGGAAACGGATTAAGAAAAGAAGGGTTTAAAGTTTATCTTTTGGATGAGTTCAAAACTTCTAGTATCTGTCCTTCTTGTGAAAACAAGCTATCAACTTTTAAATAATGCATTAATCCAAGGCCATACCGGCGTTCGACTAGTCCAAAAGTAACTTCCCATGGGCTTTTAAGGTATTTCTTACATATTTTATATCAATGAAAAGTTTAAATAACTTGTGATTTAGATGCTTAAATTAAACCTGTTTGAAGAAACAGGCATTAACTGAAAAGGATCAAGAGAATATAAAGTATCGACTATGGAACAGGGATTTTGCTGCTGTATTAAATTTTAGGAAGATCGTAATTAGCTTAATGACTACATCCCAGAAACCTGCGATATTCTTGAGAAGTCAAAAAGACTCAATCAAAAGAAAAAACTATGACCCAATCAAAATGGGAAAAAAAAACTCGTCTTCAACAATAACTATCCTCCTTAGTTATCGCTTTGGAAAACCTTGATACAGGTAAAGCCTTAAAACGTCTATATAAGAATCACATTACTAACTTTTTCAAACTTTATTTAATTAATCTTCAAAATTTATTCCATCAACTTTCAAACTTGGCTTTATTAACTTTTAAATTTTTTCCCATTAATTTCCATATTAATCCCCAAAAATAGTGGGAAACCCTGCAGTGTAGTTACTAAAGTCGGTACATCAAATTAATGCGTGCATCTCTATGGCAAGAATTTGGTCGTGACTACATATCATACGCATTTTTTATTTTGTTTTCTTTTTTTTTTTTTTTTTTTTTTTTTTTTGCTTGATCAACATTATACAGTAATTGAGTCTTTCGATTCATTTCTTTAATAATAGTTTATAACAGTTTATAGCAAAATTAAAAATGACAATAGACGAATTTGATGCAGAAAGTGCTTTAGCTGATATAAGCCGTAAAATGTCGAATGTTTCTATCCATAAGTCTAATTCAAAGGATGACCGTGTTGAAAAGGACGCTGTAAGTTAAACGGAGTTTTGGTTGTTTAAGAACCGACTGCTTTAATATTGAATTATTGAAATAGTTACCTCGTATTCGTACCTTATTATATTCAAATGACAGAAGACAAATTAAAGAAAGTGTTCGTAACTTTCGTCGGTATTTAACACAAGGTATAATTAAACTATTTGATTTTGTCAGTATAGTAATAATGTGATAACAATGATAGGATACAGTGGCGAACATGATGTGGATGATTTGTTAAATTTGCATATTTTGCCACGCATAAAAGAACTGATGGAATATGATACAGGGAATTCTATAAAGGTTGATATGAAGTTTTTTATTTGTTTTCTATTCCTGTACTTATCTTAATTTTATAGTTTGAATGTACTTGGATCGTAACAAATATTGCTGTAAGCCAATTGATATAATGCACATTCTTTGAAAAAATCAATTAAATTTTCTATAAACAGGCTGGCACAACTGCCCAAACTAATGCAATCATTAAAGCTGGATTTGTTGACTTATTGCTAAATTGTATGAGCGATAAAAATTCAAGCATGGATTTAGTATCTCAAGCTGCTTGGGCTTTAGGTAATATTGCCGGAGAAGCATCTTCTTTTCGAGAAGAACTAATGCGGAAGGGACTTACGAACTACATCGTTACTGCACTCAATTCTATTTACGATGAACTATATGATGATGCAAATGAAACATTACGTAGTGATGGCAAGATGATGTTTGAAGATACTGAACACCAATGCAACATTGAATCCCTGTTATGGTCTTTATCAAATATGTCTCGTGGCGGATTTTGTGTTGCCGAATATTATCTAAATGTAAGTTTGATGATATGTTAATACATGATTTATTTATATATTTCTTCATTATAAAAAGTACCTTGCTATGTTTGATGTTCTTTCAAAATATATTTTATTTAACTGTCCTAAATTTGAAGTTGAAATCTGGTAAGAAATTGTAGTATTTACATCAGCTTAAAAGATATGCATTAACGAAAAAATTACATTTTAGTTGGGGGTTATCTCGTGTTTTATATAATATGCATAAAGTAACACCATTCCATGAAAAGGTTGTTTTTACAGATGAGTTTAATGCAAGACTGATTGAACTTTTACGGTTGTTATCTTTATATACACAAATCTGTCTTTGTGATTTATTAATTCTTTTCTATTAGTAACGGCAATACCGAGGTGGTTACTCCTGTAATCCGAACAATTGTTAATATATCATGTGGACCAAACGAAAGTGTAATTGGCTTATTGCGTACACGATTGTTAGAGAGTATTACTCGACTTTTAGATCCCCACGCACCATCCATAATTCGTAAAGATGCATATCTTGTAGTATCAAACATGGCTGCCGGAACTCCAGAGATGATTAAGCATGTTATTGACCATAAAATAGTAATTTCAAATGTAGTGGCACATATAACTGTCCCAGGATACACGTATAGCTCCAATGATGCAGAATGGATTCCGATGTTATATAACTCCAGCTATGATATTCGAGATGAATGGAAAGTAACCAAAGAAGCACTTTGGATTATCAGTAATATCATTTCTCTGGGTAGTGGTTCATCTGTTCGGTAATTTTTTTTTTATGTTATTATATAAATGGAATAATTGTTTAACTTTTCTCTATAGGGAGTTAATGAATGATCACCCTAGATTAACTGAATTGTTGGTTACTTTACTTAGCTACCATGATATACCACTGGATGTTAGTGAAAAAGCTGTGGAGTCTGTCATTAGTTTGATCCAAAGATCAAATAAATGGGCTACGTATAGCAAAAATATATATGTACAGTCACTACTTAATCTAGGTATCCGATCATCAATCACTCGTCTTCAGCGCACTAACCAAAATCCTGGATTAAAAGACTTATGTTCAAAACTTGACAAATTGTTGATAGCTTCAGAAGAAGACCTAGTGCAAACTGTAAAAGTATCAAACTGCATGGAAAGCGCTTTCGGTTTACCTACTGTGAGCGAAATTAAATCTAGAAGTAGCAAGAGAAGAGTCATTCGTAGTATTGAAGACGGGGACATTAGGCTTATTTCAAACGCTGTTAACAATTTAAACATTTAATAATATTATAATTTAATAAAAGAGATAATTTGTTGTAACGTCCATCATAATATATATGTATCTTTCGATTTTATAGCATAAGAATAATGATTGTTATTCAACTGGTACGCTTCTTTAGATTCTATCTGCACAAGAAAGGGGCTTGGTAGTCGCTAATATGATATCATCTAACACATGCATATTTCTTCGTATATTATGCTAACACTAAAGGTAATTGGATACCTCTTAAAGAAAAGATGTAGTTGACTGAATCTGGCATTTATTACAAAAGCTTTCTTTATCTAGTTTCAATACAGATTGAGACACTAAAGATATGCATTTAGATAAAGAATACTAGAAGCAACAAAGATAATGTTACATATTCATTGAATTATTGCATTATTTAACCCAAAAAAAAAAAAATTTAACTATGTAAAACCTTTTCAAAATTGACCACAAACAGAAGTACGAGTAAAAATAACAAGATCAGTTTTCTATGAACAGCCAAAGATTTATTATATGAAGAGCGTCACCTTATAAATAGATGTGTTGGAAATACAACAACACAAAGCTGCCTTATACCATGATCTTCCTGTCTGGGAAGAGAAAATTTACACCGCTGTCATAAATAATTAATGACATTAAGCTCTACATATTGCGTCCACTCTTAATTAGACGCTTTTCCTTTCACGTGGACTCCAAACGTATGACCAAATGAGGTTTAAAAACCTGACAAGCATTTTCCACTCACTTTTTTAAAGAGCAACTTGTTAATTGTGACCGTATCTTGACTGACTCTCCCTCTTTACTCTTTCTTACATGTCAAAACCAGGATCTTCGCTATATCAAAAGCTATCTTTGCTTTATAAAACTACTAGGTTTCCTTGGAAGAAGCATGCTCTTATTGGGTTTGACTTGAAAGGAAATGAATATTGGGATTGTCCTAATCCATTGGGTAACTCATAATCTCTTTTTTTTTTCATGAAATTTTAATTAACTTGCTGAAATATATTCAAAGGTGGAAGAATGAAGCGATGGGTTCAAATGAGTGATAGAAAAGCTAATAATGATTTAACTGTATTCTCACAAGACAAATTACCTGGTATGTATAATAAGCCTCTTCATTCAACCAAAACTCATGTATTTTTTTTTTATCAGTCCAATGGCAGGCTTGGTTACGACACACCAGAAACGTTGCCCCTACAATTAACGATCTTGTACAGGAAGAGAGAAGAAGAGCGCTAATTCAAGATAAAGCGAAAGCATTAGATCAGGAATGGACTCAGGTAATACGTACAACAACAAAAGTTTAATATGTTTTTAACATCGATGTAGCGTAAGTTGGAGTTACAAAAGATTCAGGAAGAGGAAGAATTAGAACTTGCTCGTTTAACAGCGACGGATAAAGGTAAGATATTATAGATAAAGAGAAATTATACTTATTATCATCTGCAGCGCAAGAACAAACAAATAAATCCTCGCAGCCAACTGGTCAAGGTGACACATTTGTACCAGGTGAATGGAACCCTACTAGAGTGAATAGATGAATATTTTTCAAAATTAAAGTATTGTTAACAGCTACTATTTCAACCGTCCAATTGTGGCCGATTTGGCTATAGTCCTTTTTACTTATTGACTCTCTGGGCTTTGATACTCTTTCTAATAAATAATAAAACACGCTGCTGCCATTATTACTATATCTTTTTTTTTTAAATTTTCAAACTTTGTTCATTATCGCTGCTTTGGTACCAAATAATCTTGATTTGGGTCTATCTGCCTTAAAAATAGGTAAAGAAAGAGTACATGCTATTGCGGAAAAAATACTTACATTTTATCATGAAAACGAAGAAAAAACCACTAATAACCCTTCACCGTTATTGCCTTTATCAACTAAATACAAGTACTCTGTGTGTATCTGTCATAAATAAAAACTTTGTTGACTATATAATTTTTAAATATCATTCACTAGTTATGTACATTACTATAATTGTTAATTTTCTTTATCCTTGAGGACATGCCATTTTGCTTAAGCAAAAATAAAGCAGCCATATCAGTTTAAATAACTATACAATTGCATTAAAACTTTTGGTGATCAATACCAAAAGGTAATATAATTCTTGATATACATATACACATTGTGTTTATTTCTATTCTCTATAATCTTACTTACTTTAATCAATGAATGAATCGAGGCGTTATCCATGATAAGATAAAAAAAAAGCTCCCCCCCCCTTTCGCTTTAGGATATTGTTCGTCCATGTTGTCCAATGTCTCTCTTACAAATAATTAAGATAATGATCAGTTGTCGTAACTGTCTTTACGTAAAAAAAAACAAGCTGATTATGAATTAGAAAGGTAAAAAAATAAAGAGGTAAATAATATACAATATCAATCATCAATAATCCTCACTTCTACACAATCAATCAATCTCAGTTAACATCTACTCAGGAGCTCCATACCGAATACCTTGAATAACAATCAACCTGTGTCTCATCGACTTACAAGTCCTTAACTTTACTTAAAACTAAAGCCTTATTTTATTAGCAATTATCTTAAATCACATATAGGCACACGCTCAGAACCAATGTTAATTCAGGTCTCTCTGAATAATACTCTCACTTTTAATGACCTCTAAAAGATAGTACAAGTGGGCGTTTTGAAGAAAGAGCCCTGATTTATTTGAAACAATAACGAAAGGAAATATTTTATCGCAGAAGCTCAATAAAACTGCTGAATGGACCGACCATGTCCTCCTTTAACAGTTCCTTTTGTCGTATTTGCGTCATCTCTACTTATAAATATAGGTAAGTAGATCAGGGTTATAAACTAAACATAATAATAAAAACCTGACATATCTTCATAATAATATACATGTTTAACATTGTATATTATTATCAATATCTTGAACCTAAGGAAATATTCTATATTCAAATGCATATACAAATTGACGTAAAATAAGATCAATGGTAAAAAACCAAGATCAAATAATAAAATATAATTGAGAATAAAACAATACAAATAAAGTAAATACTCAATTCATATTAATAGAAAATAAGAGATATTTACCGGTAATAGTCTCGATACAAGCTTAGCTACCTTGTTTTGGGGTAAGAACGGCTATTACTGGCAAAAATACATTATAATCTATTAATATTAAATAGTAATATTATATAACCTGTTTACAAAATAAATAAAAAAGAATAACATTGTTGGAATAAAGATTATCCCAGCAACTGTCAATTCTATCCCGAAACTGGGAAAACATGATATCAATCTAAGAATAAGGTTGATCAGGTCGTATGATAGAAAAATAGTTCTTGTCAATTTAAAAGTATGCGCATTTACCAATGAAATCTGTAACAACGGAATCCAGACTAATAACAACCATGTAAGTAATTACAAGGTGATCTTTAGTCAGGAACCAGATATGTTGTTATCCAATCGGGTAGATAGGATCCACGATTATTTATGGTCAATTCGAAAGAGTAGAACGTACTTATTCAAAAGCAGAAGAGTTGGGTATAGATTCATTTAAACCCATCAAAAAGATGGTCCTTATTCAAACACAACTCATCAGGATATTCAAGATATAAAAGATGATTATTATTTTAGTTTAGAAGAGTTCTTTTCAGTTTTATTTTATCTAATAAATCAACCCTAAGTCTTTTCTCATTAATTACTGATTGTCCACACCTTTAACCCGAGGTGTTCGCTCTCAAGTTCATCAAAATATTCTTTTTGTAATTGAATTTCATGCTATATGCCATAAAGAAAAAACCAAAAGGACCAAGTCAATACCAAGTTAGGGTATACTAGATAATAAAATGCACTTACATAAACATAGGCGAACAGATTCAATACTTTCAGCATCTTCCTTTTATCTGAATGTACTAACGGAATCTCGGCAGAGCCACATTCCATTGCTTTCCAGGTTGCTCTATTCTTCAGAGAGTACTGGACAAGAGATAATTTTTTCTGGATCACTTGTACTGAATATACATTGATTTTTTTCATTGTATTGATGGAAGCTTTATCGTACTTGCACATTATGCCTAATAGAATATCGGTAGCACCGACAAGGTTCTTTACTGAATCCTCTTGTGTGTGAGGTATGTTTTGAGCGGCGTTATAGCTACAGATAAAGCAGTTCTCAACCAATCAATCAAACTCCTGTAATAAAATGCGTGTATTAACTTACCCAGAAGATCCAATAACAATGTACATATTCTAACACCGAAAAATTCTATTTAGTGCCACAAAATCTTCGTTTTTATTTTGGCACTAAATCGAGCGCCCACTGTATTAAATTCATTAAGGGTCTCTTTGCTAGCGAAAGTCTTGTTAGAACTAAAACAAAGATCTGTTTTTTGTGTTATTAAAGAGAGACAATCATTGTCAATCGTCGGTGTATTAGGTGGAACTACACGTGTAGCCGATTGCATTGTGAAGTTTTTTTTGTTGACCTTAAGATTTAAGACCCTATTTTATGGGGCGATTTAGTTTATCTGTGCATTTTATCGGTGCTGGGTAAAAGAGTAGTAAAAAATGAGGTAGTAAAATCACGGATGAATTTTTCTCCAACTAGCCGTTATGCCACCAAAATACTTACCAGTTTTTTTTAAGTATAATACTGGTTTTTTTCACAAAAAAACAGGTAGTTTTTTCTTTTTTTACTTATAATTTGGACAAAAAAGAAAAAAGGATCATTTTCTATTTGAGATTTATTAGACAAAATGAATCATTTATTTTTTGATAAAATTATTAGACTTACCATTGATAACAACATGTTTTATGCACAGGTTTTTTTTTTCTTGGAACAATCTCTTCTCTAGATAAGGAGTGTGGCAAAAGAAGAGATTAAAAATGGAGCGGTAAGGAAGGTTCATTTTGAAATATATATAAAAAGAAGAAAGTGAAAGAAAAGAACAAAATAAAAAAAAAAGGATGATTTATAATGAAAAAAAAACTCCTGTTTGTCTGGCGTATAAGAAAAAAAACCATGTGAAAAAAAAAATTTGATGTAATGGTGTATTTCATGCAAAAGTTATAAAAAACCTTATTCACGTGACGATGCGCCTGGTTATACTTTTTATAAATCCGGATAAAAGTCATCCGTGATTTTACTACCTTTTTTTTTTACTACTCTTTTCCCCGACTTCCATTTTATCATATTCCGAAAGGGTCTTCCTACCTGTTCATCACTATCTATAATCTAAGAAGCATGGCAATATTGTGAAGACAACGATGTTAGTATTGCAATAGGAGTTAACTCTAAAAGACTCACCCCAGACTTTCTTTTACGACTAGACTGCGCTAACGAGCTGGCAACTACTTCATCACAAGTGATATTGATCTCTCTTTCAAGATTCTGCTTTGCCTGAGAACTCCTCTTGTCTTGTTTCAGCTGACGTAACGTATGAGAAAATCTAGAATTTTTGTAAGAATCTCTTTAATTTCTGATTAAATGGTTCGTACTCCTTTAAGGTATTCAGGGATTGGAGAATTTTTGTATATAAGTTATGGCCAGTCGCGTCAAATGCGGTGGAAAGCAGAAAATACGAGCTTAGAAAATAACTTATGCTCCATTTGTTGTACTCTCCTATAAGTACAAGCTCATCTATATTCAATTCTTCTCTAGCTGCATCAGGTATTGACTGGCCATGTAGATATTTAGGGCTGTTTGGTGGCCGAATGCACATTGTATATATATGTGTATGTATTGAAGAAAAAAGTTCTTTTTTCAGCTGGAATTTGCGTGCATCACACCCAATGCAAGTTCACATGATATGCCATTTTTGGTTCACTCGAATACAAACTTCGCTATTGTTCCACTGTGAAATTGCCTTTAGATGAGATTGTTACAATGATATCCAAGACGCCTAACCTTCAAGGAAATGGCTGTACAATTCAATACGGTGGTCAAGGTGAATTTGTATTCCTTCACTATGGTCTCAATGGTGATATCACTTGTCTTTGGTTTGGAAACCACTTTGGTACACAGTTTAAACGTGCTTTGCCTGGTCATTCGCCTTTGAATCCAAAGTTTACGAAGATCGTAGTTGCTCCCATCTGTCTTTACTCTGATGATACTTCAGGTAATAAGTCTAAGCAGTATAATATTTTTGACAGCTACCTTATGTATTTGGGTGCTACACCACTTGAAAGAAGAAGTCGTCGTGAGAACACCATGTTCATTTGTACGTCAGACAAGAATCTTTAAGCGGTTGATATGTTAGATGCAATTGTCGACGATTTGTCAACTCTTGAGAAAGGGATCGAAGTGTATTCGTATGACCATCAAGAGCATGTTCTTCTTGTTGCTCCTCTTTTGTTGTTCATGGCTGATAACCCAAGACAGTCACAATTATCGATGCATAAAGGTACAAGTTCCAAGAGCCCATGCCGTAAATGTATTCATCCAAAACCTGTTTCTTTATCAAGTATTATTCGGATGGATCCTAATACAAGACAGACCTATATCTCGCATGAATATCATCCCAGATCATTGGCATTGCTGTACGAAGTGATGTGGTGTAAAGAACACGATTCGAGAAGATATTAGATGTTGGTGGATACTTTCAGTGTTTCTGTCAATGGTAGTCAAACATTTTTACGTCTTAAGGCGTTTGATCCTACTTTAGATTGTCCAGTTGAAGTATTGCATACGATCCCACTTGGCTGTATTAAATACTTGGTCGACTATTTAGTGAAAAACGTTCTAAGTGATACTGAAAGAGACCGTCTTGGAGAAGTTATTTCTTGTTGTAGAAATAAAGATGCTTATTCCCGTGCCTTTCGAAACAATTTTCGTCACTCTGGTTCTTTTCTTGGAAGGGATTACAAGCAATTGATTCAAGTTTTGGCAACAATTCTTCGTAAAGAGTTCCCTGACCATTCTGAAACTATGGGTTTTTTTTATTGATGCGTTCAAGTATTTAGGTCAATTGTGTTCCTTAATCTATATGCGTAATGTATATAATCAGTTTGAACTGTATAAAAATATATTTCAATACATTCTCAAAAAAATTACCTATGCATTGTATTCGCTTGATGATCATCTCAAGAATGAGGCTAATCCACCAATGTTTTCATTGAAACCTAAGGTACATATGCTTCATCACATCTTAGAGGATATTGAACGATTTGGTTGCCCTTTACAATATGAAACCGAAAGTGCCGAACAATTCAACAAGTTCATCCGTGAACATTTGTTTATGACAAATAGACAGTTCACGTCTCGAGATGTTGCAATTCGTTTTGGAAAACAGTTTATCTGTCGTCAAATTTTTAACGGATTTTCTTTTGTTTATGTCAAGGAGTGGAAAGAAAGAAACGTTTGGTATGAAGCTGTTGTTCGTAGTGAGACTGGTATTGCTATAAAGGCGTTGCTGACTGAAAATCCAAAGTTCAAGAAGCATTTCTTTGGTGCAAGAGCAAACATTACTGATAGTTATCAGATTTTGAAGTTTAAGGTTGTTCCTGACTTAACTGGCTTGTTTGAAACAGTCTACGGGTTAATTCTAGGTCGAATTAAATTGAATTATGAAGGAGAACTACTCTTGCAAAAGCATGAACTTGTACAAGACGTTGTTGGTGGCTCTTCTTTGTTTCAGGGTCTTAAGGTAGACGCAAACGGTAATCTACACATCAAGCCCGCTGTTCTGATCCCTGTTCAAGATGACTTCCGTTGTAGAGAGGTAATGGACTTCAGATTCATATTAAATGAAGAAGAAGACATTCGTCTTAAAACATTACGAAATTTGGTACTTTCTGGTCCATCTTTTGTCACAGCAAAAAACTCATGTAAAAACACGTAATTATTTTTTTAAGTGACTTTTTGTCTTGATTTAAAAAAAATAGACTGAAATTAAATCCTCCAAGATTATAATTGGCCAAACTGGTTGCATTTTGTCTCTCTGCCCACTGAGATTTTATGTACATATTTCAAAAGCAAACGAGGGAGGCATTAAGCTCTAAAGGCAATATTGAATGTGCCTTAGGGCGATGGCAAGCCGAGCTCATGTCTGTATAAAGTGAATTATGGTCCCTGTATGCCTTACTTCTGTTCTTAAAGGTAATTAACATATATATATATATATATATTAACGAGTTGTTCCTGTGCTCTAAGCTAACATCAGTTTCTTTCAGTTTCGGGGTTTTTTTTTCATCGAGCCAGCGTGGCCCCGCTTTATTCGTCTTGAAGTATGTCTTTATTTTTATCTTATTTTTTTCTGCTTACTTTCCAAAGCTTATAAACTCCAAGACCTGCTTTAGACGTTTGATTTACTAGCAGGATTGTGCTTAATAGGATATTTATTAAAAGAGATAGCTTAATAATAAATAGAATGTATGTGTGTATGCTCACTGGATAGCTACTTAAATAGTTTGGTAATTGTTAATAAATCAAGGCTTTAGTTTTAAGTAAAGTTAAGGACTTGTAAGTCGATGGGACGGAAGTTATTATTTTTATTGAATGTTACTTGTGAATGTTTATATATAGTAATCGAGTTTAAAGCACGAGACCAGGTTGGTTGTTATTCAAGGTATTCGGTATGGAGCTCCTGAGTAGATGTTAACTGAGATTAATTGATTGTGTAGAAGTGAGGATTATTGATGATTGATATTGTATATTATTTACCTCTTTATTTTTTTACTTTTCTAATTCATAATCAGCTTGTTTTTTTTACTTAAAGACAGTTACGACAACTGATCATTATCTTAATTATTTGTAAGAGAGACATTGGACAACATGGACGAACAATATCCTAAAGCGAAAGGGGGGGGGGGAGCTTTTTTTTATCTTATCATGGATAACGCCTCTATTCATTCATCGATTAAAGTAGGTGAGATTATAGAGAATAGAAATCACAATGTGTATATCTTCCTCAATAACACCCAGAAATGGATTCAATCGAGCAATTATGAGCTATTGTTAGGCATAAAACTAAAGCATAATCAGCTTATGGAGTCTGAAACGCTCATGCAGAGAATAACTGAAGTATGTAATCATGTTCCTTTATCTTTCTTTGCCAACATTACTCAACTCTCTAAAAATCATTTCGAAAATTGCTTAAACAAAGTCCCAAATTAATTTTAAAAAGTGTTTGAATCGAATTCACAGTGTGTTCCAATTTAAGTTCGAAGGATATTCCATATTATATTCAAATTTCGTTCAAATTTAATTGGTAAAATGATCTATTCTATTTTCAAAAAATGTACCGCTCAATTCAAAAAATGTTCCATTTGAGAGTGGACGCACTGTATTTGTGTTTACTGGCCTTAATTAGTCTTTTTGATAAAGAAAAACGAGGTATTGTAGACATGATTTTTTTGTTGTAGCGAAAATTTTTTTGAGCCAATCAAATCATCGGAAAAGGAGGAAAAAGTGTATTTTTAAGCAAAAATAAGCCAGTCCCCCCCTATGGATTTTTTCAAGATTCAGAAATATCCATACATCTTTACATTAAAAAGGTTTTAAAGCTTAGCTTTTTAACAATACATGTAGAATTTGACGCTCTTTTTAATGATGCAAAAAGCAAAGTAAAATAGTAACAAATATTTATAGGTATTATGAAAAAACGATATACAGTTTCTGTTAAGGCAAGTATATTTTCTACATAAAAAATAATAATTCTAAATCAATAGAAAGATGCGCCTTCAAATTCTGCACTTTCTGTATATCATATTGTTTAATGAAATAGTTGATTTAGAGGGACGTTACTTTGACAAGAAGGTATTTTTTGTCAAAATTTTGATTTCTGGGACCGAAAAACGAGGTGTATATAGACCATGCTACATGCACTCTCCATTTGTAGTGCATGTAAGGAAAACAGTTTTTGTTAGAAAAAGTATATTTTTTACATATAAACAAATACATCTTTATATACAATCATCTGCCCATATAAATTTAGAATTTTCTGGATATAATATTGTATAATGAAATAGTTAATATTGAAGGACTTTACTTTGACATGAAAGGTTTTCTGGGCTTAAATATGTGGTGTCTGTAGATATTAAAGTAGTGTGTGTAGTTTATATGAGGCGCGCTAATTTTTAAGGGTGAAAAACAAACGGGGTGTCCATAGGACTTTAAGCAGTGTGAAACGTTACACACCCTATAAAAGTAGACTAGGTGCACCATACCCCCTATGGACGCCCCGTTTTTTACCCCTAAAATGGAAAAAAAAATCGAGATATGGACAAAATTTTCTTTCTTGTCAAATTAAAGTCATCTTAAATCAATTATTCTAATATACAACATGATATACAGTCGATGCAGAATTTAAAGACGTATTTTTTCATGTATTTGGATTCATAACTTTAAATATGAAAAATATACCTGCCCTAACAAAAACCGTAATTTGACTTTTTCACAATAAACATTAATCTTTATAATTACTCTACTTTGATTTTTACACCATTCGAAAGAGCGTCAATTTTATATTAGAAACCATTCAATATCTTTGCTCTAAAATTCTTATAATCCCGAGATATACCCATATTTAAAACACTTGAAAAAATCCAAAGGTCGGGACCTGCGGATTTTTACCTAAAAATTCACTTTTTCCCCTTTTTCCGATGATTTGATTGGCTCAAATTTTTTTTCGCTGTAACAAAGAAAAAAAACTTTTTTTTTGGGATTGATTGAAAGTTTACAAGGCTTTAGCTCTCATGACATCTGCTCTTCCCTAACAATTGGCTCTGTTAAGTCTATAGCTTTTCAACAACAATAACAGTAACAATAACAATAAACCTTCCCGAACAGTTATCACTGATTTCCCCCGACAGGGAGCATTTAGCGTGTAAGTATAACTTGTTTATTTATAAAAAAAATTCTTAATCTAATTCTTTGTGTATTAATATCACCCTTTTTCTTTTCTTGTATTTTCAATTAAACATAATTTGGTTCTTTTATTCAAACTATTTTTGTTACTAGTTTTTATTTTTTTATCCTGTATTTTTATTCTGTTGAGTATAATAATAAATCATTTGTTTTGTCTTTGAATGGAACTTTCCTCCAATATAGTTAGTTACCATTAATTCCTAATGAAAGTGTACAATGAACCACATTTTGCCATTTTATTTCAGAGTGTTTCTCGAGTTTATTTGTAAAATATGTATATATATATATATATTAGTTAGATATTTTTTAAAAATAATTATCATATACATAATCTGAAAAATTTATATTTCTCTTCCATGTCCAGACTTGACTCATTTATTGAAACAATCGCTTTGATTCTCCAATTTCTTTTATTCTTGCTTAAAGAGTGTGTATTACCAAAACAAAAAAGCTGGCTGATGTCATCTTGTTCAACGTTAATTTTAGTGTAGTCATTTGCTATTTTTGCTTTCTCTTGGACTAAATATTTTATGAATTCTAGGATTATTCGGGTCCTTACAAAATCCAATACATAAGTTATTAGTGATGTCAAGTTTGGCTGGCGGACTTGGCGAAGTTATTAAAGGATTTGAGCCATTTTGCGTAAATGGCGTACATCTAGATAGAATCTTCCTTGAAATATTTAAGCTTGAAGGCATTAATATAGAAATTATCATCTTTTACACAGAAAAATACGAATAAGAGAACCCTAATGGTAAAATTAAGTCACGCAGAACGGTAATCGAAGCACAACCGCTTTTTAAAAGAGTGCCAGAAGTATCCTGACCTACTTTTATTGCTTCATCAAATTTCAAGTTTTATTGTAACCGTTTGCTAACTATGCAGATATTTGGGTTTGCTGGACGCTAAGTATATTTGCCTATAAACTCATTGATTATTACTATTAAAGTATAATTTGTTATATCATTGTTACATTACATTGTCAGCAGCAGTAGATTTTCATGCTTTTTAAAGAACAGTTGACTGAATATTCTGTAAGTCAAGCGATAGTATAGACAGACACATTTGGATTTTCAATAAATGAGAACTCACCCGAAGTTATTTCAAGAGACATGAGATTTTGCTTAGTCCTCCAGTGGCTCTATTGAATGACTTCATAAATAGTGAAAGTGATTTTATTTTTAAAGGATCCGAGTTTCATGAATAGAGCTTGTATAAACAGCAAAAAATAATTTGGAAACAAAGTAGTTGATGTTTGTTAAAATGATTTCCATAATGAAAAATTCTGTTTATTAATTCAAAAGAATTATCATAGCATACAAGTTTTTTTTTATAAGTAGTGTCAACATTTGTCACAAGATCTAATTAAGTAAACACTTATAGCTAATCAAGCGTTTTTATTTATTTCTATCTTATGTAATTGATCAAAACAAGCCATATAATTGTGCTACTAATTACTAATTAATAATGTTAAAATTAAAACCCTCTGTTTCTCCCCCCCCCCCTTTTTTTTCTTTTCTCCTTACCACTTTTATTTTCTTAAGATGAAAATAACATATAAAATTGAAGGCAACTACCTAGCACTATTATTATGAGTAAAGCTGAACTGAATAATAACTATATGTGTTAGATTTTCCTGATCCTGGTGACAGGGACGTTTATAATGGAATACAAGAAATAAACAAGAATAACTACTTTGAGTCCTTGGAGCATTTTGAAAAAGGCTCAAATTATGATAATGAATACGCGTTGCTTTTTAGTGCTATTATTTATTTGACTGGCTTTGGCTTAGAAAAACGTGAGCCAAGAAAATCTATGGAACTATGTAAAAAAATTGCTTCGGATTGGAAAAACCCTGTGGCGCAATATTTAATAGGGTGTATGTACTTTGATGGAGTTAAGGGGGTACCTGAAGATAAGAAATCTGGAGTTCATTGGATATCATTAGCAGCTGAAAGTGGTTGGCCATATGCTATAGCAAAAATGGGACAGATTTACGCCTTCGGGGCCTATGTTGAAAAAGATCATAAACAAGCAATTAACATGTATGATAAATTGACTAAAAATGATGAAAGTGAAAATAAATTAATCAAGGATGAAACATTTTATTTGTTTGGGAATGAAAAATTTGAGGTGGACTTCACTAACGTAAATCAAGAGGAAATAAAAAAAGTGCAAGATTGTCTCAATCAAGGTTCAATTTCACCTGTTAAAATTATAAGCATCACCAACAAATATAAGGTATCTCATTATGATGATTATTTCCATCGGATTTTTTTATGGAACTTGCTTACCAGAAAAAAATCCAGTGGTGTGGTGGCGAGTCAAATTGGACTTTACAACATTTACACAACGGGAGGAAGTAACGTTCCTTGGAATACTGATAAAGCTTTATATTGGGCAAAAATGGCTGGAAAAAATGGACATGAAAGGTTATGTGTAAATGCAGGGCAAATGTATTTATGTAATAGTGATTACACAGAGGCAATGATATGGTTTAAGAAAAGTACAGCCCTTGGGGGGACTTTTGGTTTATTCTTTATTGGTCTGATGTACTATAAAGCATTGGGAGTCAAAAGGAGCTGTGAAATAGCCATAGAATGTTTCAATGATTTTACTAATGAAGAAGATGATGATGCTGACGCTTATTATTTAATGGCGGAAATATATCAAGTGGGAGGAGAAAGACTTCGTCAAAGTTCTGAAATCGCATGTGAATTCTATAAAAAGGCGTTTCAATTAGGAAAGCCTATGGGAGCTACCAGAATTGCAGCTATCCATTGTAAAGGTTTAGGCGTGAAAAAAGATAATACAGAAGCGTTTGAATGGCTCAAAAAAGCATCATGGAATGGTTGTTCCATTGCGTCATCTCTAATGTCTCTTATTGCAGTAGTTGGGTTTAGAGCAGCAGAACCTTTTATTATAGCGGTACTCAATATAACAACTTCCGAGTTGGAACTTTTTAATAGTTATGTAGTACATAAATAAGGACATATGCATATATATGAAATAAATTATACATAAAATTCTATTCACAATTATGTAATTTTTTTTTCTGCATTATATCCTTTACGGGATTAGACGAAAAGTAACGAGTCTGTAAAAACAAGTATTCAATTTTATTTAAAAAATTCTAATTGATAATATGAAGATGTTTTCAATAAATATCCGTTAAGGTAAAATAATATAAAAAGCACTTTTAAATAATAATAATTATAAGAATAATATGCTGTGTTAATAAAAGAAGTTCCAAACGATAGGTACGTGATGATTAACCTATGCGTTCAACTTATTATGAGTACGCTATTGTGTCAGGGAATAGAATTTTATGTCTGCTTATATAGTTTTTTGTTCTTTCATTTCATTTTTTATTACCGGCCACAATTGGTAATTTTAATGAAACTGATACTTGTAAAGACAAAATAATTATAAGTGAACAATAAATAGTACCTTGGAAATTTCCAATTAATCTTTTTGTGTTTTTTTTTTTTTTTTTTTTTTTTTTTTTTTTTACATAATTATGACTATATAGAGCGAAAATTTCTTTGGGTATGTAATGATCACTTTGAAAACAATCATATGGTGCATTATGAAACAATAGAGCAATAAAAAAAACATTTATTATTCATCGTCGTATTCTTCCTCATCTTCTGTTTGTCCTCCAGAGACATACTCCCTGACATCATCCTCATGATGTTCTGGGATTATATTTGCCCTTAGACTTAACAAACATTACTATTACATTCTGACCTTGTTGTGAGAGAGACCTGACGGGCCCTCCTCTGGCTTCCAAGTTTAATCAAATTTTATTATGGGGAAGAAAGATAAGTTTATTAAAAGAAAAAAAGAAACATATTTATAAGGAGGCTGGATAGTACTATGTATTACCTAACCTGGTACTGAATATATGGGTCTTGAAACGACTGGGAGCTGACAATAGCCGGTACTTCTGTTATATTTTATAGCTGTTTCCTTATTTTATAAGCCGCGTAAAGTCATACCACAACATTCAGATTCGGCAGCAGTTTTTACAAGAAACAAACCATCTTTAGTTTTTGGCCAAAAAACTGCTGTTGTGCTCTGCTTGGTTTTTTTCCCTCCTTTTTCTCCCCAACCAGTTGCTTGATTTTGTTTACTATCTTTTCTCTTTTCTCGTCTTCCTTCTTGTCTTTCATACTGGACACAAAGTTCTGAAAAAAATTAAATTGTTAATTCAGTTTGAACCTATTTCAGCTATGTTTTAGCTCACTTTTATAGTATTTATACAATTAATTAAGGCTTGAATACTTGTTTATTAATTGGGAAACAGCATTGGTCAATCTGATTTGTGATTTATTCAACGCCCTCTATAAATTCTATTGCCAAAAACACAAATTCAAATCCCATAATCAAGAAATGGATAGGCACAGTCGGTGTCACTTTTCATAGACGAATTCAAATGGAATTCTGCCATTAATGCATAATAAGCTAGTCTTAATAACGTTTTGTGCTTTCAGCTTTTTTTTTTTTTTTTTTTTGAAGATTCGTCAAGTGAGTAGTCGCCCTCTTTTGACATTATTTTTAAATCCATATTTGGTCTAGCTTCTGTTTTTTTAAAAAAAAAAATGGTAGGAACAGTATCAACCCTAATAAAAATATTAGTGCTGTTATGAAACAGTTTTATAAAACAGCTCGTCAGTGGAGACAACAGACATTAAAAAGATTGAATAACTCTTCAAGAAGATGGGACCAAAATTTGAGCTTAAATTCCTCTTCAGAATATAGGGAGATGTCCGAAGCGTTTAAATAATAAGACTTGTGTACACAAATATCTGATCTGCTTATAGTAGTTAATATGAAAGTCAGGCATAAAAAAAATATTTATAGCTGACAAAATACTTACATAAGTCGCGAAACTTCCTGTTGCACACGTAGTGTTCTTGATGGCGGGTCAATTTTTTTTTTATCTCTTTTAAATTCATAGACAAGCATTTTTTCAGGTAATATTGCATTTGATAAGTACAAACTTGTTTAAAGCCACTTGATTTTTTTTTTATATTGCAAAATACCTTTTGAAGGGATGGTGTAAATATCAATCCTTAAAAGTCTTATTGAACAGGTTGACAATATTTTTGTTGTATCTAATAGTTTGAAATGTAAAGACTCTTTGTCGTTCTCTTTTAAAAAAAGGTTTGTTTATCGATTGATTGCAGAAAACAGGACGCTTTTTATGCTAAACGAAACAGACAATTTTCTGTTTACCCGGAGATATTTAGACTTGCAACAATGCAGCTCATAGAGTTTATTGTATGCTATACAAAACAATTCACAACGTCCAAAATCTTGCTCGGATGTACTGACAAGTAAAATAAAATCAGATTTGGTAAAAGCATAGAAATATGTATAAAAAAGCTGATGACATTATTTAATATGTAACCTTTTTTTTCTTCTTCTTTTTTTTTACATTTTTTCCTTTGCTTTTAACATTTTCCTTTGCTTTTAACATTTTACTTTACTTCTGGTTTTTTCACTATTCACTATACAACTTTTTTTTTTATTCAAATTCATGTTATCATTCATGCAAAAAAATCCCGCAGGGACTGGTCATCTTCTTGGCTGCAAGAATTACAATTTTTTCATCGGCACCTAAACGTAAAGGTCTTTTTGTAAGCCATGTCGTATTCAAAAAGGAGGTTTTTATTAGTATTATTATGTTTACAAGGATAAAAAGGGGTTTTTTTTTGTTATTAAATAAGGAAGAAAAGATAAAAACATATTGTTGCATTGACAAGCCAATATAGCCAGATATTGTTCGCAGAGGCCATTTTTCAAAGCAATCATCGATTTTTGAACAGATCATTGGATTGCCTTATTGTTGCATTGAAACTTCTATCTCTGTCCATATTCACCTCCTACCATATTGAGATGTTTTGGAAAGTACTTAAGGATCGAACCTAAAGAGGAAAAACTGACGGATGCAGAAACACCTTCTTCGAGAACAATTGAAGGAAGTGAGGATATTTCTGTTGAACATTTACCGAATTTTTATCCAGTACTCAATAAAAGTAATTCCTAATTGCTTGAATAACCCCCCCCCCTTTGTGATCGGTTTGTCTGGTCAGATTATTTCTTTTAAGTAAGCAAATTAAATTCAAACACTTGACCTTGCAAATTTTTTCACAAAAGTGGGCGGAGTTTTCAGACATTTGGTAAATTGAGTGGAATTACATTAATTTGTATTTCTTTTTTTTTTAGATTTCTAATATACTTTGTTTCTGATAGATGGAAGAAAGCAGAGTTTCGGTCTGGCTTTCATGTATTTTAGCTGTTATAACATGCTTTAGTGCTTTTATTCTGTCTTTACAACGTACTTGGTTACATAAGTCTCAACAAACTGATCCTGCTCCACTTCGATTCGATACTCAACGGGATTACACTCAACATGTTGCTGACGATGCTCATCGCTTAACTCGAATCAGTTTTTCGACACTTATTTTGACCGTCTTGTCCGGATTGAATGTATACCATGTAGTTTCTGAAGATCAACCCTGGGTATTTTCAGCAGCTACAGTTGCCCAATTCATATCTTGGCTTTATGCTACTGTATTAGTCCTTGTTTCTAGACGTCACAAGTTCCCTAGCGATTGGGGCTGGATACTCAATGTTCACTTATTTATTTTCTATTTGGTCTCTTGGTTGATTGCATTTTATAACGTTTATCTAGCCATTGTTTTAAAGCCGGATGAAAATTGGATAAGTATGGTGCCTACTGTAATTAGTATGTTGCTTGTAACTGATTTAGTGTATACGACATCTACGGCCTCTAGAGGAGCGCCCTTCTTGGATGAACAGGGTCGAAAAGTAGCTTCAGTGAATGTAGCTTCAATTTTTTCTATTCTTTACTTTGATTGGGTTGCACCGCTTGTTCATTTAGCATACAAGAAGCAAACATTAACAGATGAAGATTTACCTACTTTGCCTCCGCTATTCCGGGGTTATAATCTCTATTATATCTTTGGTGCTACAAGAGGAAACTCTATTTTAAAGCGTATTTATATGACGAATCGTACTGCAATTGTAGTTCAAATTGTTTTGGCTGTGGTGACCTCGTTGGGTTATTATGTTCCAGCGTATTTTGTCAATCAGTTGTTGAGATTGATTCAATCAATGGATGGTAAAGAGGATACAGAGTCGATGAGAAGAGGGTTTATTATTGTTGCTAGTCTCGGTGCTTCCATCTTTATTTTAGGTCTTGCCGTGGGTCAATTATGGTATTATGGTAAATTATATAAAATAAGAGTAGTGCGACATCTCATATTTATTTTTCCTTTTTTTTAGCTTCCTCTTCCTTACAAGTCAGAGTCAAGGCCATGTTAAATATTGAGATTTATCGTAAAACATTACGTCGTCGAGATTTAGCAGTTGAGGCGCCTAAGATTGAAGAAAAAGAAGAAGTAAAAGATGATGATGCTAGCTCGAAAAAGGAAGACAAGAAAGAAAAGGGTGATACAAGTTCATCCACTGGTACTGTTGTCAATTTAATGAGCACAGACTCGAACCGTATTTCTGAATTCAGCGTCTGGTGGTTTTGTGTAATCACCGCACCTGTTGAATTAGCAATTGGTATTTCATTCCTATACATGTTATTGGGTAAATCTTGCTTTTTGGGGCTTTTAGTCATGATATTTGTGTTACCTATAAACCATTATAATGCAAAAATGTTTGCAAAGACTCAGGATAAATTAATGGAAGCAAGAGATAAACGTGTATCATTGATGAATGAAGTATTACAAGGTATTCGACAGATCAAATACTTTGCATGGGAACGTAATTGGGAAAAACGTATTATGGAATCGCGCGATGTAGAGTTGCATCATTTGAGTATTACCTATCTCTCCACAGTCTTGTTCACGTTATTATGGCAAGGTTCGCCTATTTTGGTCACCTTGATCACATTTTGGTCATTTACCAAATTGGAAGGTCAAGAGCTTACGGCACCTATTGCTTTTACAACGATTACAGTCTTTAACGAATTGAGATTTTCATTAAATATTCTTCCTGAATTGTTTATTGAATGGTTACAAGCTTTGATTAGTATTCGCCGTATTCAGAATTATTTAGATGAGCCTGAGATTGATCAACCAACAGAAGATTTAAACCAGAAGCCTATCTCGATTGGATTCGACCAGGCTACTGTGGGCTGGAGTCAAGAAAATTATACGGATGAAGTGACGGATGAGGAGAACGAAGTAACGACAGCTGCAGCAAGTAGTAGTTTTATCTTGAAGGACCTTAATTTTATATTCCCAAATAACCAACTTAGTTTAATTAGTGGATCTACAGGTTCAGGAAAGACTTTATTGATGTTGAGTTTATTAGGAGAAGCTATTATTTTGAAGGGATCAGCACATTGTCCTCGTCAAGCGGTAGCAGATTCTGTCTCTTCTGAGGGCTTAGTTGTGTCAAGTGAGATTGATCCCAAAGACTGGATCTTGCCTTATGGTCTTGCTTATGCTTCTCAAAACGCTTGGTTACAAAATGCTTCCATTCGAGATAATATCTTGTTTGGCTTACCGTTTATTGAATCAAGGTATAAAGAAACTTTATATGCTTGTGCGCTAGATAAAGACTTGGAAATGTTTGAAGATGGTGATCAAACAGAAATTGGAGAGAAGGGAATTACGCTTTCTGGAGGTCAAAAGGCACGTGTGTCTTTAGCCAGAACTGTTTACTCTCGCGCTCAAAATGTGTTAATGGATGATGTGCTTAGTGCTGTAGATGGTACGATCATTAAATTCCCCCTCCCCCCCCCCTCTCCCCCCTTTTCCCCTTTCCCCCAAATATAGAATCTTAAAACTAAAACTTTATTTTATTTAGCTCATACTGCCAAACATTTATATGAAAAGTGTTTGTTGGGTCCATTGATGAGAGAACGTACACGTATCTTGATCACACATCATGTTAAGCTTTGTTTAAAAGGTAGTGCTTATATTGTTCATATTGATGCTGGTCGGGCTAGTTTATTTGGTACACCGGATGAGTTACGTCAATCGGGTAAACTCTTATCGATTATTGAAAGTGAAGAGGAAGAGACAATGGAAGAAGAAGATGAAGAAGAAGTTAAAGATACTGCGCTTCGTGTTGAACCTACTACAGAACAAAAAGATCAAAAGAAACCTCGTGTGTTGGTAGAAGATGAAACAAGGGCGACTGGTATGGTTAAGCTTCGACTTTATAAGTTATACACGAGTATGGTTGGAAACGTCTTCTTTTGGGTTGCGATGGCTGCTTTATTTTTAGGCTCTCGTGGGTTAGATATTGCAGAAAGTTGGTGGATCAAACAATGGTCACATTCATATGAAGTTCAGAACGAGACAAATTTATTATTCCAACAACAAAGTGTTATTTCTCAATCTAAACCAATTTATGCATATCAACCCATCAGTTTTATCATGAACAGTAGTAATGACGACGACACCATTACAACAGGTGTCCATGTGACAGATGCTAAGGAAGATTCTTTAAATTATTATCTTGCTATTTATTGTTTGATTACTATGGTAAATATTGTAGTAGGTACTTCAAGATTTGCATTGCTTTATTGGGGAGCTTTAGGAGCCAACAAGTTACTCTATGCACAACTTTTACATCGTGTCTTTCGAGCCCCACTTCGATTTTTTGATACGACACCTATTGGGCGTATTTTGAATCGATTTTCCAAAGATTTTGAGACGATTGATTCGAATATTCCAAATGACTTTATGAACTTTGTGACTGAATGGATTATTATTATCACAAGTGTACTGACTGTTTCAGCTGTGTTACCTATATTTCTAATTCCCATGTTGATTGTGGCTATTCTCAATGTGTATATAGGTGCCATGTTTATATCCACCTCGCGTGAATTAAAGCGTATGGATTCAGTTACTCGGTCTCCCTTGTTTAGTAACTTTACTGAAACGATTGTTGGTGTAGCCACGATTCGTGCATTTGGTGCTACTCGTCAATTCTTACAAGATATGTTAAAGTACATCGATACCAATGCTCGTCCTTATTATTATACCTGGACTATCAACCGATATATTAGTGTTCGATTTGCTCTTGCAGGGGCTGCTATTAATTTTATTACGGGCGCCATCATCTTGTTAAGTATCGAAAAAATGAATGCTTCTTTGGCTGGTTTCTGTCTTAGTTTTGTATTGTTGTTCACAGATCAGGTACATATAAAAATTTTTAGATTTGACATGTATTAAAAAAAAAAAAAAAGTTAAACACAAAGATTAAAAAACTTTAAATATAGATGTTTTGGGGTATTCGTAGATACACAAGCTTAGAAATGAGCTTTAATGCAGTTGAACGTGTGGTTGAGTTCATGGAAATGGATCAAGAAGCACCCGTAATTACAGAATTAAGACCACCTGAAAACGTAAGGATTACACCCATTGAATTATATGTAATACAAAAAAAAACTAACTTTGATTATATAGTGGCCTACAAGTGGTGGTATTGAAGTCAAAGACCTTGAAATCAGGTATTCAGCTGATCTTGATACTGTATTAAAGGGTCTCACATTCTCTATTAAACCAAAAGAAAAGATTGGGGTAGTTGGTAGAACAGGTAGTGGTAAATCTACACTTGCTTTATCTTTCTTTCGATTTGTTGAAGCATCCAAAGGATCTATTGTGATTGATGGAATTGATATCAAAGATCTTGGTACAGAAGATCTTCGGTCCAACTTGACTATTATTCCTCAAGATCCTACATTGTTTTCCGGTACATTAAGAACCAATATGGACCCATTTGGACAATTTAACGATTCGGATATTTTCACTGCCTTACGTCGTGTCCATCTCTTACCTCCTTCTCAAGAGACTTCAGATGATACCATTGTCTCAGAAACAACACTACTTGAGAATGAAGTGAACTCAAATGTGTTTGAAGACCTTGATACAGCTGTCACAGAAGGTGGTAAGAATTTCTCACAAGGTCAAAGACAATTATTATGTTTGGCCCGTGCCTTATTGAAAAGTAGTCGCATTGTCTTCATGGATGAAGCAACAGCCAGTGTTGATTTTGAAACAGATAAAGCAATTCAAAAGACGATATCTACTGAGTTTGCTGATTCTACCATTCTCTGTATTGCTCATCGTTTACATACAGTGATAGAATATGATCGTATCTTAGTTTTAAATCAAGGTGAAATCGTAGAATTTGATAGCCCTTTGACTTTAATTAATAACCCTGAATCTGCGTTTCACAAGATGTGCCGTAATTCAGGTGAATACGATAGTCTTATTGCATTGGCTAAATCCAAACATGAATTAGTTGATGTAATCAATTAAAACTAATACGTTGCTATTACAAATAAATAAATTCTTTTATTATATACTATACTTGATATCAAATAATGAAAAACATAATTCACATGAAATAATCGTGTAACACTCCCTCCTGATGTACCTATTATACTTATCAAACAAAAAAGCTCGGATTAGTTAACTACCCTATTTACCGACCTTATAACTTAAAGAATGATGTGATGGTTACTTCCTGTTATTTTCACTAATTTATGAAACTTTTCAATCACAATAGCGAATTAAGGAAATAATTAATCAAAAAAGTTAAAATAGATGATAACAACAAACAATTATAGCTTTATTTCAAGTATAAAGAAACCATATACATATACAATATACAGTAAAGGGGAATTATGCGTGTTTTACTTGCTCAGAGGATATCATACAGCATAAAAAGCAATTTTGCATGATTGTTTTCACTCTATGTTTATGGGATTTAGGTATTTCTATCGAATCTTTTTCAGTCATGGCTTTTGGTTTTAATAGTTCAGCTTCCAATTGTTTTTCCAATTCATTTAATGGTTTTTGTTGATCATTTTGACCAAGTAAAGTTTTCAGTTTTTTACTATTGGCATATTTCTTTGATTCGGCTATATCTCTTCGAAGTTTATTAATTAAATAAGGATCACGATATTTTGACTCGGAAGGCATTTTTTTTTTTTTTAAATAGGAGGAAAAGAAGAAAAAAATATATATATATATATACAAGAGAAGACGATTTTTTTTTTTTTTTTTTCCTCTTTATTTTCAAGGTTTGAATATTTATTGTTGTGAATATAAAGTGACACAAACCCTAATTTAAGAAGATTTAAAATGAGCTTTGTTACCCTTTTTAAATCAAAAGTATGTATCTGTATATAAAGATACTTTTTCAACACCAATGTGCCTCTAATAATAAGTCAAAAAAAATAACTACAATAATAAAAAAATATTCACTGCTAGACTAAAAAATGTTTCATGGATAACTACCTCAAATTAAAACTGGTTCATACTGGTTCCTTTTGTCCTGTGTAATTTTTTTTTTTTTTTAAAAAAAAAAGGAGGCCTATGCTGAGCACCTTTCTTTCGAATATTCGAATACATTTTTGTTCCATTACACACTGTTGCTGTACAACATAAATATGTGTCGTGTGGTCAAAAAGCTGAACATTTGCCGGAAAAAAAAAAAAAAAAAGTCTCAAGTTATTTACTTTACTTAAAAATAGTAAAGCTTACATGTGAATAAATTTCCTAAAGAGGTTTACTTGAAACCAGTTTTAAAAAATATGTACATAATATATGTATATTATATATATATATATATATATATATATAAGGGGGAGAAGTACTCACTATGTAACATTAAAATAGGATAATTGTTATGATGTACATATAGTAATAAAATGAATTATTTTGAAATGATATGAATTATTGCTCAAGAGATTAGAAGAGAAGCCTGATTCAACAAGGTAATACAATGTCACTTCATAAAAAAAAAATATATACTAGACGGCCAAGATAGAATTAATGTAAGTATGTGCATATTTACCTTCTTGCTAAGATTCTTTTTATTTTCAAGCTTAACTACAAAGAGAAAGGGACAATTATATTTGCTTATTACAAATATCCTGCGAAAGAAATATAAAAGTTTCCGAAGAAATAGTTCACTATTAAAAAAAAAAAAATGCTTTGGTCACCTGAGTAACCTTCTCAAATAAAACACGCTTTCTCGAGAATATAAATACAGTGGTATTAAGATTGAGTGAATACTTGTCGGTGAATTCATGAATATAGGTTATCAACATGTGAGAAACTTTAAATATAGAATCCATTTAAGTTTGACAGATGTATGTATAACCTTTTGCCAATATAATTTCGTAAAAAAAGAAACAGATGCATTGTTGTACAATTCAAGAAAAAAAAAAGAGTGTTGTTGTGCAAGACATGTATTCACATTCATCATTTATAAGATGATTAAATTTTAACAATTTTGGAATTTGCTCAGCAAAAAAAAGTGCTTAATATATAGATTGAAAAGTGTAAGAAGACCGTACTATAAACCCCCCCCCCTTTTCATATGTTTCCATTCGTTACTTTTTTTAAACTGTGTATATATAAACAGACAATTAAACCCCCCCCCCCCCCTCTCACGAAAAGCTTCTGAAGTAATTCTAAATTCCTTCAAGGATTGACAAGTAATAATATCGACACATCATAAGAATTTATTTTCTGCATTGTTGAAATTGTGTTTCTCTAAAATTGGTAAATAGACCGTTTTTATCACCCATATAAAACTTTTGGGGGCTTTTTCTTTATATATAAATAAATCAGAAATGAAAGCAGTGATGTTGTTGATCTTATATACATTGTTTGTAATGTGTCTGATCTTTTTACTGCAAAAAAAAAAGGGGATTGGTTTGATTTAAGGTTATGTTTACTGGAAAGAAAACCTGATTATTAACTTGTATAAATATTGACTTAATTATAATTTCTGCTGCAATTTGAAGAATACCCTCTGATTTTTTTCTTTATCAGATGAAATAAATTCGCTTATCATCAAGATCATGTATAAGGTAAGAAGAAGAAAAAAGGGAAAAAAAATATCTCATGCAGTGTGTTGTCTCAAAAAGGCGCATATTTGGACTTATTTGAATACGTCACCACAAAAAGAACAAGAAGCGAATTAGAAGCGAGGGATACGCTGATTTTTAAATAAAAAAAGAGTGTTTGTCGAGGGTGGGTACCCTATGGACTGAAAGCCCGCCTTTTTTTTTTATTGTTTTTCTCTTCTTTTTTTTTTTTTTTTTTTTATATATCTTTAAACTCTCTCCCCACTCTCTCTTTTTTTTTTTTATAAACCCCCCCTCTTTTATAAAAAAAAAAAAAATGGCCTCATTATCACGCTCATTTGCGTCTGCCATCGTCAACCGTTCTTACACCAACGCACCTGCTTCAGTTAATGCCTTGAAGACAGTATTCCATGCTTCTTCTAGCCAATCTGAAGACGAACAACACGATGCTCACACCACTCAACCTTTATTCGGTTCTGCCATCAAGCAAAGATCAGTTGGTGGTTTAGTAAACAGATCCAGTGTCAATGGTAAAAAAAAAAAAAAAAAAAATAGATATATAAATACACATAGAAAATTAATATATATATATTTTTTTTTTTAAAAAAAAAGCTGGACCTTTCAACGAATTCCAATTACGTCGCAACCATACTACTTCTATTCCCGATTTTAGTAAGTACAAGAAGACCAAGACCAGTGGAGAAGCTAGTCGTAACTTTGCTTACATGATGATTGGTACCACTGGTTTATTGAGTGCAGCCGGTGCACAAGCTACTGTCACCGATTTCTTGGCCAATATGTCTGCTTCTGCTGATGTTTTAGCTTTAGCTAAGGCTGAAGTTGAATTAGCTTCTATTCCTGAAGGAAAGAACGTTACGATCAAGTGGAGAGGAAAGCCTGTTTTTATTCGTCATCGTACCGAATCTGAAATTGCTGAAGCTAATACTGTCAACGTTGCCGAGTTACGTGATCCTCAACAAGATGCTGAAAGAGTTAAGGATCCCAAGTGGCTCGTTATGTTGGGTGTTTGTACTCATTTGTAAGTTTTATTGGATTATATTGGAATGATGTTTTTTTTTTTTTGACATTTTTTTTTTTTTTTTTTTGTATGTAATATAGAGGTTGTGTTCCTATTGGTGAAGCTGGTGACTTTGGTGGATGGTATTGTCCTTGTCACGGTTCTCATTATGATATTTCTGGTCGTATTCGTCAAGGACCCGCTCCTCTTAACCTCGAAATTCCTGGTAAGCTCAAGTATGTATTTATTTTATACAAGCATTAACAATTTTTTTTTTTTTTTAAATAGAATATAATTTCCAAGATGATAAGCTTATTATCGGTTAGACGTCCTTTTTTTTTTGTTATTCAAATAAAAAAAAAATACAGCATTAATATAAATCAAAATAAAAAGGGAAATAAGAACACAAGATATTTTTTTTTTTAATTATTTTATTTTAAATCCTCCTCTCTCCCCCCCTTTTTTTCTTTTTTTTTTTTTTTTTTTTTTTTTTTGTTGTTGTTGTACTTTTTCAATGTTTTAAGCTTACAAGTTCTTTTTTTACTTTATTCACACACACACACACACACACAATACATTCTTTTTCTTTCTTTCCTTTATTTATTTTTCTTTAAAAAAAAAGACTCAATGGAAAGTTCAGCAATTCATTCTTTTTCAACACATGTACCCTTTAAACAACCCGTTGTCATCACCCACTATATTTCCATGGCTATTGCATTTCTCGGCTGTTATCCATTATTATTAACACGACAAATCCGACGACAAAAAGTATATATAGCCAGTGCTTCACTTTTTTTTGCATCGATAGGATTTATATCAGGTTACTTTATACCACCAGAAATAGAGACAAATACAACAACATTTGTATTACATATTTTTGCGATATTATTATTTTTCCTAGTGATTCTACAATCCATTCTAGTTAGCTATCGATCAAAATATATCTCTGAAAACTTTCCAACCTTTCATTCGATTCTACCTGTTGTGTTTTGTAAAATACCAAATTGGGTTGATCTTGCACTTGGTTGGATTATTTTGATCATCGCATTTAGTTATTTAACTTTAGCTGCACTTGTATTTACTGAAAGTTGTAACAGTCATGATCAAGATCAATCTCAGTGCTTAATGCCAATGGCCATGGGTACTGGTTTTATATTATATGGTTCTGTCACCCTCTTACATTTATTATCTATCATCAAATTACCTCGTCCTTCTACACCAGAGTATTACGAGGGTGTGATTCTCACATTCTGGGGATTGATTAGTCTTTTCTTAGCGGGTAAGTTACCAAAAAACTCTCTCTCTCTCTCCCTTTTTCATTTTCATTTTATAATGAATTTCCCCCCCCCCCCTTTCCTCACAACTTCATTATTTGTTATTCTTGTTGATTAACTTTCGGAAATCTAGGTACGCCAATTTTAGGATCGGAATGGCGGGCAATTAATTTAGGTTTATTATGGTTTACAGGTGGTGTTTTTTCAATTAGTTTAAGTGTACAAACTTGGATACCTGCTTTAAGAGAAAAGAATATTGTAAATTCCTTGATTATTTGTTTCACAGGACGAGGTAAACCAATCCCAAGAAAAAAAAAAAAAACTTGAAATTCATCATCCTCATTTTTTTTTAAAAATATTAAATTAGCCATCATGTCTGGTATAACTCAAGTGGATGATACGTATGCAGCACAAGTTCACACTATGCTTGGCTATATATTGATGATCGGAGCTGTAGCACGTTTAACTCAGATCATATTCCGTAAATCACCAGCTGATAATTTACCACTTCGAATGTTTCAACATGAAACCACGGACGAAGAAGATGAAGAAGAAGAAGAGGATGATATCATCATAAAAGATAATAACAATAACTTACAACCAAAATGTCGACATAAATTATTATTTGCAACCATCACTCTCGTGACTGGATTACTCACTTCTTTATTATCGATTTGTGGAGGAATTTTATTTATGGGTGCTAATGTGGGTTGGATACGTTATATGAAGTTTTATATACAAGATCCATCCACTTATGTTAATATCACATTAGCCATTGCCTTCTTATGGTCTGCGTACGTTTTTGGACTTTGTACCATCTATAAAAATATTAAGGCGAATAATGCGATACATCAATACGAATATTTAGAACTGGATCATACCATGATTCATTTACCTCATCATCATCATCATCATCATCATTTTGAACCTGAAACACGAGATTGGATACCTACTGTTACTGCTACTACTACTACTACTACTGCAGCTATGACCACTATTATACCTCAACCTTCTGATTATATCATCTCTACTTCACCTACCAACCTATCTCCATTACCATCTCAATTACCCTTTTCTTCTCCAATACCAAAAGAAACTATTCAAGTTGAAAAAACAATCCGACCATCCGAATATAGAGCCAAACGTCGATCTTTATTAATCCAATCTCCAACGCCCCTTTATTCTACAACTATCAACCGAGGTAGATCTTCCTCTAATTTAGGTGTAGGAGGTGTTTTACCCGATGAAATCATTCAATTACAACAAAATACTGCGGTGGATTCATCATCATCATCATCATCAACGTCATCCACTAATCGACGTTCATGGTTATCATCTACTGGATCAAATCATTCAGGAGCAGGAGGAGGAGGAGGAGGAGGAGGAGGAGGAGGAGGAGGATATTATTCTGGTAGTATAGATTCTTCTTCTTCTGCACCTAATTCACCTTCTTTTGATCATCAAAAAGTCGGCACGACAACCACCGCCACCACCACAACAACAACAACAACAGCAGCAGCAGCAGGAGATAGTTTTTATATGGATCAAGTTAGAAGAAATAGTTTGAACTCATTTGATGAATATTATAATGAAGGAAAAGAAAGAAGGAGGTCAGTTCGTAAAACAGAAAGTGGAAAACGTAAAGCACGTCGTCTAATGAATCAATATTATAATAGTGATCAATCGAATGGTAACCATGGTAATCATGGTAATATGGCTATAAGTAATAGTAGTGGGAGTAAGTTTCAACGTTGGTCTCATCCTGAATTATTGAATAATACCAGTAGTAATTCAACAAAGGAATAATTTTTTCTCTTTTTTTTTTTTTTAAAAAAAAAAAAATCATGTAAATATATATAATCATCTCTTTTTTTTTTTTTTTTTTTTCCTCACTCTTTCTTCAGTGTAATTTTTATTTTATTTTATTTTTAAAGCTTTCTTCTCTTTAAATATTATCATACATTTGCAGAGAAGCATTCTTGACATGTTGTTGTTGTTGTTATAATAGCTATATCTCGGAAAATAAATGCGCATTATTACATGTACTTTTCCAGTTTAAATAAAACATTTTGTATATCTGAAAAAATACTGTATACAATTCTATATTTTATTTAGTACTTTAGAACAATATGTACTAATTCTTTGAAATAAACTACATAAATTCTTTAAAAATCTAATTCTGTTCCCGCAATTAAACAAAACATAATAGTTTTTAGTATTTAAAACAAGCCCATTCTAGCGAACGATTCATGCTACATGTATATTAACGTCTTGGTTTTCTTATCATCAACAAAGAAAATATGACCCCCTCACAGTATATATACCTACCAACAAAATATGAGACATATACGTTGTATACATAACTCAAAATTATTAGCATCAAACTACTCTATAAAACTAACGGCGTTGACATCTTTTATTGGAAAGGCATTCATACCTCCTTTTATTTTTGGGTAGTATTTCTAGCAAGGCTTACATATTATACTCAGTTAATTGATGAACAGAGAATTGCTACGGAATTACCAACACTCACATCCGTGAAAATGTGAGCCAAAATTTAACAGTAGAGGTGGTAAGATGTATGGTGCATATTTTACCTGTTTCTCGTAAGAGGTTACATAAAACATAAAACAATCAATTATTACTGCTTCTGAGGTGATTGAACTATTAATGATGAAATAGAACAAACGAAAATAAAATGCAATAAAAATACATATATAACAAAGGTTAAAATAATCAGACTTGCAAAAATTTAAACTTTATTAAAAGATATAAAAAGCGTCTTAGTATGTAGCTTATTTCAAACAGGGAAACGACAAATAGTCCCTCCCTCCCCCCAAAAAAAAAAAAAAGCTTTAATCAAACCGGTTTATTACCAATTTTAAAGACACAGTACAACGAGATTATATGCATTATGTTTTGATATTACTTGCCAAGCTTTGAAGGAGTTTAGAATTACTGCAAAATTCACTCCATCCCCTTACGCTAATAAGATGGTTTTTTTTAAATGTCTTTTCTTTTTATTATATAATATTGCTTCTGTACTTTACAGTCTATATATCAAGTATTTTTTTTAGCTGGGCAAACTTGTTAGAATTTTAATCAACAACTTATTATGACAAACTCCATCATTTTTAATAAAGCATATTCAAGTCCTTCTCTATTAGCTGATTTACTATACGTGATACGATCAATGCAGAATTTAAAGACGCGTTTTTTCGTTTAAGATGTAAAAAATTATATTTATCCTTTTATTATTTCCCCTTTTCTCTATCAAATAAATTAATCAAAGGTTACATCAGACATGGATCTGATTAGGCTCGAATTGAAGTCTGAGGAAAGTGCTCCCAAATTAAGTTTTCAGACTCTGTCTGGATTCAATAAAATGAAGCATTTTTGGCATTTAACTTCGACGTATTGATACAGACGCCGACATTTGTAAGAAAAAAAAAAAAAAAAAAACTACAATCTTGTCCAATCATCTGACTAATTGGATTATTCAGCAGTAAGTTGCATTTTGATTTGAAGAAAGTTATTTCTACACTTTCTTATTTTCCCCAGTTTGTATAAATATAACTCTTTCTCTCTCTCTTTTCACTTATTTTTTTTTCTTCTTCCCCTCTTTTTTTTTTCTTTATTTCTTTTTTTTTAACTAGAACAAAGAAAGACCTTTTATTTTTATATAACGCTTAAACACACACCTTTGAATAACATGACAAGTTCCATTCAACACAATTACGAAGACAGTATAGCTTCTGATGACTCCTTTGACTGGAGTAGCGACTCTGCACCGAAATCAAAGAGAAGAACGACTAGAAAAAGTAATTACGTTTCTGTATTTTTTTTTAAAAGATAATTCGATTAACTCTGATCAATAGCAAAGAACAGTGATACCAAGAAAACTAAAAAAAATGCAACGGGTAAATACCGAATGACCCCCCGGTCGGCATCTTAAATACTTTTTTTTTTTTTTTTTGACACACATAAACTCATCTCATATTTACATTAGCTGATAATGCAATTAAGAAAGCAAATAAGCCTGGTCGTAAGCCATTTGCTAAAGTAAATGTAAGTTTTTTTATTTTTTGGCATCATGATGACTCTTTTTTTTAAAAAAAAAAAAAAACTAATTAATAAAACAGGTACTGCCATCTGATCCTAAATTAAAAAGAAAAGCACAAAATCGAGCAGCACAACGAGCATTTAGAGAGCGTAAAGAACGATTTGTAACTGAATTACAAGAAGAAATAAGACAATTACAACAGACAACCGATAAACGCGAGAAGGAGTTAGCATTAGAGAATGCAAGGCTCAAAAAAGAAAACAAACGCTTAAAGGAAGAAAATTATATTTTGAAAGATGCCAAATTTACATTTGAGTTTCCATCAAAAACGAATAAAATAATGGGTAAATCACAACCGAATTCACCTATTGTTTCACCATCTGATCAATTGTCTCCCGAGAATCAACATTCTGAATTATCCATGGGTAGTTCATTATCTGGAGAAGAGGATACGTTGACTTTACCAGAGACTTATAACCAAGATTTGACTCATCAAGGAATTTCATCACCACTACCAGCTACTACTACTACTACTTCTTTTGTTGGACCTACTACTACGGATCCTGCCAAATTAAGTTTAACGCCTACCATGGATAGTAAGGATTTATTTTATAGTAAAAATAGTCAACTTTTATCTGACTTTCGTATTCCAGTCAATGAACAAGATTACTTGTCTCAAACTGAACCTTTACCTCAGTTATTTGGAAACGAAATGGATTTATTTGGTGTCGATAGTCCTGCTCCTTTCTCTACACCTCAATTAGACCCATTATTTTCTGAACAAATGCAATCTGTTGTAGATGAAGATAATTTCTTAAAGTGTGCACCTGAAAATGAAAAACCATGTAAAAAAAAAATTATAGCCGTATTGGACCGTGCAAGAGGTACAAATCGTCGGATGTATGAAGTTCATCAAGATGTCAAAAGTTATTGTCCTGATATTAATTTAGATCAATTATGTGATGATTTAAGGCAAAAAATTACCTTTGATTCAAATCATATCTTGACGGATGCTGATGTAGACCTTTATATTGAATGTATTCAAAGAAACACATAATCCTTTTTATCTATTATTTAACCTCTAAAACGTATATGTATATGTAAATACATATATATATATATATATATATATATATATAAACCTTGTATTATTCATTCTATTTCCCACCCTTCTCCCCATAAACAATCTCATAATTCCAATCAGTATCTATAAACGTTTAATAAATCTCTTTCTCTCTCTTTCGTTTCATCTTATTTTCGTTCTATTAGAAGTATTACATGTTACACGGCCATCGAAAAAAAAAAAAAGTAGTAGAGGAGCACAATTCATTTAGCGAATATGTGTCATAATAACTACCCGAAATTCAAGTGGTTACACGGTGGGACATAGATTTTCCTCCCTTCCCCACTCTGGGTATACTTTTTTTTTAATTTTAAATAATGCCACGAATCCATTAAACCTGATGTTTCCCTGTCTTTTTGGAATAGATAATTTTATTTAAAGATGTATACATACATGATAACAAAATTAAAGAAAATAAACCGCCTCTTCTTCATCTTATAACTTAAATCACATATAAAGCTACATTTTGCTACCTAGACAGTTGATGAGAGAAAGATTACGTTAAGATATGAAACACTCACTTTATTAATGGCATTAATATAGATGAGATGTTGTTCTAATTGATAGCTATAGAAAAAAAAAATAACGGTCTTCATGATTCTGGCAAAAGTAATAAAATTACATAGTTAAAACCATATTTTAACCCGAAACAAATTATGCAGCAGAGACACATCTTTACAGCAGAAGAGCACTTAAATTTTGGTATTTTATCCCACATTTAAGCGTAGGTCCATACATTATTGGTCATATCTATTTAATTTGTGGAAATAAAACATTATGAATCTCCTATTTATGATCATGATACTTATACCAGCGAAAATACTTTCAACCAGGCATTTGTTGTTTAACTGTATATATATTAAGATTTAATTGGTAAAAAAAAAAAAAAAAAAAAAAAAAAAGGCTCAAAGTCTATAACTGAATCGATTTCCTTAGCTACACAACTATGCCTACAAAATGTCAGTTGCAAAATTGACTTATCTGAATTTGAAGAGATCCTTGCCTTGAGATTATTTTAGACTTTGATTAGCATCAATGTATTGTACTCACACTTATTACAAGCGTGAAGTCAATTTTGCTGAAACTTCTCAAGTTAATAACTACTCATATTTGATTGCATTAAATGAAATAATTAGGTAATAACTATGCGTACAGTGTTCGATCGAGAAATCAGTTGAAAACATTAATCTCTTTTATGTAGTAGAAAGAGCCGCCGATAGAACACCAACAGATACATTCACTGCCTGGAAACATATCCCGAGACTTTAGTAATATAGTACAAGTCAATGAAATGTTTGCCCCCATCTTTTCCCTCAAAATTATAAATAATTCTTTCATATGTATATAACAGCTTTTTTAAAGTAGCAAGTAAATGTTTTCAAATTCTCATGAGAGCCGCTGGAGAGTTTTTATTTTTTTATAAAAATATTTTTATCAACTCATAATATACTGTTTATCATTAAACAGAAATGTATTTAAATCGTCAATTGTGGCCGATTCGGTTACAACTGGACGATCCTTTTTCACCTATTAACTCTGTGTCAGTTTTGATACACTTTATCTAATTAAATATTTATAAGTAATAAAACACGATGTTGACGACATTAGGTATTACTGCGTCTTTCCTTTATTAAATCTTTTTCATAAATTCATCCTTGACAATTTTGTTGTTAATGAAAAAAAAAACGATAAGCATGTGATGATAAACCTATGTTTTCAGCTTTGCCATGTTTTACTATATTCTGCCGTAGCCATAAATGAAAAATAAGACATAAATAGTATTTGCGGCACTAGCTTATTACAAATACATTTTTCATGTATGGCCATATATAGGCTTTTGTTTTTTTAAATTTTATATTACTGTGGCCACAATATGAACGATTTTTAATTTTAGTCAGTGAAATCAATTCTTTTCAAGATAAGATAACTATAAGTTAAATATATATATATAATTTTTTTTTTTTAGAAAAAATAAATACGTCAAGGGACAAGAGATATATCAATAGTTTTGACAGCTAAAATCATCTTTTTATGATCGACGGCCATTCGTGGCCGATTTTTTTTTTTTTTTTGAAATAGTATTGTTAATTAATGTTAAACCAATGTGTTAAATATGTTTCTTTTTACTATGTTTATACTGTTGTAATAGAAAAAATGTACATGTTATACTTAATCTTATGGATCAGCTTCAACTACTAGCAATTCGTATAACTGCGGCCTTTAGATCGCGTCCTTGACAAGTTTATTGTAATGTGCACTTGAACTTTAATAAAAAACTAGACTTTTTTTTTTAAAGTCGCGCAAATAGCCGTAGAACCCTCCAAGGGACTAAATAAGCTAATCCAGGGCCTATTTCAGCCTTTCTGTGTGTGTGTGACAATAAAAGGAACACAATGTCGTTCCTAACCTACTATTTACATTATTTGATTTGAATAAAAAAATTCATGAGTTTTTTTTTTTTTTTTTTTTTTTTTTTTTTTTTTTTTTTAATAAAGTTTTTAATTTATGTTCTTCATAGCCTATTTATTTATTTATAATGATCGAGCTGTTTCAATTAAAGGCTTTTTATTATAAAAAATTGCGTTAGAAAAAAAAAAAAAAAAAAAAGTCAATTTGTTTAATCTCATAATTTTACTGTATTGTATAGTATCTTTTTCTTCCTGGCTTCTAACTACATTTAAAATTGCTCCCTAATCATGCGTGTTCTTTTTTAAGCTTTTCGATTTAATGATCATACCAGTATTTAACTAGTAACGGCTTCACATGTTAAATGAAAAGCCACTCTTATTTCAAAATTAAAAATAAAGATTAGTGGACCCATTTAACCTTTTGAATACAACAATATACTGTGTAACAGGTTTTTTTTTTAAAAAAAAAAAATGTGTGTGTATTACAGTAATATAATGCGCCAATCCACCCTTTTTCAGTAACATAATTTCTGAGTAGTAGTGTCTTAATTCCTTAGGTAACAGTTCTTTCAATCTTGATTTGATAGATCTATCACCATAAAGAAAAAAAAAAAGGAACATTTCCATTCACATTCTAGGGTTTTAATATATTTTACATTTATTGATAGCAAAATAGCGGCGTGAAAAAAAAAAAAAAATTCTGGTCATTTGAACTAAATAACTTCGATACTACCTTATTTATTATATAGATCAGGTCGGTACCATACTTGGTTGAATCTGAAAACCAGAAAATCGGTATTTCCTATTTTTTTCGAAGAAAAGATAATATAATTTGGAATTGCATATCAATTCTACTTTAAAAGTTTAATAACGAGTAAAGTCTCTTTCATAAATGTATTCTGGACAGTTGAAATATCAAATAATAAGAAAGGAATTGTTTCTAATCTGGTGACCATGTGTTAAGGTGATCATCGGTGGCTCCCTTTTGGCTACACTAAAAAGTCGCATAGCGTTTTTTTTTTTAATACTCATCAAGTATCGATTTAGCGCAAAAAAAAAAAAGTATAGTTAGGACAAGACAAAAGTAACTAGCATCGCCGATTTTGATATTAACAGATTTGGTAAACATTGAACTTGCCCCAATTGACCCCCCCCCTTTTTTTTTCCTTCTAACCATACATTAGAAAACAAATTTCGTCCGAATAATGAAAAGAAAAATACATAAGCTTGCTTCTTAATAGACATAGACTATATTTATTTGTCTGTGCATTTTATCTAATCCTAACAGCTAACCATAAACAAATGATCAAGTCAGGTAAAAGCTTTTTGACCAGAATATCTGTCTGTACTTTGCTAAATTGTTGACTTTTTCTCGATCTAATTTAAGTATACCTGGCCTATTTAGGTAACCTAAATCGGGTTTTTGCACTTTTGCATAGAAAGAATACAACAGAACATTGTGAATTTGATAGCGGAAAAGTCCGATAGCCGATTAGCAGTTTTAATAAAAAGTAGATGTAGTTTTTTTTTTTTTTTAAAAAAAAAAAACGAAAGAATTGTATTAAACTGTTTGTTGTTGGAGTAGATAAAAAAAAAAAAAGATAAAAACAAAATTACAAAGATAGAACGCTTGGTGCTTCTGGTTAAATGCAATACTAAAACTGTAATAATGCCCTTATTTGACAGATCTAAGGCAAATAATGGCGATAATTACCATAAATATATTTTACAAGCCATTCATCGTATTTAAAAAAAAATGTGATTTCTACCGTACTAAACTAAAATTGATCAAAGATGAATCTTGTGGTAAACTAAAATGTTTGATCTGGACAAAAAGGATAGATGGTCTTTCCTTTCTTTGACTAACTTTCCTGATTTAATTTCGAGTAAGTGAAAAAAAAAATAAGATTATTGGTGACACATTCTAAATTATTTTAGTGATGGTATGATATTAAATAAGGAATTCTCCAAGTTATTTTGTAGTACAATTATACAAATATATTATAATTTTACTTTTATATAAAATTATGCATATGACAATGTTTTACAAATGCTGATAAATGGTAATTATTTCATTTAATTTATGTCTTGTGTAATTTCAACAATTGAGAGTGGACAAGCATCAGAATTTTTCTTGCTCTCATAACGCAAAAAGTTGATGCTCTTTTTTTTTTTAATTTCGCTCATTCGGATAATACTTCAATTTATCGTTATCAGTACTCTGTAAAAAAAATAATTTTTTTTTTTGTGACATAGCAACTATGAATGTTTTAAAATTAGTTTCCATGGTTATAACTTAAAATAACCAAATGAAGCCATAATAATATAAAATAACAGACCACCATCGCCAAAAAAAAAAAAAAAAAAAAAAAAAAAAAAAAAAGAGAGGCATAAAATTTAATTGCACATGTTTTTATTGGTAAATTATGAGTAACTTTTCGAGGGACAATCATGTGTTGAGATTATTTTTGATACTCGTAAAAAAAAAAAAAAAAATAAAAAAGAAAACAGTCAAGCGTAATTCTGTATACAAATCAGACAGAAGCCAAGAAACAATCTTTTATTTTTCACACGCCTAGTTACAAATGAAAAGATAAAAACTCTTCTTTTGTTAGCCTCTTCTAAAGCTTACTACCAACAAAATATGCATTGGTTTATTCATTTTTTAAAATAGATTACGAAAATAGAAATTTTCATGCTCAAATCATTATGGTTAAGAGTGTTACGAAAGTACTTGGTTTGACAATAATCCCTAGTACCATACAACCATTTTTTTTTTTTTTTTTTTTTTTTTTTTTTTTTTTTTTTTTTTTTTGCTATCTACAATTACTATATGTATAATTGAAGAGAGCTAGACTTTAGATTTTTAATTTTTATTTCAACGTGGATGGAGGCTATGAATCATTTAAAAGAATAATTTTAATGCTTGCCATTCGTTACTCATATTACGAATTTTTTTGAATAGTACTCGTGTCACCAAAGATTAGGAATTAAATCCAATCAAGAGTTGTTATGAAAGGCAGATCAAAAAATTACGGTTTTTTTTTTTGGCTTGATCGATTATCATCCAATCACTGTTGTTATCGGAGTGAATATAATATACCTTATCTATTAGAACGAACAGAAAGTGTTGCTACTTCTAGTATAATTCATATGCATACAGTTAATAGAGTGATAGAGTTAAATTACATTCTTTGAATAATGTCTTTTATATATTTACAAAAGTAATTTATCAATTCTTATTTATCTATGTTAATACCAAGATCGAGTAAAATTATAAGCGTAAAGAAAAGTAAGAAGACCACCACTTTTTTTTTTAATTCACTTTCCGAAATAATCAAAGATTACTTCTGCAAGATATTTGGTTTTATTTAGTAAAAAACTTCCCTTTTTGACAATTAAGTTGTTTGATGTTTTGTATTATCTTTTTATTAAAATATAAACGCCTATTAACAAGACACGAAAATCAGATTTGATAAATCTAATATTATGGTAAGCACCAATCGAGAATAAAAAATCCCTGCTTATTTTTTTCTTTTTCTCGGTTTTTGTGCAAACTAACCCTTAATAAGTACAAAAAAAAAAAAAAAAGATTCAATAAATAAAAAGCAAATGATACAAGTAAACTTAGAAACAACCTTTTTAAGAAAGAATTTCTAAAAGGAGAAATAGGATGTCAAGTCTTTTCAAGTGATACTTTGACTCTATTTTCCCGTTTTGACTAGCATTCACGCGATCACAACTGGATTGAAGTTGCACGATTGAACACCGTGCGAAAGATAAACTATTATTATTTTTTTGTACATAAAAAAAAAAAAAAAAAGAAGGTTAATCAATCACATGGTACAAGGTACAACAGAAAATTATAGTTATTAATTATCAAGATGACAAGTGAGCTCAAAATTATATAAATATAAACCATTTTTAACTCAATTCTTTTTTTTTTTTTTCTTTAAATCACCTTTTTTTATTTTAATATAACTTTCTTTTATATATTTCAATAAAATAATGAAAGACGATATAAACACGACTCCTGTCGTTGATGAAAAATTTGAGCTGGATACTCCTACTGGATATGGAGATGAAAAGAAAGATTTCGATGCTGAAACTTCCAGTCAAACTGCTAGTCAAATTCTTGTAAATGAAGAACGCGCTGCAAACCATAAAATCAATGAAGAATACCATTTTACATGGCGTTCTGCTATCGTTGGTTCTTTGCTTGGTTGTTTAGTTGGTACGACATTATATAATATTATTAAATAATCATATAAACCTTGCTTTGCTAACATTTATTTATTATAAAAAAAAAAGCTGCATCAAATACATACCTTGGTTTGAAGATCGGATGGACTTTCGGTGCTTCTTTATTCGGTGCTATTTTCTCTTTCGCTATCATCAAGCCTTTATCTACAATTGTTCCTCCTAAGTGGGGTGGTGGATACTTTGGTCCCAAAGAAAATTGTTCTGCTCAATCAGCCGCAACTACTGCAGGCGGTCTTTCTGCTGGTTTTGTTTCAGGTATTCCCGCTATGTATAAGCTTGGTCTTATGACTACTCCCCGTGAAGATGCTGTTGCTCTTTTACTTTTCACTATCTCTGCTGCTTTCTATGGTTTATTCTTTGCTGTCCCTCTTCGTTCTCACTTTGTTGTAAAGCAAGATCTTACTTTCCCTACTCCTCGTGCTGCCGCTATTACTATTTTATCTCTTCATGATACTGTTGAAGGTGAAAAGAAAGCTATGAGAAAGGCCAAATGGATGGGTGCTTTCTTCGTTGGTACTTTTATCTGGCAAGTTCTTGCACATTTCCTTCCTTTCTTAGATACCAGTAAGTTTTTTTTTTTTTTTTTTTTTTTTTTTTTGTGCAGTCAATTTATACTAAACTGAAATTGGTTTATTATAGTTCACATTCTCTTCTACATTGGTACTGCTGCCGGTTATACTCCTTTGGCTAATGCTGACGCTATTTGGGGTTGGTTCTTCAAATTTGATTTCCCTTTCTTTGGTGCTGGTCTCATGACTCCCGGTAGTACCGTTGTACCTTTCTTTGTCTCTGCAATTATAATTTACGGTATCATTGGTCCCGTTCTTGTTGCAAATGGTACTTTTGTTGCTCCTTTCGGTTTCACTGCTGCTGGTGATACCACTAACCGTTTCTTCTTATGGCCTGGTATTGCTCTCATGACTATCACTTCTTTCACTGAACTTTTCATCCATTACGATTCTCTCTGGCGTGGTGCTAAGGGTGGTGCTCAAGAACTCAAATTGGTCTTCATGCGTGGTGTTAACTATTTCCGTCGTATCGTTCTCCGTAGTACATTGACTGAAGAGCAAAACAACAAATATAACTCTTCAGTTGATGAATTAGACATTTTCACTCCAGACCAATTAGTTCCTGCTTGGTGGTGGGTCGGTGGAACTTTCATTTCCATTATCTTTACCTGTGCTATTATGGGTTCTTACTTCCACATGCCTGTTTATCAATCTATTCTTGCTATTATTCTTGCTTTCCTCTTCTCTTTCGTTGGTATTCAAGCCACTGGTGAAACTGATATTAATCCTACTGGTTCCATTGGTAAAATGTCTCAACTTGTCTTTGCCAAGATGCCTGCTGATACTATTGAACAAGTCATGAGAAATAACTTGATGGCTGGTAATATTTCTGCTTCTGCTGCTTCTCAAGCTGTTGATATGGTTGGTGATTTAAAGACTGGTCAACTTGTTGGTGCATCTCCTCGTTCTCAATTCTTGGCTCAATTTATCGCTTCTTTCTTTGCCATTGGCATTGCTGTCGGTCTTTTCATTCTTTTTGCTGATGCTTATCCTTGTATTATTGATCCCGCAATTGATGTTTCTGATTGTGAGTTTGGTTTGGTTGCTGTTACTGCATGGACCAAGGTTACTCAACTCTTGACCGGTGCTTCTGATCCTCTCTCTACTGGTTCCATTATTGCTACTGTTATTTGTGCTGTTGCTGCTGTCGCTCTCCCTCTTACTCGTCATTTCTTCGTCCCTCAACAATATCACAGATATTTCCCATCTGCTAGTGCCATTGGTATTTCCATGATTAATCCTCAACCCGAAGTTCCTTTATCTATGTTCCTTGGTTGGCTCGGTGGTAAGATCTGGATGAAATACAGACCTGCTTCCCATGGCGAGCTCATGTACAGTGTTTCTGGTGGTTTAATTGCTGGTCAAGGTATCTCTGCCATTATTTTGGCCGTTTTCACTATTACTGGTGTTAAGGGTTCCCTCGTTAAAGGCTCTTGTCTCTACGAGGATGGTGAATACTCTTGCCCATAAACAGTTATCCATTTTTTATTTTTAAAAAAAAAAAATCCAAATCATTTTACTTCTATCTTTATTTTTTCCCCCTCTTTCCCCCTCTTTTTTTTAATAACCTACTTAATATAATCTAATAAAATAATCAATGTAATTCTTTTTTTTTTATTATTAATTTACAATTTTCAATAATATCGTTTATTTATCAATTATTAGTTAAAGTTGTAAACAGGTGATACAAAGATTCTGCCTTAAATTAGAACAGGGAATTCTTAAATTTTAGCCTAGTGGTTACTTTCTCCTGTGAGACCTGATACAATCATTGCTTACTGAATTTTGAGATAAATCAATAGGCCGTTAAAGATAAATTGAAAAAATATTTATTTTTTTGATATTTTAAACCAAACAAGAAGTTTATTGAGCCTTTTTTTTTATTTTATGCTAAATACAGTCATTCAGAAGATAAAGTCGCTGATTTTGAGCTCAATGTCGTGCAAAATAATTGTGTGTTCAAACCCCCCCCCCCCTCCCCCGCTCGTCTCTAATAAGTATGATTACTCTAAACTACTACCAATAAGATTGAATGGTGAAACTGTGCTTCAGTAGAAATGAGTATATTTAGTAAGTCTATCGACTCTCCATTGAAAGTGTTTAGTGTTATCTTTAGAATAAGCATTAGTAAAGAAAAAAAAAAGATCTAAAAAGTTGGCTTGAAAAAAAAAAAAGATTCCCGGACAAATAGGCCCCAGTAGTTTTCATCTTATAGAGGAAAGCTGGTATAAAGAGAAATAAAACATAAAGCTAGTAGATACCACGCAATTTTTTTTTTAGTCTGTGCTTTAACAAAAAGAGAAAAGGCCATTAAAAAAAAAATGCTTTCTTCTGATAGCTAAAATACCAAGAAAGTTGCAATGTAGCTTCAAACACTTGTTTCCAGTACGAAGGGAGTTTTTTTCTGGAAGACAATAACAAGATATTTCATTTTCGAGAGTACACACACTTTATAATATTTATGTAGAAAGAAAAATATATTTTTTTGAAATCTATGTTTTTATTAGGATTTATATTAGACAATGAATCATTAATCTGTGATAAAACTACTGATATGTATGAGAATGAGGGAAGAGAGATGATGAAATGGTATATTTTTAAAAAAAAAAGAAACAATTGTTGATATACATATATTTAGAAATCATAGCGTTCAGGTTTATAGGGCCATGGTTGTCCGCTTCTATACTCTTCAGGATCAATTGACCTCTTGTTATGCTCTGGCTGGAATTGATCTTGCATGTCTTTGTAAAGAGAATTTATAGTTCCTATATGATTTCTTTTAACGCTTATCTGCAATTTATTGTAGTTTATATATAATTTTTGTGGTTTTATTGTTTGAGATAACCTTATAAAATAAATGAACAGGTTTTGTTTGTGCATTGTTGTGTAATAAACTTATTTTTCAAAAAGTGTCATTCATATACGCTACTTTTATATATAATTTAGATTGTTTATAATATGATGATTATAAGAACCAGGTTTCATTATGCCAAGAGTTGTTATTGTTTTTATGTATTAAAATGAGATGCCATTCTATGTATATGATCAGTAATTGATCATGATTGGAGAATGGGCCGTGTAACGACGTACAATTCAACTTGAAAGGATATTCACTGATGCAAAAATCATGTGCCAAATGGATTAAGAGAAAGTGTAGAGCCTTTATTTATCAAATACGTTTATATTGGACCTTTAGGAATTAACTAGATCATAATTTTTCACAAAGATACTTTCTCGTCTCAGATGATTGATGAAGCTTTCTGAGTACTCATGTATAAAAAAAGATATTTTCATTGCAGTATGTAAATAAAAATAAGTAGTAACTAAACGCCTGCAACGAAATGAGGGATGCAAACTATGTATATTGTGACTTTAAAATACTCAAATCACAACACTTACTACATGTCAAGCAGTAGAGATTAGATATGTGTAGCTTTTAGGAATGTATTTTTTTTTTATTTAAATACATTCCTTTTTACATAAAAAATATCTGCCTGGAAGTTATTTTATACATTGTAGGAATTGTACTAGTTTATACAAACACTATTAATAAAACATACATTCTCTTTCGAGGATATTTCACGTCAAATTTCAAGTGAATATATTATTAGAAAAAAAAAAAAAAAAAAGGGAGGAAAAAAAGAAAAAAAAAGTGGGTGTAAAAAAAAAAAAAGGTAAAAAAAAAAAAAAAAAGGAAAAAGAAAAAAGAGTCAATACATGTTATTTTTTTTTTAAAATAGTGTGGGATAGCTATGTAAGATTTTATGATCTTGCACCAAGAGCAGTAGAGTTAGCATTAACATTAGAGGCACCTCTACCACCTCTACCACCTCTACTGTTTCCTCTTCCACCACGAGAGTTGTTGTAGTTATTACTTCCACGTCCACGTCCACGTCCAGCCATATGCCTTTGTCTGTTTTCATCTTCCTTAACCATATCTACAATTTCTTCGGGCACATTGAGGTATTTGATTGTATTGCCTCTGATGTAACATTCAGACAATCTCCAAAATTTATCACCATCAGGTGAGGTTTGAATAACTTCACGTAAAGTTAAATTCATCCAGTTGTCGCAGTTGACTAAATGGCCGTTAAATGTTTCGCCACTTTTGAGTTCGACTAGCATGGGATGACCAGCTGCTGTATGTAAGAGTGAGAGAGGAAGCATAGTATGTTGTATGTATAAGAAGGATAGATTGTTGTTAAACTAGATCGTCTGAATACTTCTTTTATTTTTTTATTTGTGAATCTACTAAAGAACAGCTTTTTTAAATCCTTTTTATTTTTATTGGTTAGTATTTCTCTTCTTCCTTTGTTCTTTGATAATAGATATATACCTAATTCTTTTTAACGTTTAAATTTTAGAAAAAAAAAAAATTATCAAAAAAGACGTGAAGGGAAAAGTAGCAACCAAAAAAAAAAAAAAAAAAAAAAAAAAAATAGATACGTCACGCTCATCATTTTCATTTTTAAAAGGAAGGCGCGTGATTTGAATTTAAAGGTTCAATCAATCATGCGTTTTATGGACAAAAAAGGGGTATATTATACTCTTTTTAAGAAGATTCATTCATTACGCGGGATTCAACTTGAAGAAATATGTCTTCAAAGCTTGGATTTGATGGATTTTTCGGGAGCGAACAGAAAATGTGTATATTTGTATGCAATGTAATAATACGGGATAATACGCTGATGATCGTTTTGCAAAATACTTGTCATTGTTTAACTGGAAAAAAAGAAACCCTTTATTTACAGTTAAATACGGAGGCTATTACATATTCTCAATTCTCACTGACAAGTTCCAAAAAATATAAATATATTTATTTATGAATGATAATTATTATTATTACTAGATTGCATATTGTATTGCCTTTGTTGCTGCTGCTGCTGCTGCTGCTGCTGCTGCTGCTGCTGTGAGTTTATAACATAAGAATTAGGGGTGATTGGACTTCTTGGACTATACATTGAGTTTTCTTCTGATGAAGCTAGATAATTATTACCAGAACTTGGACAAGGACTTGGAGGTAAAGGTGTATTCATGGCGGTTTGATAGGAAGGAGATCTTGGTTGATATTGATTCATGTTAATTTGCGTTTGTATAGAAAGTGGCTGTGGGCTATTATTATTGTTATTATTATTGTTATTGTTATTATTATTAGGTGAAAGTTGAGGAGATGTAGGTGTATTATTTGACTGTTCATTTATATTTAAATAAAAACCACCTTGTTGTTGTTGTTGTTGTTGTTGTTGCTGTTGATGATGATGATCTGCTGAAGTAACAAAAATAGGTGGTGGAGGTCTATCAGGATCTTGTTTAATTTCGAAACTCTCAAATATTTCCATATGTTGCGTTGGACAAGTACCATATTGTTTAGTCATAAAATCCATTAAATCCTTTATCGTTTGTTGTTGCAAATTTTGTCTTCTTCTGGTTTCAGTTAATTCATGTACAACTTGAGCTAAATTTTCTTGTAATTGAGATATCTGTTGCAACATATCTGTTTGTGACATTTGCATCATTGTCATATGAGAATTGATATCACTTGTATCTCTTCTCACTGATTCGTTTTCTAGCGCTTTACGTTTAATCTCATCTAGTAAATCCGGTCTATTTCTTAGAAACTTTGGATGTGAGAACTCCCATATTTGATTCTCTGCTAACGTACGATGTCCTCTAGGTGATTTATTGACTTTATGAAATCCGTACATATTCAATTGTCTAACAAAACTACTGAAATTGTTATGCTTAAAATGTTTTGGTAATACATCTCGCGAAAATTCTGTTATATTACAAACAATGAACGATGTTCCTGTATATGTCCAAGCAATTAAATGTTGATATTGTTTATCCACAACCATACTAAAAAAAAAAAAAATAAACAGTGTAAGACAAAAAAATAAGTGAAACAAAAAAAAAAAAAAAAAAAAAAAAAGTGTATATGTTTTTATACTACTTACTTGTATAATTTATGTACAAAAGTATTGCCACTACCAGTTTTTGTTGTCACTGGTGGTGCAGGAGAAGGAGGTTGTAATGACATTTGTTGTGTAAACTGGTTTTGTAATTGATCCCAAGATGAATTTTCTGGAGGGAAAGGAGATCCTGGTGCAGGTGATATTAATGGAGAATTTAAAGGTGAACCACCAGAGGAAACTGAACTGGTACTAAAGTGAGTATTGATTCCTAGAGATGCCACCGAAGTTGTATGGCTATCGTTCATTATATGCGTACTTAAATAAGAAGAACAAAAAAAGTATGGAATAAAAAAAAAAAATAATAAATAAAAAAAATAAACATCTTTTTAGCCAATCAAACGTTACTTGTTCTATAGTTTAAACGTATCACCGATGTAATTGTTAATCTTTTGTATCAGTAAAAAAGGTTCATAGGTATTCGATACATGTTTGTTTCTAAGGATACGTGCTGTTAAAAGCATTGGTTACCATGGAAACATAAACCGTTGCTGCTAGGATAATGGAACCTTTTTTTTTTTATTTTTTTTTTTTACATAATTTTGAAACGGATCTCGTAAATACATTTTTTTTTTCTGTATGCACGATAACTATCTTTTGAGCGATTACGCCAAAAGCATATTTGTTTTGACGTCTATTTACTGTTTTTCTCGCTCTTATCATCACGGTTTAATTCTATTTCTAAATAATATATAAGTTTCAAACTAGTATTAACTCTCATTTTAGTTGAGAAAAGAAAATGAAAGCGCCGTAATAATATATAAAATCATGCGGTCTTTGTGTGCAATTGCAAATCATTTAGCAACCATTTTTTTTAAACCTGTTCATGACCAGCATTTTTTTTTAAAGAATTCAATAAAAGGATACCATAATTTTATTACTTTTTTTTATACAAAGAAAAAAAAATATTATAGTTAAAATAAACATATGTACAGATGAACAAAAAAAGAAAAAAAAGGGCGCATTGTGCTACAGCTTACATTTGCTTTATTAGTATCTTTTAAACGTGCTTTCCTTTTAGTTCAATGCCCTGGTGATACACGCCCTATTTTTTTTTTTTTTCTTCTTCATCGATTTACTTGCTTAATACAGTGGCAGAATCGATCAGTCTTATTGTTTCGGTGAATTAAACTTTGTATCGTTTCTATCTTTTTTTTTTTTTTTTGCTTGAAAGTCGAGTATAATTTCACTCGATTTTTTTTTTTACGTAAATTCCTTACAAGTCGTCTAGAATTGAAAATCAACTATTTGAACCATTTTAATGAAGTGAATGATGATATACGACCTTTCTTGTCAGAAAAACTTTATATTTAGTGACGAAAAATATTTAACTGGCATTTCTTGCGTCAGGGAAAAACAACTTTTCCTCCTGCTAACTACGATGATTTTATTTCTAACCTGCCCGTTCAATCGTCAGTGTCTATGTACCAGCGTCTCTAATGACGTTTTGTATTATGTAGTTACAATTCTCCAAGTCCTGATTTGCACCTGCTTATACCTCTCGCCTCTTCAGGAGAGGGGATTAAAATTTTAAGCACTACACATGATACATGACAAAAAAAACAATATTATTTAATTACTTTGCCTTTCCTTTAAACCTTTTCTTCTTCTTCTTCTTCTTCTTCTTCTTCAAATAAAACATAAATATTCTAACTACTACCGCTTTAAATTCTTGTCTGATTTACATGGAAGAGCTATTGTATCAAAAAATGGGACAGTTTTGAGACATGCATAATACATATTGAGTCATTGGTAAGTAGAGATATTAAAGCTCCTGTGATTTTATTACAATGAAGTAACTAATTCATTTGATAAAAAAAAAGGCTCTTATCGCAGGGTTAAAAGTACCATGAATATTATAAATAATGTATTATTTAATTAGTAAAAATAACATTAATTAATATAGGCTGATAAAGAATTGTTTCCATATAGATCACACTTTGCTTTGGTGACCAACTTGGTTATACTCTATATGCCCCATTGTTTACGTTCGCCTAGGCAAGTTAAGCTTTGCCTAACTAACAAAGAGGTACACATTAGTTGATCAAGACCAAGCAGATCTAACAAATTATTCTATTAAATATAACTAGAAAAAAAAGAAACCAGAAATCTTTAGAGGTATTACATAATAGGAAATCTGGAAAAATTGAAGGACCATTCTAGTTCAATTGACAGAAATTGCGCCTCAACAGTCAAAACGCAATGCCATTTTAAAATGTTTAAAAGAATTAGAGGCATAAAAATAAATTTATTAATAAATTAACAATGGACGCTGTGCAGTTTATCAGATAAATGAACTCATTAATCTTTTTCAATGATTTTTTTTTTTCTTTTAACATTGGAGCGGAGTCAATGCATGCTTCCATGTCACAGAGAGAGAGAGAAAAAAATAACAGCTCACTTCATTACCTCTTTTTTTTTGTTTTACTTTTTGTCAACATGATCAAGAATACACCTAAATCAGTTTTAATTTGCTGGTAAAAAGAAAAAAGAACAAAGAACGATATATATATATATATATATATATATAACGGAAAGGGAAACTCATTCAAATATTTCTTTGTTATAGGGCTGGGCTTGCAGTTTGTAAGTTTTAAAATAGAATGAAGAAAGAAGCCAAGCGTGTTGATAATAATAATAATATATATATATTTTTTTTTTGATTAAATAGCTGCAGTTGTTGCATATACCACTAGTAAGAACTATACAATGGATCGTTTAAAGGACTACACAAAGAACAATTCTGTCACCTCAAGTAATAGCTATGGAACGCAAGAGGCACCAAAGGAGGGCGAACCATTGCGTCGTTCGGTTGATAGAAGATTATAAAAAAAACAAATAAATAAATAAATAAAAAACACAGAAAAAATGACAGATTTATATTAATAGTGGTATAAGAAAAAAAAAAAAAAAAAAAAAAAAAAAAAAACTCCTGCATTAAAAGAGGATTACATGTCATGAAACTAATAATAAGACCTTTGCAGTTTTTTATATCTGGATCTGAACAACGTGATTCTCTAATTCTTCTTTCTTTTTTACTAAACTGAACAGAAAACCCCTTTATTGTAGAAAAAAAAAATTTATAGGAGACTCCTATTATTTACGAATGTATATAAATATATCTCTCTTTTTCTCTCTCTCTTTCTTTTTTTTTTTATTACTTACTTCCTTTTCTCTTCATTACTACATTACATATTAAAAAAAAAAAAATGCATATCACTACTGTATTATTGATTTTATCTGCCTCATCTATTTTGGCAGCACCTACTGCTAATAAACCTCAACCTATCCAACTTCCTCTTCAAATGATTCAAACCACTAAAAATCATCAATTATCAAAGCGAAGTGAATCCCTGAGTCTTCAATTACTTGAAGAAATTGATCTTATTCAATTTTTTGTAAAGATTCAAGTGGGGACACCTGCCCAAGAATTCAACATGTTATTTGATACAGGCAGTGCGGATACATGGGTACCTTCTACAGAATGTTCAGCTGCACTTGGTTGCCCTCAACCTCTTAAACGATTTAATTCTTCAGCATCCAGTACATACAAAGCATTAAAGGATCCATTTGTGATTCAATATGCTATTGGTACTGCATCAGGAACTTATTTTAAGGAAAAAGTGTCATTTGTAAATGGAAACGATGAACAACTTATTACGATCAAAGACCAAACGATGGCTAAAGTGCTTAATTCAGCTGGACCTATCTCGGACCAAAAGAAGGATAAGGATAATGATGGTATCTTTATTGATGGTATTCTTGGAGCTGGGTTACCTAGTGGTACAGTACGTCATTTGAACGGTGTAGGCGAGAAATATGATACGTTTCCAGTCTCACTTTATAAGGCCAATCTTATTCCTGACCCAGTATTCTCTGTCTCGATGAATGGCATGCATGGTAAATTGACTTTAGGTGCTATTGATACAGAATATGTTACAGATGATTTTGTGTATACAAGTATTGCAAATAGTTCAACGAGTCCAAGTAGATGGTCAATTATGGTCGAAGGTTTGCAGTTTTCTAATAAGGAAGTGGGTACACCAAAACCTTTCAAGTTTAATACACCTACTCCCTGTGGTGTTGATACCGGATCTAACTTTATGTATTTACCTACTCAAATGGCTAATGAATTGGCTATGGATATTACTAATTCTACTCATTTGAAAAAGAATGATGTGGGTGTCTATCTTGTTGACTGTGGGTTACAAAAGAGTCAAGAAAGTGTGTCTATTTTCTTTAGAGCAGCAGCTGGTAATGCTTTGCAGAATATCACAATGCCTGTCTCTGATTTAGTTACAAGTAAAAAAGAAGATGGTCAATGTTTACTCAAGTTTTATCCTTCTGACAGTAGTTTGACTTTGGGTAATATGGTTCTTAGAAAATACGTTACTGTATTTGATTTTGGTCCTTATCCTCATATTGGTTTTGCTCCTGTAAAATATTGATAAAGAGAGAGAGAGAGAGAGAAAAAGAAGAAATAGTAATAATATAGGAGAGAAAATATATTATACTTTTAATAAAGAATTTATTATATATACTTAGTATAATTTTCTGTTTTTTTTATTATTATTATTTATTTATTTATTAAATATGTTCTTTTGTGGGTATATCTTGTCTACTACTACTACTACTACTACTGTTATTACTTGTTGCATTTGTTCGAATGGCATCTAATATAGTGCGAATAAGCACATTACTACAAGGATCATGTGTTAAAGATTGTGGAAGAGTATCTATTGGTTGAGACAACAAATGATCAATACTCTCTAATTCTTTTTGAAGTTGATCTCTTCTATTTGAAAGTGCTTTACAAAATTTGTTAGGTTCTAAAAGTAACATATTTGTTAATGCTGTACTGTTGGTAGGTAAAGTATATTCTTGTTGTTGCTGCTGCTGTTGTTGCTCTTCTTCTTCTTCCTTTTCTAAAGTATTTAAAAAGGTTTGAATATTAGGTAAAGGTTCTAATGGTATAGGCAAAGAATTAGAAGAAGAGGAAGAAGCAGAAGAAAATTTGTTTTGTGGATGGGGTTGGTCCACAATGGGAGATAATTGGTGTAAAGAAGATCTACGACGAGGAATTGATAAAGGAATATCTAGACTTGTATCCATACTACTTTTATCGCTATGGGAACTATTTCTTCGGTCGATAATGGCTGTATAATCCAACAATGTGTTACTATTATTATCTTCTTCTACTACTGTAGCTGTAGTAGTAGTAGTAGGATGAAATATGATGGTTGAAGTAGTCGGAGCAGTAGCCGCAGCTCTTTGTTTTACTGATAAAGGTTGTTCTTGTTGATACTTTCGAACCATATGAACTCGTTTACGTCTATGAATGATACTTCTCTTCATTGAGAGTGGACGATGCACGCTATGTAGTTTATAATAAAGTCCACAAGCGTTACATATATTATTACCATCATCGTCTCTTCTCCACAGTGGCGTGGTGCTGGTGTCACAGTTATAACACCGCGTACTTCGAAAGGTCTTACAATCACGACACTCATCTATTTTATCGTGCGGATTATGATGTTGGTGCCTATTACTGCTATTTGGGTCACTATTTGTGGTAACAATAGGTGCATGATGGTTTTCATTCCATTGATATGTAGAAGGTGGAGATGTTGAATAGATATCTTTATCACTCATTTATTTACAGTTTTTTTTTTTTTAAAGAAAAAGAAAAAGAAAAAGAAAAAGAAAGAGAAAGAGAAAGAGAAAGAGAAAGAGAAGAAAGGGGAAAATGAATAGCCAATATTTATTAAATAATAAACCTTTGATTGGAGCAATGAAGTCTGGTAATTTGTAGCTCAAAAAAAAAAAAAAAAAAAAAAAAGTTCAAAATAGATAAGATACGAGATGGTAAACATATTAGGTGACAGAAAAGATAACAAAAAAAAAAAAAAAAAATAAGCTTCTCATTTCACATAGTGATAACATCATTTATGAAATAAATGGTGTTTATTTCGTCAAAATAAATATCTTGTTCGTTATTATTATTATCATTATTATTATTATTATTATTATTATTATTTTAAGCCAAAAGCTTTGTATTTATTTATTATTATTGGTAATAGAGTTATACTTATCTGATGAAATGGGGTTTCTTTTTTCATTGTTTGAGTTTGTATTATTAAAGGGTTGATGCCCTGAAATGGTAACTTTTCCTGGAAGGGAAGACAGGGAAAAAAGATAATGTAGCGTGGGATAAAAGAGAAAAAGCATATTTTTTTTTTTCGCCTATTTAATTTCAAATCCGGTTAAAAGATAAAATAGTTCTTTTGAACCTGGATTGTAAAAAAAAAAAAAAAGCGGGGATAAACTTTTGCTTTTCTTTAGTTCTTTTTCTTTTCTTTTAAAAAAAAAAAGAATGTTGATTTCCAAAAAAGTATTGGCATGGGCTATTGGACTTGGTTCCTTTGCTTTAACTCATGCCTTATCACCTATGCAAGTCGCTATGCAACATAGAGAACAAGAAGCACAAGGATTTCGTATCTTACAAAATGAAAACGTAGAAGGTTATTCGGTTCGAGTAAAGCAACCAAAATCATGCGAAGAGGGTGTACAGGTAAAAATGAAATTACGAAACAATTAGAGTTTATTTTTTCTCATTAAAAAAAAAAAAAAAGTATTCTGGTTATATCGACAAACATGATACAGATGATCATTTCTTTTTTTATTTCTTTGAATCTAGATCTGACCCTTCCACTGATCCTACCGTATTATGGTTGAACGGTGGACCTGGTTGTTCTTCAATGATGGGACTCTGGATGGAATTAGGGTAAAGAATATTGTACCTGAAACCAAAAAACCCCCCAGAATTAACTCATATATCCATATTAGCCCTTGTCAGGTTAACTCTTTTGGTAACGATACGACTCGAAACCCTTATAGTTGGAACACAGCAGCAAACGTAGTCTTTTTAGACCAACCAGTGAATGTCGGTTTTAGCTACGGTAAGACGAAAATCAAAGATACCCGAGAATCAGCGCGTGATGTGTACGCATTTTTACAGCTATTCCTTTCCGAGTACAAAAAATATGCAAAGAACCCATTCCATATCTCTGGAGAATCGTATGCGGGCCATTACTTACCAGCCATCTCTACCGAACTTATTTATAACAACCAAAAGATAGAAGATGGAGATGAAAATAGCGGTGGATTGATCAAGATTAACTATCAATCGATGTTGATTGGAAATGGTTGGACAGATCCTCGAACACAACTTGAGCATTATGAAACGTACGGATGTGCTCATGATAGTGTTTATAAACCTTTGTTTGATGAAAAGACATGTGATGATATGAAAAAAGCGTATCCTCGTTGTAAGAAATTCATGGACGCTTGTTATGAGTATCCCAATTCATTTACTTGTGTACCTGCTCTTCTTTATTGTGAAAATAATTTAGCGGGTGTGTATGATAAGACGGGATTAAATCCTTATGATATTCGTAGAAAGTGTGAAGGAGATTCTGGATTATGTTATGATTTAATTGAATCGATTGATGCTTATGCTAATAATGAAGAGGTTAGACGGTCTTTGGGTGTTGATGAAAAGGCTGGAAAGTTTTCGGGTTGTAGTAATTCGGTCGGAAGCAGATTTTATCAAACTGGTGATGGGTAAAAAAAAAAAAAAAAACTGTAACACGAAATGTACAGAAATATCCATTATTTACTTATTTGTTTTGTTAGTGCCAAAGACTTTTCTGGTGATGTTGCTAAAACTTTAGAATCTGGTATTCGTGTCATACTCTATGTTGGTGATATGGATTGGATTTGTAACTGGTAAAAAAAAAAAAAAAAAATATTTATATTTAATTTATATACTCATATAATCGTATGTATATATGAAGGATGGGTAATTTAGAATGGAGTAAATCTATGGAATGGTCTGGAAAAGATGGATATAATGCCGCAGTAAATGAAAAATGGTATAGCGATCTTACAGGACGATATGCGGGTGATGTTCGCAGTTATAACAACTTTACATTTTTGAGAATATTTGATGCTGGACATATGGTAAGTTTACATACTTTTTTAAACATTTTTTTTTTTTTTTATTATTATAATAACTAAACGTTTTTTTTTTTTTTTTTATGTGTAAAATACTAGGTTCCTTTTGATCAACCTGAAAATGGCCTTGATTTTTTCAACAAGTGGTTGAACAACCTTCCTTTAGCCAATTAAATTTTGAACCATATAAACAAATAAACACATATTTGTTTTTTTTTAACGTCTCGAGACAAATGTCAGCAGATATAAAAATAAAGCGGGGATGATGTAATTATCCTTTCTTCTTCTTTTTACTACTTTTTCTTTTTTTTCTTAAGCTAAAAATGGGAATGAATGGTATTGTAAATACATATGAAGATACTACTGCTTCTCTTAAGAAGCAACATTCTGGTTCATTTTATGATGGACATAAAATAATCAATGATCCTATTCATGTAAAACATTTTATAAATAAAACTGTGAGTATATATATATATTAATAATAATTCGTATGTAGGGTCACATCACTTTAAATGATTATACAGTAGAGTTCATAGATACTGTACAATTTCAAAGATTAAGAGACTTGAAGCAAGTAAGAAATATATAGATACTAAATCATCTTCATACTCGTATTAATATAATTTTTAATACAGCTCGGTCCACTTTATTTTGTTTTCCCTGGTGCCAGTCATAATCGTTTTGAACATTCAATTGGTAAAAAAAAAAAAAATATATATATATATATATTTTTTTGTGGTCATTTTGCTGATAAAACACAAAAAACAAATTAGGTGTATCACACTTGTCTGGTACACTTGTTGAAAGATTTGCAGCGGAACAGCCTGAATTAGATATAACCCGCGATGAAATCAAATGTGTCAAATTAGCTGGGTAAAAAAAAAAAAACTTGTTTGGATTTGTAAATTAAATTTCCCTTTTTTTTTTTTTTACAAAAAGATTATGTCATGATTTAGGTAATACAGGGAAAAACAAGAATATTAAAATCAATTAAAGTGAACTAAAACGATCTATATTAAATCAGGTCATGGTCCATTTAGTCATGTATTTGATAATGCATTTATGCCATTAGCAAGGTAAGAAAAGAGAGAGAGAGAGAGAGAGAGAGAGCATGACAGAAGCTAAGACTTGTTATTTACATATTAGACCTGAATTAAACTGGTCACACGAACAAGCATCCGAAATGATGTTGGAGTATTTGATAGATGATAACAATATAGACATGGATTCAGCCGAAATACATTTCATTAAAGATTTAATAGCAGGTGAACCGAGATCAGAAAGGTAGAAAAAAAAAAAAAGTTAATTAAATTACTTCCTGTTATGTATTTACCATATAAGTTCTATTGATAGTCGCTACCAGGATAAAAAGTTTTTGTTTGATATTGTAGCCAATAAAAAGAACAGTGTAGATGTAGACAAATTTGATTATATTGAAAGAGATGCATATAATTTAGGTCTTCGAAGTTCGTACGACGCAAAGAGATTATTGGTTTACAGTCGTGTTGTGAATAACGAAATTTGTTATCATCAAAAAGAAGTTTATAATATCTATGAAATGTTTCATACGCGTTATAGTCTCTTTAAACAAATTTATACTCATCGTGTTGGAAAAGCAATTGAATTGATGATTGTAGATGCATTTTTAGCTGCAAGTAAGTTTTTTATGTATATATATATATATAAAATACAAAACACTCACATCAACGCTTTGACCATCTGTTATTATTATTATTAGATAATTATCTGAAAATAGCTGATTCAGTTAGTAATCCGGAAGATTATCTTTTTATGACGGACGATATCATTCGTAATATTGAAAGATCTAAATGTCCTGAATTAGCGGAATCACGTCAAATTGTTAAGAATATTCGAACCCGTAATCTTTACAAGTTTGTGGACGAATTCTTGGTACCGCCTGAGTTAGAGTCTCGTTTAAATAAGGATACAATTACATCACAAGATATTGCAAATCATCAAACAGGCAATGCTGGTTTAGTTCAAGAAGATGTGATTGTTACTTTTACCAAGATTAATTATTCCATGAATGAAAGTAACCCAGTTGACTCTATTCGTTTCTTTTCAAGATATAATGATCAAGGTAATAACTAAACCATTTAAATACATATTTGTTTTTTTTTATATATATATAACATATCATAACACACACATACACTATACATAATAGAATCATTTAATATCTCAAAGAAAAAGGTTTCATATATGATTCCATCCAAGTTTCAAGATATCAATATTCGTATTTTTACAAGAGACCCAACCAAGATGCAAGCCATTCAAAAGGCCTTTCGTAAATATCTTTCTTATATCACACATACTGATTTACATTCTGATCCTGTTGTTTCGGTTCCTGATGACTATCAAAATCTACTCAATGCATCCCATAAAAGAGCTCGTACCTCAACAGAAAATTCACATTAGGCTCTAAAATCTTCCTTTATATACACCTAAATACTTTAGAATTGCTTCAATTTCTCTTTTTTTTTTTTAAAAAAAAAAAAAAAAAAAAAAAAAAGTTTTCCATTGCACATTTTGGTTTTTTTATTTTATTTTTTTTTTTGTAATAATAAACATTGAATATTAAAAAAAAACGCACTTCTTTTCTTAACACATGTGTAAGCAAATAGATAGATGATTACAACGTGACCAATATCGAACGATGTAATGTAAACATTCAACCTCTCAAAATATCGATCGTTACACATGGGATTTCCGTATGTATTTGTTTCAAGCCAATTTTTCTTTCTTTCTTTTTTTTTTCACTTTTGATGGATATGTACCGAATTCACTAACCTCTTTCCTTTTCAAACTATTGAACGGTTTCGTAAACCACGCAAACCTTTCATCCCTCAATGTTTCCTTTTCGGTTGGTAACAAAAATATATATTATAAGAATGTAGAGATAAAAGTCTTCTGGAGATATAATTTAATTCTAATCGCTTCGTATCGACATAAAAGTATCTAGCACACATATCTCGATCTTAAATTAACTGTGTTAAAGAAACAAGTAGAGGTACTTTGGTCAAGCTTTTTTTTTTTTTTTTGGAGTGAAGATATTTCAAATTATCTAAAATAGTTGAAAAAGTTTATTTTTTGGCAAAAATTAGCCAGTTCCTACTCTTGTTTTTTTTTCGAAAATGGTAAATGTGGATATATATTGTTTTCAGACTATAGCTTTTTAATAGTTTATAATGTAAAATTTAACGCTCTTTTTAATGATGTAAAGACTAAATAAAAGTAATAATAAAGATTAATGTTTATTGTGAGAGACTCAAATTACAGTTTTTGTTAAGGCAAGTATATTTTTTTCACATGAGAGCTGTTAAATACCACCCACTTAATTTCCTTATATGGGTTTTCTGCCACCCACCACTTTTTCAAAACCACCTTCAAAATTGAACTTTTTACCGTGAGTGTTTTTTTTTAAGAACTTAGATATTTGCTTTCGTACCATTATTGAATTTAATAATAAAAAAAAATTGTATTTACCTCTATCATGGTAACATGAAAAAGTCGGTCAAAATGTTGTGGCCAAGACCACTATTCAAGGTTCTGGAAACTTGTGTGTGAAAAAAGTGCGCAAAGATCCCAATTTTAAAAGATCTTTGTGATACATATGATTTTACATTTTGTACCAAAGCTTGAGTTTACGCCAGCTCGTGTAGAAGATACGATTGGTATGTTATAGACAAATCAAATACGTGAAAACTTTTTATAAATATATCTAAAATAACCATTTATAATAGGTTTGGAGACCCCTTCTAACTAGTCAACATCTTCCTAAAAAAAAATTTTTTTTTCACATATACATATACATAAACCAAAAAAAAAAAAAAAAAAAAAGATTGCCTATAGAGGTCTTATGGCAGAAAACCCATATAAGGAAATTAAGTGGGTGGTATTTAAGTTTTCTCTTTTCACATCTAAATATACAAATTTAAATGTATAGAAAGCTGTACCAACTATCAAACTAAAATCATTTTACATCAACTAGTTATTTTACTAAACAATATGATATACAATCAATGCAGAATTTAAAGTCGCATATTGCTATATACTTAAAGTTGTATGTTTAGATATGAAAAATATATCTGCTCTAACAAAAACTGTAATTTGAGTTTCTCACAATAAACATTAATCTTTATTATATTACTTTTATTTGGTCTTTACATCATTAAAAAGAGCGTTAATTTTTACATTATAAACTATTAAAAAGCTATGGTCTGAAAACAATATATATCCATATTTACCATTTTCGAAAAAAAACAAAAGTAGTGACTGGCTGATTTCTGCCAAAAAATAAACTTTTTCAACTATTTTAGATGATTTGATCAACTGAAATATTTTCACGCCAAAAGAAAAAAAAAAAAAGCTTGACCAAGATATCTGTCTTTTTCTTTATCAAAATAGCTGATCAAGACCAGTAATCATGTAGCGTAAAGTTTTTGCTACTGTGATACAATGATAGTTTTAAAAGGGCTAGTGATGGCATTTAATTTTCCCCAAAAAAACCATGCATTTTTTTTTTTTTATTTACGTCTAAAAAAAAAAACTAATAATCGATTGGCACAAGAATTCATATCTTTGGGGGGCATTCGTGTCACTTACGTTTCGTGTGAATGAGAATAATCGATATAACATCATTTATTTACGTGATATTATTACATCGATAATCTGGAAGAAATTTTTAATTTAAGATTTTCATTGGAGCAGGACAAGTTGAGAAAACAAATATCGGGACATGAAGTCGGTCATATTCAAATTTAAGGAAACATGTTAATATAAACACAAATTACAGGTTTTTTTTTTCGATTACCAATGAGTGAGAAAAAAATTTTTTTATTATTTATTTTCAAAACGGGAAAAGTAAAAAAAAAAAAAGGAAAAGGAAAAAAAAAAAAAAAAAAAAAAAACTTAAACTTAAAAGAAGATTTTTATTAAACTAAAGCAATATAAAACAAATATACATTTTGGGAGAAAGTGATTATAGAATTTTTTTTACAATGATATTTTTAAAAGAGAACAATGAGAAAAGGGAGAGAAAAACAAATTATTTTTTTGTTTTTCTAAACAAACCTCTTGGTGGTTTTAATGGAGCTAATGTGCTCTATAAAAAAAAAAAAAAAAATGTTTAGATAATGATTTGAAATAAACAAAACAACGCCACCATACCTGGAAGTTTACAGTTAAATCATCCTTGATGAATCCCCATTCGCGGTCCATGCTCTTGTCATTCAATAAAAAGGAGTCACGCACTTGGATTCTGGCAGAATGGATTTTGAATTTCATTTCAGGAGATTTTCCCATGAATGGAACGAAGTCAACGCCAGCACCTCTCATCTCTTTGGGTTCAGGTTTCTTTTCAGCAAACAAGTTTTGGACTGATTTGGCTTCATAATGCATACAATTGACAAACATGAAGGTAGCATAGATCAAAGTACTTGTGATGGTACCAATCAAATTCTTTGAAAAGGATGCCTCGACAGGTTTTTCAGTAGCTGGCTCACAGAGCATATAAATCATTTCTGGTGTAACATCTTCAACCAATAATGGGTCATAGCCTGATTTGGTAGCAAGTTCTTGGGTTTGATATGCATCATATTTACTGGCATAAGTATGACAACTCTTGATAGTTTCCTTGACTGAGTTATAACAGTTTGATACGAAAGAGAAAAAGCGACTCTTACGAGTAGGTAATTCCGTAGAAGCTTGTTGATTCATTGTTTAAAAGCAATTGATAATTGTTAAATGAAAGATTGAAGAGAAGAAGAAAAAAAAAAAAAAAAGAGATAAAAAAGACATCGTATTTATACCTTTTTGAATGAACATCACAAGACAATTTTTTTTTTTTTTCATTTTTTATCTTTTGACTGTATTTGACTGTGTTTTCGCTAAATAAAAATTTACTTGTTCATGTTTGCAAGAAACACGTAATATTTATGCTATGTCTAACCAACAAGGAACACTAACTGCTTGTATAAAAACAGTTGCCAAAAAAGGTCATTATGATTATGGCATACTACAGTTACAATCCAACCAACAAACCGATACTACCGTTCACGTAGACGATACCATCCTTTGTACATACGCTATACCTTTTCATATATCTATTCCAGAGTTCTTAAACTTTGTTGCTCCTGTTGGATCCTTTGTAAGTCACTACAGGGTGATTCGGTAAGAGAGTTAGATCGTTTATCCAAACCCAAGAGTTAACCCGTTTATTCTATAGGGATACAACGCCCGATGCTTACATGGTCTTGATGAAATTTAGAGATCCACAATCTGCAAAAGATTATTATAAGCAATACAATGACAGACTGTATAGTTCCATGGAGGTAACCAAAATAAGAGTTGCAAATGAAACAAAAGACTTTTTTTGTTTTAACTTTATCTCTTTTTTTTTCAATTAAAAAAAAAAAAAATAGCCAGAACAATGTAAAATTGTCTATGTTGAATCAGTGGAGATAAGCGCTACCTTACCATACACGTTTCCATTTTTAAACCAGCCAGATGAAATTGATCTTTTACCTACTTGTCCAGTCTGTTTAGAACCTATGGATGAAAATGTGACAGGATTATTAACTATCTTGTGTCAACATACGTTTCATGGACACTGTCTGTCAAAATGGGGAGATGGTAGCTGTCCAGTATGTCGATACTCACAAAAACCCATGACTGAAACGCAAAGAGTAGAACCTGAAAGAATGATAGGAGACCAAAATGATGAGAACGAATGTGTTGTGTGTAAATCGAATGAAAATTTATGGGTTTGTTTGATATGTGGTCATATTGGATGTGGAAGATATGTAGGAGCGCATGCATATGAACACTATAGAGAAACAAATCATATTTATGCGCTGGAAATTAATACACAACGCGTTTGGGATTATACAGGCGACGGGTACGATTTACATATATATATATATTTTTGGATCTCGGTTATTTTTCTAACCTTTTAGTTAGTTATGTTCATCGATTAATACAAAACTTGGTAGATGGTAAAATTGTTGAATTACCGAGTACTGAAGCTACAGGTGATCATACAACAACTCAGGTAATTTATTTATAATAAAACAAAATGAAAAAAAAAAAGTATTTAAACTTTTTTATATTAGGAGAAACAAGATGCCATTTCACTTGAATACAGTTATTTGTTAACTTCTCAATTGGATTCACAGCGTATCTATTACGAGAATAAAAAAGATCAACTTGCCACTCAATTATCTAGTTTATCAAGTCAGGTCGAATCACTTACTGGAAAAGTAACAGAAATAAAACAAAAGAATCAAAAGATTGAAACCAAAAATAAACTGAAAGAACAAGAAATTTTGGGACTTGTTAAAGGAAAAGAAAAGGCAGATAAAAAACTACAGACTTGGAAAGAGAAATGCGAATTAACAAAACAAATTTTATTGGAAGAAAAAGAAGTGAGATTTTAGTATTATCAACAACAACAACAGCAGCAAAAGCTAAACATATTTTTTTTTTTTTTTTTTTAGATGACCAATTCATTATTAGAAAACAATAGTTTACTTTTGAAAAGTATGCATGATAGGGAAAAGGCGATAAAGGAATTGAGTGATCAGGTACGCGATCTGATGTTCTTTTTAGACGCGCGTGAAAAAGTACAAGGCAATCCTGAATTAGAAGGTGGAAATATAGAGACTCATACTCGAAAACAGCCATCACAATCTAATAATAAAAATAAAAATAAAGGTAAACAGTAATCAAGTTTTCCTCTCTCTCTCTATTTTATAACAAAAGATCTCAATATTATTCATACTATCACCATTAAAATCATTGACTTAAGTTAAACCCTCTACTTGTTTTCAATGTCAAAGCATATACATAATTAAATCGATTTATTATACATAATAATTATGGTAGTATTAAGTTTTCTATAACTGCTACACCACAACTTAAGTTAACACTTTCATAAATTCTGCATAATGTATCTTTGATTAACTCGGGTCATTTTAAAACCACCGTCAAGTAATTCTTTCGTGGCATCACTGTGTCGCCCACACTCACAATACCCGTATGTCTGGCTTTGATTATAAAAAAAAGCAAGTCCACCTTTTGACCGACCATCTTCCTGTTTATCTTTTCAAAAGACTTCTCCACTATAATAAACAGTAAAAAAAAAAAAAAAAAAAAAAAAAAAGAGCATAATTTATACATAGTTATCGGCACCAGCGAAATAGAGATTTATCAAAGACAGTATCAATGAAAAACTAGATTCGACTTATCATATCTTCCTCTGTCTGATCTGTTGGAGGGAGATAGTTATATTTGAATAACACTCAGTTGCTACATAATACGTTTGTATTACTGGAAGGATCGACATCCGTATTTGATGTGGAGGCTGTGTGATTGCTATTGGTTGTGTGGTCAACTTGCGAACCGGTTGTATTATGAACGATATCCAAACTTGTATCATGAATAGTCGTTGTAATTTTTTTCTCAATTTGTGGTACTTTTTTTTTTTTTTTTTTTTCTAGATTCGTGCACCATATTTTTTTTTTTTTTCACAGACACTACTATTGGGATTTATTAGACAATGAATCACTTCTTTCTGATAAATTCATTAGAGCTTTGATATGACTTACGACTGACAACATGTTTTATGTAGGTTTTGAAGTTATTTATTTCTTGAGACAAGCTCTTGTTTGAATAGAGACGTATGTGATTACAGAAAAAATTAATAGCGGGTAATCCTTTATAAAACATATCCTTTATTTCACTTCAGTTTTTCAAAAGTTTATTTTTACGCAAGACTTTTTAGTTTGTTCCTACTCATCACTGTTTACTCTTTTCTTTCTGTTGGGGAAAGACATGCTTACCATATTTTTTTTTTTTTTTTACACGCCATGTAAATAGGTTTTTTTTTTTTCTTTTTTTTTTATAAATATATTCTAAATAAACCTTCCTCGCAGTCGAACGTGATACGAGATGTAAATAAATAATTAAGATATCTATCCTATTATATAAAAAGAACATTTCCTTTTTGGATACTGCACTTTCAAATAGATTTGACAAATAAGTATGTTTAAACAATGATGTATTTATTTTATCTACTGTTGCGTAATTTACTATTTTCAGTCGATTAAGCGTTCTCCGTATTTCTTTTGGGGCTAGTCTTTTTTTTTTTTTCTTTCCGCGGCTTTCTTGTCGAAAAAGATGCATGAATTCTCACATGCAAACACCCAAATACACGCAAAATACATCTATAAACAGTCTGAGTTTTGTTCACTTTTTTTTAAAGAAAAAGGGTTCAAAAGGGTTCACAGGGAATTGTCACACCAAGTATTATAATTTTTTTTTTTTTGAGACCTATTCTCCCTCCAATTGGTGAAACTTCAAATTAAAATATATCTACACCTCTTTATATTAAACTTTGCATAATATTTAAAAATGACCTTGTCTACTAATTCAAGTACTGAGACAATGCTAAAGACTAAAGCTTCTAACATTAGACTTCAGTTGGAAGATTTGACTTTTGGATCGGTAATGTAAAAAAAAAAAAAAAAAAAAAAAAAAGAGAAAATAACAAGCTCTTACTTAAAAAAAAAGATATATATTTCCTATAGATTGGTGGTATGGTAGGAAAAGTAGTAGAGTATCCGTTTGATACAATCAAAGTAAGACTCCAAACACAGTCTGTTGAAAATCCAATATTTAAAGGACCAATGGATTGTTTAAAATCAACTATAAAAGAGGAAGGTATAAAGGGATTATTCAAGGTAATAATAGTTTTTTTTATAATATCATGCGATGAATTCTTTCTACTAACATCTGAAAAAAAAAGGGTATGTCTTCACCTATTGTAGGAGCCATGTTGGAGAACGCTGTTTTATTCTTTGGATATCGACAGATTCAACGAGAGATTCGAGCCTATTCAGCACCTAATATAGAAACAACACCCAATACAATAATAGAAAAAGAAGTAGTACCATTAACATTAAATCAACTCGTATTAGCGGGCGCAATTGCAGGATCTATGGTTTCATTTATTTTAACACCTGTTGAATTAATAAAATGTAAATTACAAGTACAAAGCATGAACAAAACCACATCCTTTCAAGGCCCAATGGATATAATTAAATTCATTTTTCGTCTACAAGGGTTACGGGGATTTTACAGAGGATTTATACCTACTTTGGTACGTGAAACAGCTGGAGGTGCATTTTGGTTTGGTGCTTATGAGTATACATCCGCAGGACTTATTCAATATCGACAACAGAAACAAAAGTCTAGTACTATTAGCAGTAGTTTAAAAATAATTTCAAAAAACGATTTATCAGCACCTGAACTAATGTTGGCAGGTGCGATAGGTGGTGTTGCATACAACTTGTCTATCTTTCCAATTGATGCGATTAAATCTAGAATGCAAATTGAAAATAATGGACAAAAGTTCAAGACGTTCTCTCACATTGCAAAAGAGATTTATCAAGGTGCAGGTATAAAAGGATTTTATCGTGGATGTGGTATGACAGCAGCCAAAAGTGCACCGGCTAATGCGATTATATTCATGACCTATGTAAGTATAAATAATATTTTTAGGGAAAAAAAAAAGGGTAATACTATGTATATATACTTAATTGATATATCATAGGAACTGATGACTCGTTATTTTGGATCATCATCCTGTACATAGAATAGAAAACAAAGAGAGAAAAGGGATTTTATAAAATTTGAAAGTGATCTACAAAGAAGAAAAGAGAGGTACTCGGGCCATGTATACATATTTGAGTTACCCGTGAAAATATAAATAGAATTTTTTCTCTTATCTTTTTTCTTTTTTTTTTTTTTTTTTTTTTTTTTTTTACTTCATTACTTTTTATTTATATTCATGTCCAATTGTGAAGGGACAATTGGCTCTTCTGAATTACTTACTAATGTTAGTATACAACGATCTGAAGTATTAGGTCTTTCTTCACCTACTCCTTATTCCTCATCATCTGTAGAACCTGCAACGATCCATGATCAAGACAATGAAACCGATGCTTTGGTAAGCTATTGAATAAATAAAATAAATTTCTTTTTTTTTTCGTATTTTAATTTTTTTTCTTAATAGTCAGTTACAGGTCAATGCATGTGTTGTAACAGGTAAAATTTTTGATTTAAATGAGTTCCCCTTTCTTCTTATTGTATGATTTTTTTTTTTTAATGTGCCCTTTCTTTATTAGCGAATTAAAATACCCGCACACAGTATCACGTTTTCGATGCCCTGTCTGTGATACTATAAATGATCTTAAACCACATGTACGTCAACAACTCTCAAATCAACCACTGACGTTAAGATTGTTAAAGAAATCAGTACATGAATGTAAATTAAAAGAAAGAGCTAAACGATCCAAACGAGATGTATTGGATGAAAAGGAACGTGAAAAGATTTATGAACCTGTGGAAAAGTTAATTGAAGTGATATTTAGTAGTTGGGTTTGTTTAAATCATAGTTTTGCAAGCGTAAGTAATTGTATACTTTTAGAAGTATATAAAGAGAGAGACATTAACATGATTTTATTTTAAGGATCAAGAGACGAGTATAGAAAATAGTGGACTGAATATGAAGGATATTAAGGATGCATATGGCATCATTTTAAATTTGGTAAACAAAAAGAAAACAAGTGACGAAAATGCATTAAAAAAATTAAATATTTTATTTTTATTTTTATTTTAAGCCAGTAACTGTCATTCGAGGCATGATGTCAGCTACAGATAGATTATTAAAGAGACCAGCAGTACCATTAAAAAGAATGATGGATATACGATTTTTGTTAATCATATTAGAAAATCCTTTATTAGCACAACACAACTTTCCAGCAGAAACAAAATATCATCACAATTTACTAAAACGAGTTTTTGGCATCTTAAGTTGTTTAAATAATGAATGTCATCATGGCTTAGTAAACTGGTTTGCAAGGTAAAATAATAATAATAACGTTTATATTCATATGAAACTGAAAAGGATCAAGCATATTAGTTATCCGTTAAAGGGATTCAAATCCAAAATTGAATTAATTCATGCTTTCCTAAGTCATCGTATATCAAGAGCAAGACGAAGCCAATTGCCTTTACCAAATGCTTATGAATCTGATTGGAAAATAGCGAGTGCTTCACGTGTTATGGCTTTACTATGTAAGTTTACCATTTATACAATAACATAAATCTATATTAAACAATATATATATATATATACATATGCAGTCGCAGCGAATAATCAATCAAACAAAGTTCATATATCTGAATTTTATAATACCATGGCTGACTATATCAACTTGATGGGTGATTTTGAATCATGGCAATCAAGATCAGGAAAATTTGCATTTTGTCAATACCCTTTTCTTATCAGTATGGGATCTAAAATGAAGGTAGTAGAATCCGACGCAAAGCAACAAATGGAAACTAAATGGCGAGAAGCATTTTTCAACATGTTGTTTCATCAAAAGGCATCTAATCCATACCTCATCCTTCGGGTCTCACGCGAGAACCTGATTGAAGATTCATTAAGACAATTAGCACAAAACGAACTTGATCTAAAGAAATCTCTACGTATTGAATTTATTGGAGAAGATGGAGTTGATGCAGGTGGATTACGTAAAGAATGGTTCTTGTTACTCGTTCGATCCTTATTTGATGCACAGTATGGTATGTTTACTTTTGATGAAGACTCGAATCTTTGTTGGTTTAATCCGGCCAGTTTTGAAAATGAAGATCAATTCTTTTTGGTGGGTGTCGTGTTGGGTTTAGCGATTTATAATTCGACCATTCTAGATGTCCATTTACCTACTGCATGTTATAAAAAGCTATTGAATTTACCGATTGGATTGTCTGACCTGAAATCGTTTCGACCTGCTTTAACAAAAGGGTTTGAACAGTTGTTAGCGTTTGAAGGTGATGTGGAAAATGTGTTTTGTAGATCGTTTGTGGCAGAAATCGAAGCTTTTGGTCAAAGGCAGTGTGTTCCATTAGTTAAACATGGTGATCAGATGATGGTGACACAGCATAACAAACATGAATTTGTCTCACTTTATGCAGACTTTATATTAAATAAAAGCATAGAGCGACAATTTGGTGCTTTCAAACGTGGCTTTTATCATGTATGTGGTGGTAATGCATTATCTCTGTTTCGACCAGAGGAAATTGAATTACTTGTTAGAGGTAGTGATGAACCTTTAGAGATTGACGATTTGAAAGGACAAACAGAATATATAGGATTTGATGAGAATGAAGAAACGATTGTGTAAAGTATAATTTCCCTTATTATATCACAAGTAAAAACTAATTTTTTTTTTTTTTTTTTTTGTATTTAGTAATTTTTGGAGTATCATGAAGAATATGGAACCTCAAATGCAACGTAAATTGCTTATGTTTGTGACAGGTAGTGATCGTATACCAGCGACAGGTGCAACACAAATGAGTTTAAAGATTACCTGTGGTAATAATGGGGATAGTGATCGACTGCCTTCTGCACATACATGCTTTAATCAATTAATTTTGTACAAGTATCATACCAAACAAAAGTTGGAAAAAATGTTATACACTGCTATTCAAGAAAGTCAAGGATTTTATGTTAAATAAAAACATGATTAAATATTATTTTATTAGAATTTTTCGTCCTCATCGTCGCTGTCATCCAGTGCAATTGTTTCAGAGTCTGAGTCACCTTCATGGTATAATGTCACTATGAAAGAAGTTTTTTTTTTTTTAAAAAAAAAATAAGGTTTTTAAGTAAACATATATTTATATGACTTTACCAGAGTTAAACTTGTGGAATGGGTCTTGGACATGCATAGCCGACTTTGGTATAACAATCGCTTCATCATGATCTAAATCCAGACTTGCACTTTCTTTTCCTCTATAGAGGGTGGTTGTATTTGTCAGGCCAGGCACAATAGGCGGGGTCATATGTCGTAATAAAGCAAATTTAAGCGATTTAAAAAAGGGATGTGCTTTTACTTCTGAAGCTCCTGCTTTTGAACCTAATCGACTTGCTTCCCCCTTTTCTAATAATCGACGTATTAAGGATTTACAGCTATTTGAAACCGCCTGCGGCTGTACTGTATTTCCTTTCTTTTGTTGTTGAATTGGTGGTGGGAATTGAACGTCTAATTTGATTATATTGGAAAAGGTTTCGTTTCGGTTAGACCCCTTAAAAGGTGTAGTGCCATACTATAATACATACATTAAATAAGGAGTTTTTTATATAGATATATATATATACTTTTTTTTTGTTGGTATATATAATAGGAGAAGTCTGAATTTATACTTACTAGCATTTCATAAATGAGAATACCAAGTGTCCACCAATCTACTCCACTTGTGTGGCCCCAGCCTCTAATCACTTCTGGTGCAATGTATTCTAAATATTAGATAATTTAGTTTGAGTCTTTTATATACTTTGTCCTCTCTCTCTTTCTCTCTAACCTTCTGTTCCCACAAAACTATTAGTTCTGAGTTGCGCTATACAAGTTCTAGTATCTATTGAAGGTGGCTATTATTTATATTTATATATATATTTTTTTTAGTAAACAAAATCAAAATGTCATTTAATCTATGTTTTACTTTACAATATGAGGAGAATTTGACTTTACAATAGCAGGTGGTCCAGGTGGAAAAGACTGTTTGCTCAGATCGAAATCAGTCAACATCAAATGTCCACTCTGATGCAGCAAAATATCTAATTATTCATCAAGTGTTAGTTTATATGAGTATTACATCTTTTAATCATTAGTAA
>JAIXMQ010000058.1:137500-177338 GCA_025716855.1 Pilaira anomala
TATTGGATTCATTTACAATTTCAGTCTTTGGTTCGCTTATAAGATCTGGTTGTTCTGTTTGTTTTTGTGATGATGGTAATAGTACTGGTTGTAGCGGTGATGATGGAGAGGGTGATGGTGATGGAGAGGGTGAGGGTGAGGGTGAGGGTGATGGAGAGTGTGATGGAGATTTATTTCGGTCAGTTGAAAATGATGTTGATGGCGGTGGTGGTGGTGGAGGCGCTGCTGATGAAGAAGGTGATAAAGAATTGGCTTTAGGTTCGGTTACAATCTGTGATTCAGATACTTGTTTTGGTCCATATTCTTGGTTTGATTCAGATACTTGGTTTGATTCAATTATTGATTCTGATTCAAATACGGCTTCTGTATCTGGTTCAGTTATAGTCCTTGGTTCGATTCCTGTTTGTGGTTTTGATTCTGTTTGAACGTCTTGCCTTTCTTCATCATTATCATTATCATCTGATTCCTCTTCATCTTCTTCTTCTTGTAATAATGGTGGAGGAGTTGTTGAGATACGTGAAGGAAGTTGAGATTGTGATGGTTGTGAAGAAGACATGGGTCCAATATATGATGAAGAAGAATTCAATTGCTGCTGTTGTTGTTGTTGTTCTACTACTTCACCTGTTTCTAAACCGTCAGCTGTGGTAGTATTAGTAGCAGTAGTAGTAGTAGTGGTAGATGATGATTTTTCAACTAGAATACAAAAAAATATAAAAATATAAGGGTGAATCAAAAGTAAAATAAAACTCGAATGTTTTACCTACTTGTATCTTCTTTTTTATCATCTACTTTCTTAAAAGGACTACGATCTCTCTCGGGTCTATCACGATCTAATCTTCTTGAGGCATCTTCAGGCAATTTATTTGCCCAATTAGGTCTGTTCCTTGCACGATAACGGTCATATTCGATTGTATTCGTAGATGCACTTGAATTACGACCTGGTCTGTAAAAATCACGATCATCTATACGTTCTCTTTCGTAATAGGGTATGTTGGGTGAAGGAGGCATATCACGATCTCTGTCACGGTCAGGTCGATAAGAATCCCCGCCAAAAGATGCCATTTGATAATTCATGGGTGGTGGTGGTGGTCCACCATAAGATGAAGATTCGTAACGTAAATCACGCATGTATCTAAAGAAAAAATAAAATAAAAATATATAAATCTTTTTCTTGTGTTCATCATTTTTGTTGTTGTTTTTGTTGTTGTTTTTTCTTACCCTCTTCTATCATAATCTCTACGACGATCATCTTCTCTGTATCTTCTGTCCCTATCGCGCTCTCTATCACGATCTCTATCACGCCAATCCAGGTAACGATTTGAACTGTAAGGTTCTGATGTATTCGATGTAATTGGTTTCGTATCATCTTTCATGTCTTTAATACTACTATTACTAGAAGAAGTCGTCAATTTATTAGCGTCTTTTACTTGGTCCAAACTAACTATTTTTAATGATTTTGTTTGAGAAAAAAAAGGTTCATGTAAACATTTAAAAAAAATTACCATCACGGCGTAAAGGATTGGTTTTTGGATAATCTCGAGGTGAAGATGAAGAAGCGTAATGATGTGAAGGAGGTATATCGTCACGATAATAAGAAGGTGTATATCTGTCATGACTTAAATATTAATAAAGTAGAAAAAAAAAGAGAAAGAGTTTTTTTTTTTTGTTGTTGTTGTTGTTGTTAATTAAATATTCCCATGGCGTTTTTAAATATGTAATACCTTTCTCTTGTACGAGGGGTTAAATATCTATCGTCTCTCATTAAACCCATTGATCTATCTCTATCACGATCACGTTCTCTCTCTCTCAAGTCTCTATAATCGTCAAGAGCGGCAGACATGCCATTGCGATTGGGCCTATAATTATATGAATCGTAACGAGAATATCTTGAAGAAGGTGGATATCTTCCGTCGCTATATGGTGGTGAACGGGATCGAGAAGGTGAGCGAGAACGTGTTCCTTGTGAAGATGTTGAGCCTGCAACGCTCATATTTTCTTTTTTAATCAATTAGGGTTTATTTTTTTGTTATAGGATTTGTTTTGTTGATATTTACAAAAAAGAAGTATATTTATGAAAAAAAAAAAAAAAAAAAAAAAAAAAAAAAAAGAAACGAAAGCGAAAAATGAAAAACATCTAAATGAAAAAGCTGACGTCAATTGCGGTGTTTAATTGAACTTCACAGAAAATGCGCATTTACATACATATTACATATCCATTTTCATGAACATTTTACTACATGGTTTGATAAGTTATACTTAATTTTTAATTTTTCAAAAGCAGTAGTTTTTTAAAGCAAAGAGTTTTAGTTTTTATGACGAGCCCATCAAGAGATTCGATTGCGATAAAAATTATTGTATCCATAACAGAATCAAAATTGGTATTTCAGAAATTAACATCCAATTCTATGTCATGATAAAACTCTTCCTAGTACTTTTTAAATTTACTATTAAGGTAGGTGGGCCCACAAGTATCACCAGAACCATCACCAATTTGGCAAATCACTGGCTGATTATTCGCAGTAAACGTTAAACTAAACGTGTCCAAATCGACAGTACCTCCACGGGCATCACAGACAATAAAGCTTGAACCAGCAGTAGGATCGTTAGGATCACGAATATAGTTAGCTTTCATATTTCTTTTCATAAAAGAGAGCAGCAGCTTCATATCACTTATAATTAAAAGTTTATCCAATTCATCTTTCTTAATAATAGTAGCTTCAATAGCTGTCTGTGTCGTCGTTTCTTTAGCAGAAGCTTTCCACATAGCAAGAACAGTAATAACAAATAAATTTAAAATTAAAGCCACCCTTTGCTTCCTTCTTTCTGAAGAGTTTACTAAAACAACCTGTTGATATAGCATCTATATTTTCCTCTTTATTATATTTCTCCATCATCTTGTAAGGTTCTTTCTTGTCTTGATTAGAATTAGAATTTTCTAAACGAACACCATAACCATTTTCTGCACGAATATTTTCAATTTCTTCCGTAGTATTGTACAAAACGGATTTAGGTGAAATAAATATAATTTGAAATTAATTAATAGAGGGTAACACCAACTTTCAAAAAAAACATATAATACCCCTTTCAAAAACATCATAAATATATCTTTAATCAAGTAATAACTTAAAATAAGTTCATTTGTATTCACTGTCTGATTCTTTTAATATTCCTACCCAATTCTTCACTGTTCACTTTCTATTGTGCATTATATTACCTCTCAAAGTATCTTTCTAAGAATTCGTTGTTTAATATTTATTATCTCTCGTCTGTAGTATAAATACACTTAATATTTCTTTGTGAATCTCTGTATTACCTACTCTTATCTTACTGCTAATCATCTCATTGTTAAATAATAACTTTAGTGATACTCTTTTAAAGACAACTAGTCGATAAATGTCATTTCTCATAAACTTAATATAATAAAGCCTTTCTAAGTTGACAGCTACATAGTCTGGTGCTTCTATTTTTATTTACATCTTTATTATCTGTATCTCTTTTTTACATTTAAGAACAATCCCCAACCTATACAACTAAATAATCCCTAGCTGTATATCAGAAGGTTTGGAATTAAATGGAATGGTTCCAGCAAATTCAAGTTAGAAAAAGATTGATTATTTCTCTTTTGATTTCGATGGGCACAATCTGAAAGGAAATTTACCTTTAATGGTTTCCTTGGAAGTCCTTTCAATGCCGCATGTCAACCTTATTAATATTGTGTAGTTATTTATTTTGAGCATATAAAAATATCTGTATAAATATATATATATTTATATTTATAGGTTATCTGCATATTGTCATGTTTAACTTTTTGTTTAGCCTTGGGTTCGTGTATGATATTACTAAAAAAAGAGAGAGAGACAATGGTTACTTTGCAGATGATCTATTTTTTATTGGTTTAATTGTTCTTTTTGATGTAGTTTTGAACTTTCTGATGTTACACTTGATTGGCTCATAAGCCAAAATATCCAAATCCCTTTTTAGTTGACCTGATTTTGGTGTTCCCTTTTAACTTTCTTTTCTTTTATTTTATTTTTATAACTAGAAAAAATGGGTATTCTCGAAGAGTTTAAATCACGTAACTTCTCTCTCTATGCTCAATGGTAAAAAAAAAGAAAAAGAAAAGAAAACAAAGTTACAAGCGATACTATCAACTAACACGCTCTTATATGTTTGAAGGTTAGGTGTCGTTTCCCTCGCCTGTAAGTTTTTTTTTTTTTTTTTTTTTTGAAAAAGAAAATAAGAAAAGCTTGAAAGTTGTTAACTCTTTTAGGCAGTACTTATTGCTCTTGGCGTTATTACATTAGGAAGTAACCCTATTTTCGCAATTATTGGATGGTATTATTATTGAAAATGAAATGGAGTTAGTTCTATTGTTTTTTTTTAACTAAACAAAACTCTTTTTCTTTTCTATTAGGATAATTGCCTTTATTTTGTTCTTTGTCGAAGTCCCGTTATGTACAAAGTTTTGTCCCACAAGTCCAAACTTGTAAATGATTCATATCTTATGTTTTTGTTGTTTAAATCTAACTTGTTTTTCTTTAAAAGTGATGGATTTATTGCTCGTTTCGAGAATTCTTATTTCCGTGGAATTATGTACTTAGTGTAAGTAAAAAAAAAAAAATTTGACGTTTTTAAAAATCTCATACAATGGATCTGATCTATATATCTTTCTGGTGTAGTTTCTCCGTCGTCATGTTCTTATCCACTCTCATAAAGACAACTTCACTTGTTGCACCTGCAGTTACTTTATTGTTAACATTCATTTGTTATGGTAACTTTAGTTATTTATATGTACGTATTATATTGATAAATTATTAACTTTCTATTCTCTGTAAATTAGGTATTGCCGGTTTTAAAAATCAACCTCATGCCAGTACAAAAATTTTAGGTGGTACTGGTGTTGATAACGTCGTTTAAAATATCATCTCTCTCTTTCTCTCTCTCTTATAACATATATTAACCATTAATAAAATAAACATTTATCCTCAACTTTCTATTATTTTGAATATTAACATAAGGACAATGAAAGCTTGCAATTGCAGAATTATAATATCAAACAGTTCAAATCACCTCTTCAGCTAAAGTAGAGATTTAGATTTGTTTATTGCAAAATGAATGACTAGCTTAACCATGATTTTGTTTCAGAAAATGATTTGTACTTAGTAATAACTTATATAATAAATTGTACAAATCTGAATGATTAGAATCAAGAAGGTGTGACAATTATTACTGCGGGTTAGAAGACGATTGGGGCTAAGCATTATTAAGTGATACAAGGGTAATAAAAGAAAAAAAGTAAACGGTAGATTATTTTTTACCTCTTTTGCCCGAACTCCAAACCCTTAACTACATATGAGTAAAAAACATATAACTGTAACAATTCCTAAAGAAGAGATGGTAGGTTTTTTTTTTAGTTAAATAAGAAGAAAGACATTTGTATCTAAATTATAAAAGAATCTTTTAGGAAGATGATAAAAAAAAGTCCTTTTTTTTAAAAGATACTGATAAAGCACAGGACGTTGGAATAATAGGTATCTTTGAAATAATAGCATGCTTTTTTGTCATAACGCAATCTCTTGTAATAAGACTGAATGGTGAAGACCTTGGTCAAGAAAGGCCAAGAGAAATTTTTGATCAATTCATTCAACCGGCCTTGTATTCTTATACCATTCTTTTTTCAATTATTGGAACAATTCCTTTCATCATATTACGTTGTAAAGGTGTCTCTTCAGATAACTATCCCAAATCAAGAAATTATTTTAAAAACTCTGTATTATCCACTATCATTGTGAATTTCGTCTTTGCTTATAATATTGCAACTACCATCTATGCAATTATGGGACCTATTTATTATTTACAGTTTCGAAACAATAGTACGGATCCTATAGATTCACAAGAAGCTGCTTTGGTAACTGCTTATGCTTTTGCTTTTATTTTGGCGTTCAGGATCTGGGTTTATTTTGCAACTGGCGCCGTCAATTGTTTCTGGAATATGGTCAACATGTGGAAGTTTACTGTGCTTCAACTAAGAGACCAGCGAGAAATTTTAGTTTAAATTATTTATACATTCATATTTATTCGAACAATAAAATCTTAATTTCATCTCACTTTGGAATAAAAATTAAACATCACCTACTGTGATGTACGTTCTTTATTGAAGTAGGAAAAATGTGAGCACCACGCTGTTAGGTTGCGAACCAAGATTTTAAATAAAATAAGTGGAAAGGAAGAACTTAGAGGAGGGAAATGTAGAGGTTGTCAAAATTTATCTTCAATTTACGAATAAATAAAGAGTTCAATTGAATAGAAAAAAAAGATGTATTCTTATATAAAATAGGAATGGTTCTCTTTTAAAATATGTTGAGTTTAGGTCTAAAGGTCACTAACAATACACGAAGTATATATAATGTATAATAAACGAAAATGATCAACGGAACACAAGTAATGATTATCAATTCTTATAAAGATAGATATGTTTCACTCGATAAATATTTAAGGTCCCCCAATATATATCTCTTATGAATAAGAGTTCTTTATTGATGAGATGACTTAAGATAATAAAAGTATGGCTCTCTATAGCTTTAAAGCCTAAAGATGTATGCCTTTTATTTATGTAGATTGTGGGATCAGATATTATTCTTAAAAGAAAGAAATGACTCTAAAACCACTAAAATACGATACGTTTAGACTTATTCTTCTTAGTATATTCTAAGAGAAAGATCACTAATACGGTTTCTTTTGATATAACAAAAGAAGGGGAAAAGGAAAAGAAAAGAAAAGGAAAAAAAAAGGGAAAGAAAAGAAAAGAAAAGAAAAGAAAAGAAAAGAAAAGTTCACACTGCCTTAGCAAGTGTAGAAAATAAAGAAGAGATAATAGTTTTGAGTGAGATTTTTACTGAAGAACTTTATTGAAAGGTGAAAAAAAGGGGAGTATTTATAAAGAAAAAGAAATAAGGTTTGACGATAGAAGAAGAGATAGGAAACAGGTGATTTTACCAAAACAAAAAAAGGCAGTCGTTACACTTCCCCGTCCCTTTGGAAAGTATGTCCCTATACGTAAACAGATAGAGAGAAAAAAAGAGAAGAAAATAATAGAGAATTGAAAATGATAAAGAAAAAAAGAAAAAGAAAAAATAATAGAGAATTGAAGAGGATAAAGAAAAAAGAGATGAAAAAAAATCGTAAATGAAAATAAAAATGAAATAAAAGGAAGAAAAAAAAATTGTGATTTGGCTAAGTGGGTGTATATATATATTGATTGAAGTTTAAGGACATTACGGTCCAATTATTTCTCCAATTCAACTCTTAGGCAATCGATTTCAATATAGCGATTGGATTTAAGTCTTGGGAGATTCAGAGGTATGGGAGTGGTAGTTAAAGGGGGAATTATAGTTTGTTCTTGTTTTTGCGATATAACTTTTCGGTCTGAGAAGTAACCCAAATGACAAAAGAAATCATTGTTTATGGTTTCCGTGGAGTCCTTGATTACGTTCAATTCAGCTTGACTATTTTCGCTATCATTTTCTTCATAATCGACTTCTGATACGTCGTCATCGTCTTCGACGGGACTTAAGAATTTCATCCAATGTTGACCCGAAGGTACAGTAAGAGGGGTTTCATTTTCAATTATTTTCATGATTGATAGAGGAGTCTTAGCAGTGGTCTTCTTATAGGTTACGGACAAGGTAGAGGCTTCGAAGTCAATTATTGCGCTGGATCGTGTTAAGAAATCATTGCCTAATACCAGGCTGGCAGCTGATTCAGGTAGTACTTCCATGGTAACAGGAATAGTGAGAGTATTATTGATGGTGACAGGTACATCTAGTATAAGTCCTAACGACGCAGCCTTTTGTTTATTACCAACAATGAATACTGTTTTGGATGGTTTATCAATTTCCAGTCCCATTCTTCTCATAGCAGTTTCAGACAAGATGGATCTGCAAGCGCCACAATCAATAAGGGTAGAGGGTAAGGAAAAGCTGCCGATGTTAACTTCTGTAAAAGCCGCGGTGGTATCTGCTGTATTACTCTCTATAGGGGCGAATACATTCATGTCTACGTCTTCAATAGCTTTTACTGCATAATTTCTTACTTCTCGAATACCTGTTCGTATCGTTTTCTTAAAAGCAGGAATCAAGTGCATTAATTGTGCGACAGATATTTTAGCGTATTTATTCAGAATATCTTCATTGATGTCATAACCCGTTTCTTGTATGCGAACACTGATAGGATGTACAGGCTTTTGATGTTTTACTTGATTATTTGAATTTTGGTCGATTTGGTTGTTTGTGGGTGCCGATACTGCTATTTGTGTATTAGCTTCCGGTGATATATTTTTTTCTTGATTTTCATTTCGGTGGTTAAGGTGGTAAGGTTCAGTAATTGGTTTTTTTGTTACTCTAGGGCGAGTAGCAGCGTTATATGATATGGGATTTATTTGAGTATTGACGGTATTCGGCTGCCCAATTAATTCAGTCGACCGTGATAGTTTTTTGACTCTTCTTCTTGTACCTCTTCGTGTGATTGATAATATACTTGTTCAGATGCCACAGGTTGATTATAATAAACTTGATTAGATGCAGGTGATTGAGTGTAATAAATTTGTTCAGATGTAGAAGGAGGATGACTATAATAAACATGTTCAGGTACATATTGACGTCGAGGAGGGCCTTCGTACGAAGATACAGTATTGAAATGAGAAGCTTGTACTACCGCATTGGGTGGGGTTTGACTCTTGTAACTAACTACCGGAGGATTTACTTGATAATGCATAGGAACCGAGAAAGGAGGGCGTACTTGAGTGGGACCTTCTTGTCTATGTTGATTGTTGTTATGTTGATAGTTACTATTGTGATATCCAGCGCCTGAGTTATTACGATTATAATTATTATTATTATTGTTGTAATTATTGTGGTAATTATTGTTGTAATTATTAGGCCTATTATTATATCGGTTATGATCCTGATAGTTTTGGTTGTTATATCTAGGTGCATTGTTATATTGATTTTGATTTTGATTTTGATTTTGATTTTGATTTTGATTTTGATTTTGATTTTGATGGTTGTTTTGCTTTTGCTGATTGTAATTGTTATGGTTGTTATTATAGTTATTATTATAATTTCTTCCTTTGTAGTTGCTATTGTTACGATCATCAACATCAAAACGAACTTCTTTCTTTTCTTTTTGATCAAACTTTTCATCAATTATACCCTTGACGGCTTTAATGATATCTTCTTTAATACTTAAGATGGGGTCGATTACATTTGGGGGTGTTTCCTTAGGAGCAGCGGGATCATATTTCTTTGCTTGTAACCTGGGGATTATATAACTGATGTGAAAACCTTGAGCCATTCTTCGATAGTCTTCGAACGTTCTGGCACCCGAAGCTCTACAATGGTCACGGATTTCCTGGTGTAGACCAGTCATGAATCTAATTTCGAGTTGGTTCTTGTCTTTTATTCCGGCTCTTCGAGCAGCCTCAATCAGTTTTGCTTCAAATGCCTTAGGAGATTCATCAGGGCCTTGAGTTATTTCCATGAACTGTAACCATTTGCTCTGTGGATTGATACTGTCTTCTTCATGCTTCTCTTTCAATAATTTAATAGTTTCATGATAAGATACAGTAAATAATTCGGTATCCGGGTTACGAGGGTTGATTTCTTCAAAATCAGCTTTAGCTTTGCCGGCCAATAACGTTTTCATAGTTGCTAATTTTTGCTTGTCAGTGATTATTTTCTTAACATCAAAATAGTCTGTCATTGTTTCATGAAAATATTCAAAATCTTCATCATCCTGACCGGTAAAGTTTACAAGTCGTTTGGTATTGTATTCATAGTTCATAGGAGCCAACACAGTATATTCGTCAGTAGGTAAGTAATTGGGGGGTCCTCTTTGGTTAGGAGCAGTCATTTTAGATAGATAGTTTAACTTTTAACCCTGTTAGTGGAGCACCAAGTGTGATGTACGTTCTTTATTGAAGTAGGAAAAATGTGAGCACCACGCTGTTAGGTTGCGAACCAAGATTTTAAATAAAATAAGTGGAAAGGAAGAACTTAGAGGAGGGAAATGTAGAGGTTGTCAAAATTTATCTTCAATTTACGAATAAATAAAGAGTTCAATTGAATAGAAAAAAAAGATGTATTCTTATATAAAATAGAAATGGTTCTCTTTTAAAATATGTTGAGTTTAGGTCTAAAGGTCACTAACAATACACGAAGTATATATAATGTATAATAAACGAAAATGATCAACGGAACACAAGTAATGATTATCAATTCTTATAAAGATAGATATGTTTCACTCGATAAATATTTAAGGTCCCCCAATATATATCTCTTATGAATAAGAGTTCTTTATTGATGAGATGACTTAAGATAATAAAAGTATGGCTCTCTATAGCTTTAAAGCCTAAAGATGTATGCCTTTTATTTATGTAGATTGTGGGATCAGATATTATTCTTAAAAGAAAGAAATGACTCTAAAACCACTAAAATACGATACGTTTAGACTTATTCTTCTTAGTATATTCTAAGAGAAAGATCACTAATACGGTTTCTTTTGATATAACAAAAGAAGGGGAAAAGGAAAAGAAAAGAAAAGGAAAAAAAAAGGGAAAGAAAAGAAAAGAAAAGAAAAGAAAAGAAAAGAAAAGAAAAGAAAAGTTCACACTGCCTTAGCAAGTGTAGAAAATAAAGAAGAGATAATAGTTTTGAGTGAGATTTTTACTGAAGAACTTTATTGAAAGGTGAAAAAAAGGGGAGTATTTATAAAGAAAAAGAAATAAGGTTTGACGATAGAAGAAGAGATAGGAAACAGGTGATTTTACCAAAACAAAAAAAGGCAGTCGTTACACTACCCATTTTTTTTCCCAGATCGCTCCAGTTAAAAAGTATCCTTTTGAAACTACCATTGCATTACTGTAATAACACCCTTACGTTATGCTACGAGCTTATTGGCCTTAATTAGTTTTTCTGGTAAAGAAAAAGGATCTACTAAAGCCAAAGTTTTTTTTTTTTTTTTTACAATGGAAAACTTTCAGCCAATCAAATCTTCTAAAAGGGTGAAAAAACTACATTTTTAGGCAAAAATCAGCAGGTCCCGACCTATGGATTTTTTCAAAAATCAAAAATGTAAATATATCTTGACATTAAAAAGCTTTTGTAGCTTAGCTGGTTTTTTATGTCTAAGATAAAATTTTACGCTCTTTTGAATAATGTAGAAATCAGAGTAGAATAATAATGAAGATTGATGACTATTGTAAGAAAGTCAAATTACGGTTTCTGTTAGGGCAAGTATATTTTCTACATAAAAAATAATAATTCTAAATCAATAGAAAGATGCGCCTTCAAATTCTGCATTGATTGTAAATTATATTGTATAATAGAATAGGTGATATAAAAGACTTTAATTTAAAAAGAAAGAAATTTGGACCCAAATCTCAATTTTTAGGTCCAAAAAACAGAAAAAAAAACAAATCAGGATACAGACATATTTTGTTATACAATGCTAAATTCCAAAGAAGTAGAATTTAAAAACTAAGATTTCTATGCATTTAGATTTATTATCTTGTATATAAAAAATATACATGTCTTAATAGAAGCTGTGCTTTCTCGCAATGACTATTAAACTTTATAATTATACTACTTTGATTCTTACATCATTCGAAAGAGCGTCAAATTTTACCTTAGACATCAATAAAAAGCTAAACTTTAAAACCATTTAAATACAAAGATATATCTGCATTTCTAATTTTTATTTTTTTTTAAGCTGTGAAAAAAATTCCATTTTTTAGAAAAATTTGCTAGTCCCCCCCTATGGATTTTTTCAAAATTCAGAAATATCCATACATCTTTAGATTAAAAAGATTTTAAAGCTTGGCCTTTTAATGACACATGTAGAATTTTGCGCTCTTTCTAATGATGTAAAAATCAAAGCCAAGTAATAATAATAATTTATGTTTATTATCAGAAAACAAAATAAAGTTTTTATTAGGGCAAGTATATTTTCTGTTTCTAAGAATATAAATCAAATTATTTAGAAAGATGCGCCTTTAAATTCTGCACTTTCTGTATATCATATTGTTTAATAAAATAGTTGATATAGAGGGATTCTACTTTGACAAGAAGGTATTTTTTGTCAAAATTTAGGTTTCTGGGACTGAAAAACGAGGTGTATATAGACCATGCTACATGCACTCTCCATTTGTAGTGCATGTAAGGAAAACAGTTTTTGTTAGAAAAAGTATATTTTTTACATATAAAAAAATACATCTTTATATACAATTATCTGCCCATATAAATTTAGAATTTTCTGTATATAGTATTGTATAATGAAATAGTTAATATTGAAGGACTTTACTTTGACATGAAAGGTTTTCTGGGCTTAAATATGTGGTGTCTGTAGATACTAAAGTGGTGTGTGTAGTTTATATGAGGCGCTATTATTTTTAAGGGTGAAAAACAAACGGGGTGTCCATAGGAATTTAAGCAGTGTGAAACGTTACACACCCCATGAAAGTAGACTAGATGCACTACAACCCCCTATGGACGCCCCGTTTTTTACCCCTAAAATGAAAAAAAAAATCGAGATATGGACAAAATTTTCTTTCTTGTCAAATTAAAGTCATCTTAAATCAGTTATTCTAATATACAACATGATATACAGTCGATGCAGAATTTAAAGACGCATTTTCTCATGTATTTGGATTCATAACTTTAGATATGAAAAATATACTTGCCCTAACAAAAACCGTAATTTGACTTTTTCACAATAAACATTAATCTTTATAATTATTCTACTTTGATTTTTACACCATTTGAAAGAGCGTCAAATTTTAAATTAGAAACCATTCAATATCTTTGCTCTAAAATTCTTATAATCCCGAGATATATCCACATTTAAAACTCTTGAAAAAATCCAAAGGTCGGGACCTGTGGATTTTTACCTAAAAATTCACTTTTTCCCCTTTTTCCGATGATTTGATTGGTTAAATTTTTTTCTCGCCTTAACAAAAAAAAAAAAAAAAAACCTAGGCTGCAGTTAGGGATAGAAGTTTCAATGCACCAAAAAAGAGTCTTCATCAGCACTAAAACCTTCAAGATTGTCAAGGCTAGACCATTCTTTTATAGAGATGACTAAAACAGTAGGCAATAGCTTAAACTCTTCGTAAATTTACGTACAATACTCAATAGTTTCTAACATGAAGCATGATCGACTTTTTCTTGAATAGCGACAAGTACTGGAATAAACCGGCTTTCTGCGAGATTTACACAGTAGAATTTACCCCTTTTTGTATCAGTCCATTCAGTTTGTGTTATAGGGTAGCTACTTTCTGAAGCAGTTTCACCTATGATATAATGCCTGTAAGATAAACATACCTGCAGAAACCAATCATAAAAACCCTCAAATTGGTACCTTGAGCACTGTGAATCCTTCTAGAAAAAAAAAAAAAAAGTTAAAAGCACGCTGACTATTAGATTTTTTCTGCCACGAAAGGCCATGGATGAGTTGAATCGATCGGTTACTATCGATCGCTGAGAAACTTACACGTGTTTTGACTAACTGGAAAAAGAAATAAACACTAATTCAAATAAAACTACTCGAGAGCTATTTGTGCAAACTATGTATACCTTTTTCTTTATAGTTGTTTCTTTTTTTTTTTGTTATATAATATAAAAAGGGTCTTACTCTATGATTGGCCAAAAGAATAATTAAGAAATAGGCCAGCGATCAGGGTTTTGCCTTTTAAAGAATTGATTCGTCATGTCTTAATATTATTTCTTTTTCTGGTGGCTTGATTATTCGAAGATCAAATCGAAAAATGAGTAAATTTTAATATGAGATTTAAAAAAGAAACAAATTTGATAAGCAACAACAATTCAAGTTTATTTTTTAATTCAATGAGTTTTTTAACATCCTTTTACAACTTTGAGCTTATACAATTCCAGTATTAATTGAATAATTATGATTTTAATTAATAATAAAAGCAATTGATATATTATGTGGAACAATAAAAGGATACTACTAGTTACCACTAAAGAGAGTGTAACAAAAAAAAAAGACATTCTGGCAATTTCTTTTCCTCTCCCCCCACCACCACCACACCTAATTAGAATCCCGTTTGTCAAATTTTAATTATTCATCAAAAAGCAGAAAATAATTACTCATCAAACCAGATAATAATTATTCAGCATTTGGACTATATAAAAAAAAAAGTTTTTCCTCGATTCTTTTTTTTCTTTATCAAATTAATTTTCTTTTTTTTTTAAAAAAAAATATGAGTACTACTAAAGCTATTTTCTCCCCTATCAAAGTCGGTAACTTTGGACTCAAGCATCGTGTTGTGCTTGCACCTTTAACTCGTTTCCGTGCCACTACCGAAGCAGTCCCTACCGATTTACAACGTGAATACTACGAACAAAGAACCACAGAAGGAGGACTTTTAATCACCGAAGCCACTTTTATCGATCGTCTTGCCGGTGGTTATCCTCGTGCACCCGGTATCTATAATAGTGAACAAGTCGAAGGATGGAAGAAGGTGACAGCTGCCGTTCATGAAAAGAAGGGTGCAATCTACTTACAACTCTGGCATATCGGTCGTGCCGGCTCCAAGTTCCTTAACCCTAACCAAGAACAAGTCGTCTCTGCTTCCGATATTGCTATTACCGGTAAGACACTTCTCGGTAACGATTATGAAACCCCTCGTCCTCTTGAGATTGATGAAATCAAGGAGATCGTAAAGCAATATGCTCGTGCTGCCAAGTTAGCTGTTGAGGCTGGTTTTGATGGTGTTGAGATTCACGGTGCGAATGGTTACCTTATTGATCAATTCATTAACACAAGCAGCAACAAGCGTACTGATATCTATGGTGGACCCATTGAGAACCGTGCTCGTTTCGCTCTTGAAGTCGTTGATGCCGTTGTTGAAGCTATTGGAGCTGAACGTACCGCTATCCGTTTCTCTCCCGGTGGTGCTTTCCAAGATATGAAGGATGATACTGTTGTTGAGACCTGGAGTTACTTGACTTCTGAGCTTCAAAAGAACCATCCTGACTTAGCTTTCCTTCATTTTGTTGAAGCTCGTGGTGATATGTTCAGTGAAAGTGTAAATACGATTGATTCTCTTGAACCTTATCGTCAAATCTGGAAGGGTCCCTTCATTAGTGCTAGTGGTTTCTCTAATGCCACTCAACAAGCGATCGATCTTGCTGAAAAGACTGGCGATTTAATCGCTTTTGGTCGTGCTTTCATTGCTAACCCCGATCTTCCCCAACGTCTTGCCAATGGTTGGGAACTCAACAAGTATGATAGATCTACTTTCTATACTAATGATGCTGCTGGATATACCGATTATCCTTTCTATGATACCAAGAACTAAACTATTATTTTAAAAAAGATGCTATTTATATATATATATATATCATTCCTTTTTTTTTAGACGTTCACTTGTAATATTAATAAAATAAAAAAATTAAAAAATATATTTGAAGCCTTTTTTTATATATATATATAAGCTATGGGAAGCTTATTTTAATTACTGCCAAGGGTATATACAAATAAAATCCTGTGCATTTGTTGGAAATAATTTGAACGCTGCTAGAATTAGTGAGTTTTAGTAAAACAGGTAACTGCGGACTTATTTTTATAGAGGTTTTGCTCTTGTAGGCCAATGCACTGGTAAATTATGTCTCAATAAAATAAAAGCCTTTATATGCAGTATGACATTTTAAAAATGTATGTATTTTTAGATATATCCCTCCTGAATTATCTTTTTTATATCTTATTCATTGAATCTATTTTAAAAAAAAATACCATTCTCTTGGTGCATCTTATATATACATATAAATATCAAACAAATTGAAGATCGAGAATCATTTATATCCCCATTAAAAAAATATATATTTTGCAATTCTTAAAACTGTGATCCCATATAATATATATATATATTATCGTAAAAGCGATTCCACAATCGGGTTATATCCACAAGAAAACAACAAAACCAGATTATTAGGTACATTTTGAAAAAACTATATATCAGGGATAAAATGAACTTAAACGAACAAACCGTTACATTATATAAAAACTGATGGAGCACAATGTATTTATTTACAGAACTTTTTTTTTGAATCTGCTAACCAAAAAGGGTCATCTCTTTCATCGTTTTTCAGTGATGATGCCAGTATCTTTTACTGAACAATCTAGAAAACTTGGGCGATTCCTTCCTTTTTTTTAAAAAAAAATAAAATAAAATAAAATAAAAAATAAAAAGTGACTTTTTACTCATTTCATTTGACTTTACAACAAAAAAGACTTTCTAAATTGTAGTTTTACATTTTTAAATTTTTTCTGGTTGTAAAATAATATATTTCGAGCTTTATTGTTTGGATTAAAGGTTTATCAGAAGCTTTTTTGAAAGATGTGACAAAAATAATTGTGTAAGAAAAAAAAAATCCCAGAAATAGGATTGTGTGAGAAATCAAGATGTTGAGCGATAGACCTTTGCCAAGGATGGTTAAAAGTCATACGTTGTAGGCACTACGGTACACATGTACTCTTTCTTCTTTTTTTTTTTTTGCACTAAAAGATGTATTAAAAAAATATAAAATGAACTGATAAAAATTAGTAAAAAAAAAAAGTTTCTAATAGTAGTTATAAGATTAAAGTTATTGTATATAAAAACGTGGTGGTTCACGGAGTTAGACCTTATATATACTAGCTACATAATATAAAAAAGAGTTGTGAAAAAGAGAGGGAAAAAAAAAATATGAATTGTACATACACACTCTAGAAGAATTTCTTTTGATTTTGTGTCAAGTTTTTTTTTTTTTAAAAAAAAACAAGTGATTTAATAGAAAAAGTATACGATGGATTTACTATTAAAAGAAAAGATTACTCTTTTTTCTATTCAGGCTTACAATACGTATTACAATGAAGTGTAGGACATGTTTTTTTTTGTGGTTCTAGCAACACAATAAGATTGCTTTTTTGAGTCAAAAGTATTAGCAAGATTAAACGCACATGCATCAAAAAAAAAAACCATGAAATCAGACTCCATAAAAAATTAGAATCCCGGGCTAATAATAAAAAAAAAAAAAAGTAGTAAGTTGATCAAAGCTTTTTAATCTATACATATTAAGCAAAAACGGTGACGATTTTGATCGGTCCAAAAGGTTTAAGGCAAAAATGATATAAATAGGAAAACATCAGGGTAAATTTTTATTTTTTTTTTGTCAAACCACAATAAATGAAGCTTATTTTAGAAGTTTAGGTGATACACAGGCACATTTCTTACTGTTCTTTATAAATACAAAATAAACAATTGAGTGACAGATCATACCATTAAAATAGAATTGAGCTTTCTCTCTCTCTCTCTCTCTCTCTCTTTGCGGCAAGAAAAAAAAAACTCATAAAATGATAGTGATATGTTTTTTTCTTAAAAAAAAAAAAAAAAAAAAAAGTAAAAAGAGTAAGTAGTAAAAGAGCCAATAATATAAAAATTTTATTTTCTCGGTATATATGATGATACATATTATATATTTTCTTGGTGTGAGAAAGAGCGAGTGTTAAAAAAAGTAATATACGTGTGTCCTGAATAGGTAAATCATAAAAAAGTAAATGGAGAAAAAGTGAGAGTCCGATAAAAGCGAATTTTATATTTAAACTTTTTGTGAGCAAAAGAGAGAAAAGAGAAGGTTTTTTTCATGTGTAAAAAATTGTTAATTTGTTTCAAATACGAAACTCTATTATGAAAAAGCTTAATTATCCAAAATATTCCTTCTGATTTTCCCTCCTCACTTTCTGAACTTTTTTTGCCGGCCAATCATATTATTTTTCCATGTTTTTTTTTGTTCAAGTAAAAAAGAGAACAGATCTAGATTCAAATTGTTGAAGTGAGCCAATATTGATTAAATACTCGGATTTGAGATATGTTCTTTTTATACATGATGTTACATATGATAGATAAGCTTACTTTGCTGTATTCCGTTGTTAAGTTTGGAAGATTACTTTTTTTTTTTTTTGGCAAAGCAATCAAAATAGAGTTGCGGTGCTATCCTATAATGGTTGGTTCAATTGTACTACGCCTGTCAGCATACTTAATTCATATACAAAGGTCCCTCTTGTACACGTTATGTCCCATTCATATTAGCCATCAAGTCATATCAGACTTGTATAAGGCTTAACGATATGGTTCAGAGTATATATATAAACAGCTGAAAATAAAAAGAAGGTTTTAAACTTTTTTTTTTCAAAAAAAATTTAAAGTTGTCCCTAAAGAAAGCCTTTACTGGAACAGGTTTTTTCTTCTCTCTCTCTCTCTCTCTCTCTCTCTCTCTCTCTCCCTTAGTTAATCAAAGGATAAAACAAAGACTTACAAAATTTGGATGTTATGAGCTAAAGATGTAGAAGCAGTCCTTTTATTATATGAAACAAAAAATGTGTTATACAGAATTGTTCCTGAAATTTTTTTTGTTGGTCTTTGCTTTTTTTTGTGTTTGAAGTGTTATAAAATTATTGAAACGGAGAGAAATAAGAAATTAGGTAACCATGCTACGAGAAAAACCTCATATGATTTGGGGATATCAGGTGAAAATTGGGGAAACTACTTTATAAAGTAATTCAACTCATGAAAAGCTTAAGAAAGTATGGAAGAACTATTTACATTCTCTTTTTTTTTTTTAAAGAAGTAAGTGAGTGAATAAGGTAGTTTTTCCTCACGTAAAAAAGAAAGATCATGTCTCTTTTTTTTTTTTTTTTTTTGTTAGAATAATAATAATAAAAAACCGCATGTTATGTAACTCAAAAAGCTTACTTTTTGATGAAAAGTTGATCGATTGTGGCGGTAATTTAATGAAGCTATTGTCTTTTAAGACCCAGTGTATAAACATTTTCACAATATCCATTGGGAACTTTTTTTGTGTATCCTTTTTTTTTTTATTTTTGTAATCTTCTTTTTTTCTCTTTCTTTTCCTTTTTTCTTTCTTTTCTTTTTTTTTTTTTTTTTTTTTTGTAAATAATAAATAAATAATGACACAAATGGAAGAACAATATGGTCGTTTACAACGTATGCAACTCCAAGATATTTCAGAAGATGATATGATGCATCAACCACCACAAAATAAACCACGTAGTAGCAGTCCTAAAGAAGCCTTGGCAAATTTGACACAACATGTACCTAACGAAGAATTAAAGCAAGCGATTCGAGTAGAGATTAAACGACTTGTGACAGATTATGACCGATTGATTTCGATGCTTCAACAACGTTCAGAGATATTAGAACAAGAATACGAGAATTTACAATTGACAGAAGATAGTTACCAACGTCGATACGAAAAAGCAGTACGAGAAATGCAATTCTATAAAAAGAAATACGATAAAGCGTCTGAATTAAATAAACAATTTGCTGTGATCGGTAGACCTCGAAGTCCATCCATAGATTCAACAAATGGTTCTTCTCTTCTTGTGGATAATACTAAAACTTTTCCTACCAGTCCACCTCCTTCTTCTTTATCAGGTTCAGAAGGAATGCATCAAACTTATTTACCTCCACCTCCACCTCCACCACTACCTACTTCACCTTTACCTTCTTTGGATAAAAATAGACACCTTTCTCGTTCTTCTTCTTCTTCTACGACTTCTTCAAATGCTTCTGGATCACCTTATTGGACTGCCTTTAATAATTCAGAACTCTCACCTGCTCCTTTTCCTCCTCCTGTACCTCGTCTTCGTCAGAATTCTACTCAAGGTACTTCCATTCATTCTTCAAGTACAGATGGTGATAAACAAAGTGCTTATGTGCCAAGTAGAAAAGGTTCTTGGCAACAAATGCAACCCTCTACGTCTTCTGCTACTACTACTACTACTGCTGCTGCTGTTGCTGCTGGTCTGGTACCAGCCATGCATCCTATTCCTACCGTCACACGTTCTGCTACAACCACAAGTCAAGCAGCCGTTATAAATCCTAATCAAGTGATTCAACAACGTCGTGTAGACCCTATTGCATTCGGTGGATCTGATGCATTTTGGGAAACCATTGCAAAAAGTAAAACAACCGATACAACAATTGAAAAGATGATTAGGTAAAACATATATATACAATATACAACTTGCTAATTAAAAAAAGAAACTAACCTTTGTTACACTATCTAGTAACTTTTTAAGACGCGGTGGATCACCTAATACGGCTAAACAATCGTCTAGTTATAAATTAGTGAAATATGGGTATGGTATGCTTCATACGTTGGTTGCAATTAAAGCACCAGTCTCGATGGAGTTATTACTTTCTCATGGGGCGAATCCAAATGCAATGACATTAAGTCAGACAGAAGAAGATAAAGTGACACCAGGTTATTTGGCTGCAAGTATGGGCTGGCTCCCAGGACTTCAGATGTTGGTGGAAGCCGGAGCCGATCTCTGTCAAGCCAGAGGTGGTGGGTTGAAAAATAAGACGGCACTTCAAGTAGCGGCCGAACATTGTCATGCATCTGTTGTTGAATATATTGTTTCTTTGACACCACCTAAATATCATGCACAAGTCGATAGTATGGGTAAAGTATATTATGATGAAATTCAAATACGAAAAAAAAAACCTAATATTTATATTTCATAATTCTAATCTAGGTGCTAGTGCGCTTCATTATGCAGCTACATCAGGTCATTCCGATCTTGCTTTATACTTGATACAAAATTGTCAATTACTTGTTGATTTAGCGGATATTCGAGGCGAGACACCGTTGCATTGGGCATCCAGGCATGGTCGACTTGAAGTAGCGTCTTTATTGATTGAAAGGTTTGGGTGTGATTATAATGCATATGTTCCACGTAAAGTAGCTACACCTTATGACTTGGCCAAGGCAGGTGGACACAAGCGGTTGATTGAATATTATAAAAAAATGGGTGCACTTACATCGAAAAAGATGGATAAAAAACGAGAAGAAGAATTAACCAAGGTTGTACCTGTTCATTTAGAATCTGCTTTATCCAAGAATGGTTTATTTGGGTTTTAAAAGAATATAATATATGTGTGTGTGTATATATACACAATTTTTTTTTTTTTTTTTTTTTTTTTTTTTTTTGCCGGATCAATGAATAATAAAAAAGCTGATTCCGAAAAATGTCGCACACTTTTTTTTTCTTTTGGTTAACTAAATATGGTCATCCATGATGGTGTTCTTCTTCTCATATTGTATTTTTTAACGTTTCACCATTTTATTTTTATATATATTATAAAAAAAAAAAAAAGGAATTTTATTGCTTTCTTTTCCTCTTTTCTTTTTTCTTTTCTTTTTTATACAAGTATAAATATATATAAACATATATATACATATATATATATTACAACACCAATAGAAATGGTAAGTAACCCTTTCCGTTCAACAACATCAAAGTGGAGACATGTATCAACAACCACCGAATTAAAAAACGATATCTCGACAGCCATCTCCACACCTCCTTCACCACCCGATTCAATCACGACAAATAAAAAGAAGAAAAAGACACCCAGCGCACGATTTAATTCAGATAGTTTATTAAATGGTATTGGAGATTATATATTCCAAGCACCTTTAGGAGATGGAAAATTTAGTAAAGTTATATTATCTACACATTACCTGACAGGATTAAAAGTAGCTATCAAGGTAAAAAAAAAAAAATATAATAAAGAATATATTATTTTTTATTTTATTCATAACTAAATATGGTAATTCGCATGATGATTTTTTTTTTTTTTGAGCAGATGATCAATAAAAGAGAACATCCATACCGAGTTATGTCACGATTAGTACGAGAAATATCGATTATGGAAGTATTAAATCATGAGAATATTGTAAAGTTATATGAAACGTATGAAACGGCTGATACACTTTATATTGTGATGGAATATGTACCTGGTTATAATCTAGAAGAGTACTTGAAATCAATTGAGAAAAGTGCGATACCTGAACATCAAGCGCGTGATATATTTCGTCAGGTGGTAAAGGCTGTGGATCATTGCCATTCTAAATGGATAGTCCATCGAGACCTAAAGGTAAATATATATATATATATATATATATGGAGGGGGAGGCATGTTATATATATATATACATATTAATTTTTTATTATTTTAGACCCCAAATATATTATTAACGCCTGAACATCATGTTAAAATTGCAGATTTTGGATTAGGAAATCGATTTGGGTTACAACGATTAAGAACAATGTGTGGTTCCTTATTATATTATAGTCCAGAAATTATGACTTCAAGATCCTATGTAGGGCCTGAAGTCGATTCTTGGTGTTTAGGTATCATGTTGTATCGAATGACAGCTGGTCTGGAGCTCTTTTCACATGCAAAAAGTGAGTTTTTTAAAGTGATATAATACATTTAAAAAAAAATTTTTTTTTTTTAACTTGTATTTAAATAATTACAGCAAAGGCAGAATTAAGGAAATTAGTCATTAGTCACCGTTATAAACTTTCATCCCACTTAAGTCCTGAATTACAAGAAACGATAAAAAAGTGTTTAGCGATAGATAAATACGATCGACTCAGTCTAAAATCTTTTTTAAGTAATGATGCATGGTTTAACGATTTCGGTAAATTAGCAGATATATTTGAAGAACGTGTACCCAATGCTTTGTATCACGCGAACGAAATCACCGAGGCTTATGGTGGAAGTCGTCATCATCATCATCATCAACAAGATCAACAACAAGTCAGTTATTCACAAACAAGTAAGAAATTATGTTTACAAGATTTACAAGATGAAAAAGAAAGAGGTGTCAAGATAAAGAAGACGGTGATTTATCATATCACCAATGCATCAACATATTTTACAGGGACAGCCCCTCATGCGTCAAGACAACCGATTGATTTAGATGGTCAAAAGGTAGCCAAGACTGAATTACATGAGCATATTCTCAAGACGCTTGGACAGATTCGGTTACAGCATGTACATCATGTAGCGGATTTAGGGTCACCTATCAGTCATCTGTTTCGAAAATTCAAAAAAGTAGATGTGATGGATAAAAAAATCCGAAAATCTTCTTCGGCATTGAATTTATCACAATTATATCAACGTGTTGCAAAAGATCATATTAGTTATTATACGATGCAACCTCCATTGGTACCTACAACTACTTCTTCAACTACTTTTGTATCTGATTATTCAAGTTCTACATTTAATTCCTCTACACATACTTTTGAGCAGCAACAACAACAACAACAGAAACGGACACTGCCGTCTTCTTCTTCTTCTTCGGGAAAGAATCGACTCACCAATCGACTTTCCATGGTATTCTTTTCAAATACTCAACCTGAATTCAATTTAAATCAAGAATATGGGTTCATGGATCCAGAACAATTGAATCGAAATCAAGCTGAAATGATTCGAATTGTACGTTTAGTATGTGATATATTAGGTATTACTTATTATCAGTCTACTCGTACACAATTGATTTGTTTATTGACACTTAAAAATACAAAAAAACATACATCACCACCTCCACCTCCACCTCATCATCAACAACAAAGGAAACAATCTTTATTATTTCGATCTAGATTATATCCTTCTACAGATAGATTATCCGATATGAACAGAAAACAAAGTAATTCATTTATTAGCGATAGTTCAACAAATTATAGTGGTACAGCAACCACCACCACCACCACTCACCCAGGTTGGTTCTCAAGGCAAGTGTATCGGTTGTCAGCTCAATTCTCATCAGGTTTGGATAATACAACTCAACTCTTTACGGTCTCTTCACACGGTCACGATCTATTGAATTTGGGTCGAACCGAACTTGAACAACAAGTACAACAAGAAGAAGAGCAACAGCAACAGCAACAGCAACAGCAACAAGAAGAGGAAGAAGAAGAAGAAGGTACTAGTACAACAGCAGGAGGGGATGGGGATGGATTTGTGACATTATCCATTGATGTGGCTTCGATTCAATCCAATAAGTACAATGATGATGGGTCTCCTGTACAAGCCGTATCGTTACGTTACTCAAAATTAAAAGGGTCAAATAAAGTGTTTAAATTGGCTAAAGGTTGGATACAAACTATCTTGGCTCAAAATGACGAGATTCAACCTCGTATGATGAGTAGGTCAGAAGTGGATGCCTATATAAAGTCAGTTGATTTAGAAACAGCAGCAGCAGCAGCAACTACTACTACTACTACTACTACACATTCACATCAAAATGATATCATTAGAGTCTAAAAAAAAAAAAAAAGCACATATACACATTACACTCACTTATATTAACACATATTACTTATATATTACTCTTTCTTTTGTAACATATACATTATTACATACTATATACATAACATTTACTATTTCAAGCCACACTTTTTATAAAATTGTGTGGGGAGATATATAAAAAAAAAACACACTTCTAAATAAAGAGAGTTGTTACACTGTAGTAGTACACGATCTCTTTTTTGTTTTGTTTTTTTTTCACAAAAAACGCACTACTACTACTACCATCAGACATTTATTTATTATGAAGCATTGTGTAGACAATATCAGGTCGTTCTTTTGCTAACCACTTTAATAATTCATAAGCAACAATCATTCTTACTTCTCTATCTTGAATTTGAGCCTTTACCAACTGTATTAAACGAAGAGAATGAATCATGAGTTTAGGTTGTGAGTCAAGTATTTGATGCGTGAGTTCAAAATCCTTTGGTGGGATATAAGTTGGTTTCATGATCAATAGATTAATTGCGTCAGTTAAAGAAGTAAAGAATTCAATGTATTCTTCTTGAGGCAACATTTTGTTTCGATGTGTGTGTGTGTAAAAAAAAAAAGAAGTAATGAATTAAAAAAATTTATTGTTTTTTATAATGTAGAATATATGTAGTTTATCATGAATACAGCCTATTGTACATGTTTTTGGTATATTACAGCCAATCAATTCGTTAGAAAATGAGCAAATACTAGTTTATTTTTTTTTTTTTATCCCTGTATACCCCTTCTCTCTCTCTCTCTCTCTCTCCCTGTCTTCTTTTTCTCAATTAAGATTTTTGTTAGAAAGCATGATTTTGTTACGTTCAAGAAATGTCAAATATTTATCAAATCGAGTACAGTATTTTTCCAAGTTTTTTTTTATATGAGCATATATTTAAATCAAATTCGGAGTCTTAACCATCTAAAAAGATGATAAATACATGCAAACTACTTTCGAAACCAACCCCTTTATTCTTTCATTCCATTCATACCATGTCAGGTAATAGAGAGAAACCTTTTGTTATTCTTTTTTTTTTCTTTTTGTATTTTAAAACTCGATCTTTCTCTTTTTTTATTTAGATTATTCAAAAGAAAGACGTGTTGCTATTGAAGCAGTTTTATCAGCTAGTAAAGTATGTCAATCCGTATTTCAACACTTGGTTGCCAAGGAGACTTTGACTAAGGATGATAAATCACCTGTAACAGGTAATAGAAATAAGAGAGCGGGTTTATTCAAAGTACTCATACAATATATATATAGTGGCTGATTTCTCTGCACAAGCTATTGTGAATACTTGTCTTAAACAACACTTTCCTCAAGATCCTATTGTAGGAGAAGAAGATTCAAAGGATTTACAAGGAGAAGAAGGTAAAGTGTTGAGAGAAAAAGTGGTTTCTTTGACCAATGGTGTTTTGAGCGAAACAGAAAAATTGAGCGAACAACAAGTAAGTTGTAAATCAAATTTTACGCGTTTTTTTTTAAAAAAAAGATAGAAAAAACTGAATCTATTTAAGATCTTGGATGCGATTGATCGTGGTAATTATGCTGGCGGACCCAAAGGTCGTCACTGGGCATTAGATCCAATTGATGGTACTAAAGGATTTTTACGTGGAGGACAATATGCCGTGTGTTTAGCATTGATTGTGGATGGTATTGTACAAGTGGGAGTGGTCGGATGTCCTAATTTACCTGTGAATTACAAGGAGCCAGAAGGTGAACGTGGAGCATTATTCATTGCAGTACGTGGTCAAGGTGCTTATCAACGTAAATTTAGTGATGAAAAGGAAAGTCGGATTGAATTTGCAGATATTTCATCTACCGCCGAATCTACATTTTGTGAATCGGTTGAGGCAGGACATTCTTCTCATGGAGATGCGGTTGAGATTGCTAAATTGTTAGGTATTACGCGAGAACCAGTTCGTATGGATAGTCAAGCAAAGTATTGTTCAATTTCTAGAGGAGATGCAGATATTTATTTACGTCTTCCTACAAGTAAAACTTATGTTGAAAAGATCTGGGTAAGTGTGTAAATATATATCTGTATATATTTTTTTTTCTTATATAGATTTACTTGTACTATGTAGGATCATGCATCCGGTAATGTCCTTGTAACTGAAGCAGGAGGAAAAGTAACTGATATTCATGGTCAACCTCTTGATTTCTCTGTTGGACGTACATTGGAAAAGAATAAGGGAGTGATTGCTTCTAAAGCATCTATTCATGATCAAGTCTTGAAAGCAGTTCAACAAGTATTAAATATTTAAAAAAAAAAAAAAAAAAAAATTTGTGATTTCATATGATCTATTTTTTGCTGCCCCCATGTTTGAATCGGTTTTTTAATTCTATTTTTCTTCTTCTTTCTCTTTTGTTTGAAATATTGTTGAATAATAATATCAATAAAAAAAGGTTTTATAAAAAAAAATAACTTTTTTTTTTTTATTTTAAATAAGAAAATTAACAGATCAATGGTAATTATCACAACACACTTTTTTTTTTTTTTTTTTTTTTTTTTTTTCTGTATATATTTTTCTTTCTTCAAATAGGAAAACTTACATTAACCCTCAAAAGGAATATTAACACATTCTTAAAATAAAATAAAAAAAAAAAAAAAAGACATGAGTCCAGACGTTCCAGGCTCATCACCTCATCCATACTTTGATGAAAAAGCAGGCGAAAGAGAAAAAAGAATCAAAAGTTTATTTGAGGAATTAGATTATAAAAAGAGAGGATATTTAGATGCAGAAGCTATTCTCGGAGGCTTTCTAAAACTCACCCATTTACCAGCTCATACGCGCTATGCAACCGATTTGTTAGCAAAATGTGATACGGCTCATGATGGCGTGATAGACTATCAAGAATTTAGAACGTACGTGTTGGAAAAGGAAAAGGAACTTTGGGGTTTGTTTGCTGAAATCAACCAATCCGATCAGCATTATAGACTTCTTCCATCTGATTTAGAAAACGCTTTGAAGGCTGCTGGTATTCACGTCAGTAAAGAAGATATTTCGAATTTTATGCAAGTGATCGATACTGGTAAAAAAAAAAAAAAGAAAAATAGCCTTTTTTTTTATTTATTTAATCTTAAATATATATAGAGGGAAATGGGTATATTGATTTTCATGACTGGAGAGACTTTTTATTGGTAAAAAAAAAAAAACAAGAAAAAAACATATTTTATTATACAATATTCATTTTTCCTTGTTAGTTATTACCTCGTGAAACGACTATTATAGAAATATATCAATACTATCAAACTTCAACACAACTTACACACGATGCAGAAGTAGTGATTCCTCATACGGACGAAACAGCCAACAATGCTTATAAATATTTAGCAGCAGGTGGTATGGCGGGTGCAGTCTCACGCACCTGTACTGCTCCATTTGATCGACTGAAAGTATACCTGATTACACAAACCGTTTCCTTTTCAAAACAAGCAGCAGCAGCAGCAGCAGCTACAAGTAGTCAACCTCCTACGCATCATCAATCCGCTATTTTGACAGGACTTAAAAACATTTATCATCAAGGAGGATTTCGTGCGTTTTTTGTAGGTAACGGATTGAACGTGATAAAGATCGTACCTGAATCCGCTATCAAGTTTTATGTATTTGAAACGACCAAATCGATCCTGGCTGAACTGACCCATTCAGAAGACAAGAATGCTATCCCGGTCGGTGCAAGATTTATTGCAGGTGGTGTAGCAGGACTCTGTGCACAATTTTGTATCTATCCGGTCGAGACGTTAAAGACACGAATCATGTCTTCCATGATCATTGAATCCAACGGTAAGATGATGGATAAGAAGAGTAGTGATGCGTTCAAGTCGAAACAAAAGAATTTGATCTTGAATACAGCAAGATCAATGTATACGACAGGTGGATTAAGAGGCTTTTGGCCTGGATTGACTGTGAGTTTGATGGGTGTGTTTCCCTATCAGGCTTTGGATATGGGTATTTATGAAACCTTAAAGGTCACTTACCTTCAGTACATGAATAATCAAAAGGATGAGCATGGGAAGGGTAAGTCGCCTAATGTGCTTGTGCTTTGGGCTTGTGGTATGGTCAGTGGGTCGATTGGTGCTACAAGTGTGTATCCTTTAAATATGCTTAGAACAAGGTAACAAATATAAGAATTAAGTATGTGTGCGATTTTTTTTTTTTTATACTAAAAGTTTATACTTTTTTTTTTAGATTGCAAGCTCAAGGAACACCCGCACATCCATATACTTATACATCTGCTTGGGATGCTGCAAAAAAGACGTTACGTGCTGATGGTATTGGTGGGTTTTATAAAGGTCTAGGCCCTACTTTGTTCAAGGTTGTACCTTCTGTTAGTATCAGTTATGCTGTGTACGAGTTTAGTAAAAAAACTCTTGGGATATCTTAGAGAAAAAAAAAAAAAAAAAAAAAAAAAAGGTTTATTCCTCTCTCTCTCTTTTTTTTTTTTTTTTTTTTTGTTAGAAATTATGATTTTAATTATTTTCGTAGAGTTTATTATGTAAATAAAAAAGCACTTTTAAAAAAAACATGCCTCTTCTATTATATTATTCAGTCCATTAGTGGAGGAAGAAATGACGGAAGAATGAGCGTGTACATAATTCTCATTTGCATATGATAAATACTCTTCTACTGCATATTATTCGTAATAATTGTTACCACATTATTCCAACAAAATAAAGATGTAAAAAAAAAAGAAAAAAGACATGAGGTATTTTAAGAGTAACTTTAAAAAAAAAAAGGCTTGATATTTATTTATTTATAATATTTGACAAGAGGTTTGGAGAGGTATCAGTATATATAAAAAGGCAACTTTAAGAGTTGAAGGCCTTTTGAGCTTCACCCTTCTTTTCTTGGGCCTTGTTACCAGCTTCACCAGTAGTGTTACCAGTGAGAGAGTTGACAGCACCCTTAACAGCACCACCGACTTGATCAGCAGCACCTTGAACGTAACCAGTGACATTGGCAGCGGTTTCTTGAGTGTTACCAGCAGCGTTTTGGGTCTTACCCTTGGATTGGAGAGATTCATTACCGACGGCACTACCGAGAGTATCCTTGGTGCTACCAACGAATTGGTCCTTCTTAGCTTCAGTTCTTGATGGGGCAGACATTGTTATTTGTTTAAAAAATTTAAAATATAAATATTTTGATAATAAAAAAAAAAAAAAGTAATTGTTGGGAGAAATCCAATGGGTATTTATACATAAAAAAAAAAAAAAAAAAAGGCTTTAATCTATAAAAGGGTTAAAGAGTTTTTATTGTGAAAAATCCGTCATGATGATTTTTATAAAAAAAACTAAAATTGACGTTATTCATGTGTAAAAAATTATTAAAACTCATTCTAATTTTTAACGCGTTGCACCTTCCGTTGATAATAAGTTACCATAACCAAACCCTTTTGGACCAAAAGCTTTTGAATGACAAGCACGACAGTAAAGATCAAAATCATGATCGACCAAGCTTGTAGAATCTAATCTTTTCCCACATTCACAACATTTTAAACAAGCTTTATGGTACTTATTTCCTGCTCCCAAAACCAATTCAGCTGCATAAACGGCTTTTTTACATCCTGTACAGATATCGTTCTGTGCTTGAAAGTTAAATTTACGTGGAACATAACTGGTCTTATGACTCAAGTAACTCGTAGTCGTGTTGTTGTTATTGTTCACCTTGGGTTGCGTATTATTATTGTCATGATCGTCTTGCTGTTGTTGTGTTACTTGAGGTGGTTTTGGTGGAAGCGTGGGGGGACGTGCAGGGACTGGAGGAGGTTCCCGACGTGCAGGTAAATCAGGTTTATTGTTGTTGTTGTTGTTAGGAATCACTGGACTGGATGATGATGAAATCGTCGTAGGTGAATTCAAGTTGTTTTCTTGTAAGATTTCACTTGGCATTTTACTCTCGGTACTTAAAAAGGCAGCTCCTCCAGCTAAAAAAAAAAAATATATATTTAAAAAAAAACACACGAAATCATGACGATACAATAACACTTTACCAAATCCATATCCTTTCGGTCCCCATCTACGAGTGTAACAGGTCCTGCAATAAGCCTGAATATAGAATGAATTAGATCAATTTTTTTACTTTCAACGCGCTAAAATATGATTATTATAATTTACTTCGTTTTCTTTTTCGGTTAAGTTAGTAGAATCCAATCGTTTGTTACACTCCTGTTTTAAAATGTGTTCAATTGGTTTATTTAAGATATTGTCATTATCATTTACTTACTTTACAGGTTAAACAGTTATTATGCCAAAATCCACCGGGGCCAAGGACCTAATAGTACTAACCTTTCAATACTCATTCCCTTCTCTCTCTTTTTTTTTTTTTTTTTTTTTTTTTTTTTTTTTTTTTTTTTTTACCTGTTCTGCCATGTAGACAGCTTAATAAAGTTAAAGCGTTAATATTATTTAAACACTTGCTTAAGTGAATGAACTTACATTTATTGCAACGTGGGCATTGAGGTGCTCCTCCAAATCTAGGTGGCATGATGAAGTATAATAGAATAATAAAGAGAGAAAAAGAAAAAAAAAATAGTTCAAAATTGGCCTGAGTCTAAACACAACTGTTGAAAAATGAACACATTTTTTAGTTGGGTATCATGGTTTATTATTATTTTTCAGTAGAATGAGTAGTAGTAGTATGGAGCTTCTACATGTATGAGGAGCAGTATTTTACAAGTCCTTTTGTAAATCTATAAACATAACTCTCTCTCTCTCTCTGAAAGATCTGTTTACTTTTTTTTTTTTTTTTTTTATTCATGCGCTCTTTTTTGTTTTGTGGTTATTCATGTTTAATCATATTATATTGTACACAACGGCTTTCTTTTTCTTTAATTCATGCTATAAATATCAAAGCAATGGCACTTACTTTTATTTTAAAAAGCTCAGTCTGTTGATAGTACTTAATAACAATTTATAGTCAAAAAGCATTATTATTGTTAATTTTTCGGGATTATTTTTACTTTTTTTATTTTTTAAACACGTCTTTTTTGTAAAGAGTTATTTTCTAAGTCTAATCCAAAACATCGTGCCCATTGGTCATCCGGTACCAAGGACCCAAACAACTTCTTCATTTCCTGACTTAATTTATCTAATTCAATAATGATACTTTCCATCATAACTACATAAGCATAATAGACCATGTAACATTCATCCTTGACCGTATCACCTCCATCCTCATTATTCTTTTTCAAGTCAGCAGTAATCTTTGGTAACAACTGAAGCTTCAACATCAATAATTCTCTCGTCTTTTCAGCCGGTGGTAAATAAGGCGGTAAAGGTGTCTTTAACTGTAAAGCAGAAGCCAAAAGATAAAAATAAAGCAAAACATTGCCTGCCATCTCCATCAATTCATAACTTGCAGGTAACATCAAATCGCGTCTCACTTGTGTTGCCCAAACATCTTTCAGGATCACGATACGAATGGACAAAAACTTATCTAGGATACTTTGACATGAATTCAACATCGACTCGTAGGTCTTGACAGGGAACGGACCTTTTAATCGTGGTTCATTCGGTGCGTAAGCTAAAAGGCTTTGTAATTCGACAAGGGCTATTTGAAGTTCAAGCTCGACATGTTGGAATTGAATCGATCGTATCTCGTTTCTCTTGGCTAAGGCTTCTAATTCTTCACGTGATGTGATGGTTCGATTCACAGGCGGTTCGTTCATGCTGCTTCTGGAACTTGAAATCACTTGTTTCACCAAGTGACTATAATTGTTTTCTTTTGTTGGATGTGTTGGTGTAGGTGTAGTAGTGCAATCTTCAGAGTATTCAGATACAAGCTGTTTATAGAGCCATGAAAGTCGAATGAGTAAATCAGATAATCCCTTTCGCATCTCCTTTCTGGCTTCAAATGGCCAGATATAAGCCGTGACAATCAATCCGATCAAGACACCCGCTGAGACAGTAGCACATCTCATGAAAGCCAATTCAACCACGTCAATTGAAACATCCTCATTGATATGGTTGAACATGAAAGGTACAATCAAATTATATGACAAGAGTGAGAACATACCGAACCTACCATGCTTATGGTTTAAAATCATCCAGAAACAAGGTACAGAAAATAACCAAGACATAAATAATAATAAGGGACCTTGATGAGGTAAAAATAAATAAAAGAGAACTGCAATCACGGATCCTAACATGGTAGCAAATACTCGTAAAACAGCTACTTGGTTCGTAGCACCTACTGTGGGTGACATGACGGCCATCACAGTAATTAATGTCCAATCCATTTTCCAGTCCAAGAAATAAGATCGTGTCGCGGGTATAAATGCCATCACTGTGATAGCAAGTGCAATCAAGGCGGATTTGGCTGCATATCGAACTGTATGTCTTCTGAACCATGAGAAAAATCCCCAAAGGCTTAATAAGAATTTACGAACTCTTGTCTTTGGTTTAGGTGTATGAAGTGTGTTGAATGTATTGTTGTTGTTTGGTACAAATGAGTCAATTGAACTCTTTTTGGTAATTACGGGTGGAGTCGATTTTTTATTTGAAGTAGTAGTAGTAGTAGTAGTATCAAGTAGTTCCTCTTCTTCCTCGTTATCTTTTGAGTAATCTGGCTTTGAGTAAAGACAGCAACAAAGACACCAAACTATATACAAAAAAAAAAAAATTATTTTTAATGATTCCATTGTTTTTGTCTATATATAAAACTTACATGGTGATATTAAATACATTTTGATCCAGTGCCATACACCGCCTTTGTTTCGTTCTTTTTCATCGTATTCATACACTGTTTGTACACATTCAACCAAGACCATTAATTCTTTAGCAAATTCTAATAAGCAAAATACAAAGAAATATACTAAAAATACGTCCTCGGCAGGAAATTGATTCATCAGATGAGACTGTAATTCAAGAGGATCGATCGTTTCTCTATGGTGTGCTGATTTTTTCTTGATACTGTTCTTCATTTTACGACGATACATACGTGTTAATGCAAGCTGTTGAGATTCTTCAAAAAGTGACATGGCCATGGCTAAATTCTGTCTCAACAAGTTGAAAGAAGGTGTTTTCTCTGTTGTTGTACAAGTAAATCGACTTTGAAGATGAACGATTGTTTGTTTACATGTATAAGCAAGTGATTTCATAGGAGGTCTTACAGTTTTAATAAACTGTACAAGAGCACCTTCTTCTTCTTCTTCTTCTTTACTGGCTTGATGAAGATTTCTCTGTTCTTGTTCTACATGATAATAACCCCCTTTTGGCTGTTTTTGTGTTGTCTTTACATAATCATCTTCTTCCTCGTCTTCAACCGAAGTCTCATGAAGGGGTTGAGAATGATAAAGTTCTCTTTTGAATTCAGATTCCATTTTTTTTCTTTGATCGTTTGGTTTAATATGGTAAACTTTCTTTCTTTTAATAATTTCAGACTTTTGGTCTGCTTCTTCTTCTGTTGCATTTTTAGAGATTGAGCCATAATTATCGTTCTTTTTGCGATCTGTGTTCTTTACTACTTCGAATTGTAAACCGCAACTACTACGAAGACCACCTACATGTTGTGCAAGTCTTTGGAGACTTGAAACGATTGTGTCATACCCCTCGGCATGTTTCCATATATGTAAATTATAATATTCGCGTTTAGCATCCGCCAGAGATGATTGTAATGAGGTGAAACTTGTACGATGTGAATTAATTGCAGTCTGTAAGTGTTCGTTTGCTGTAAATTCAGGTAAATCTGAGTCCAATAAAAATGACTTTGTAAGTAACTTTAATAAGATTCGAATGGCCATGAGGGTATCATTAATATCTGATCTAATAATTTGATAATAAAAGGGTTAGAAAAAAAAAAAAAAAAGAGGAGTTTTTGTAAAGATAAAATGATTCACTTTTACTTTAATTTCTTTGTAGCGGTCATAGGCCAAACAAACCAACATACAAAAGCAGATATTGCAGTACCAATTGTGACAATAGCAAACATCTCTTCAATATACGTTCGATTCAAATCAGAAGGTACAACGGAGCCTTCTCTTACGAGGACGGGAAAAATCACCATAAAAAATAAACCACATCCTAAAAATAGATGATTAAATTGTTATTTTTTTTTTTTTTTTTTTGCTCGTCATGATATAAACAATTGCCAATTTTTACCTGTTCCAATTGTAGCCTTATTATAGTGTGCCTTAATGAATGATAGTACAAAAGTGCTACCGGCTAACCAAAAACCAAGTGTGACACAACAGGACGTTACATAATAACCTTCGGATCTCAAAAAAAGAGCAATGACCATACTTAATAAAGACAACAAGAGACCGCAAACAGTATATAGGAGACCGTACCCAGCTGCTTCTACCATACCTCCTACAGTTTTTGAAGGGTTAAAAAAGACGGTGACGGTTGCTATAACATGACTTGATAACCTTGCTGTACCCAACATTTGATTTAATACTGGGACGAAAGTGAAAAGTGAACCTAATAGATATGCAAAACTACATTTTAAAACCATCTTTTGCTTGTAGGACAAACTGAATACATGACGTTTTAACCAAGAAAAGAGAGAAATGAAAATAGAAAGAATGCAATTTTTCTCTTTTGGACTTTGTTCGTGCTTCTTTTTCTTACGGGAACGATTTAAGTTATCATCACTTGGTCCTTCGCTATCGTCTGGTTGAAGCTCTTGAATGATCGCTTCACGGTTAGTTGAAGCACGTGATAAAAGTGGTTTTCTTTCACTTTCCATTAAATGATTATAAAATCTAAATAATGTCGTGAGTAATTTTATTATTATAAATTATTATTATTTCTCAACAAATAAAGAAAAACTTACTCGCTTGCTTGAATTTGATTACTTTTCATATTTCGATTAAAATCATCGTCACCGTTCTGATAATAGGAATGATTATAATTTCCTCTATATTTCCTTTTACTGCCGTGTTCCATAGGAGTCACTATCGGCATTGTGGATAACGAAACAGATCTTTTTTGTCTTGTACCATCATCTAGTACAACTTCATAATCTTCACTATAATAATCATGAAAGTAAGATCCAGCTGGAGATTTAGATAACATACCACTGTCCAAAGAACCATAATAGAAAAAATTACTAGCAATGCTATTGTTTGTATGACTATGTACAAGTGACATGGGATGGATCATCATACTACTACTGTTTGTTGTTGGCTGTTCTAAAGGGTGATGATTAGGTTGCACTATATCACTGCTAGTTTCTGAAGAACTTCTTGATATTAAATTAGGTGGTTTTTGGTATTTGTAATAGCTATTTTGTGATGGGAAAATGTTTGTTATTTTTGAAGATGAAGGCTCTTCGTGGGTATTAAATCGGTTAGACGCTAATGAATGTTTATAGTGGTTCTCTCTTCTAGTTGAATATGATCTATCTTGTTCTTCTTCGTCGTCGTCTTCTTCTTCTATCTCTCTGTTGTTATGATCGTCATCATAGTTTTCTATTGCCGTATGAAAAGTTTGGACGGAAAACGCACTAGTACATGATACTGAAGGAACAGGACGTATAAACGAATTTTTATTACTGAGTGAAGGCGAAAGTGTTGGCCTAGATACATTTTCATTTGATGTGGGAGCTTTAATTCCGCCTGGTGCTAAATATTGACTCACCATTTTATGTATATCGTGAGTTGATCAATTAGGAAAATGATTAAAAAAAAAAAAGGGAGAGAGAGAGAAAAGCAAAAAAAAAAAAAAAAAATTGGCGGTGTATGTTTATTTATATTTGTATAATGGCGTATTCGTCGTCTCTGGTTACACTTCTCCTTTATTTTTTTCTCTTGCTTCAGATGTTACTATATAAAGAACTTGTAGCTTTATTATTACAGTTTCATAACAAAGAATTATGTAATTTACAAAGAGAACTTTGTCTATTTTGATTGAATTTCTAACCTTTTTATTTCAATAAAAATCTTAGTACGATTAAAAGTAAAAGGATGAGCTGATATATATATATATATATATCAATTTTCTTCAGACTATTGTGTTGACTGTTTGTGAAACTAGATACGAATATAATTTTGAACAAGAGTGACGTTATTTGCCTCACGGTATACTGTATCACAAATCCATTTTCATTAAAACGAATAACAAAAATAAACTATCCCGTTACCTAAATTAAGGTTAAACGTAATCAAAAATAACAAAAGATTAAATTATACAATAAAATAGGGAAATTTGTTAGAATGTGAATGCTTACTCAGGGGAAAAATTCAGGGCCAAAGTGTTTAAGGACTTTTTGCTATTGTGCGGCACATTTATGAAACCTAATTAAAGTTTTGTGCTCAAATTATTAAACCTGACGAGTGTAACAATAGAGTCTTTTTTTTTTTTTTTTTTCTGTTACATCATCATCTTTTCCTTTCTACGTTTTAATTTAAAGACGTGTTTCTATTACTTTCCACAACACTTGCAAATAAAGGAACTCAACTCTTGGGTTTATCCTTTTTTAAAAGCGGTTAAAACGCGCTCTGTGTAGAAGGTTTTCTAATGCATTGAAGTCCTCTCATTTTCTGTGGCTTCTTGTGAATCTAAAAGAGAAGTAATAATTTATAGGCTTTATTAAGTCCGCAAAGTATAGCGTCACAGTTGCTATAATAAATGCATACAACGTTACAAAGTAACAAAATGAAGATACTAGATCTTCACATGTAGCCGAAACATGAATTTAATCTATATCAGAACTCTTAATATTATCACTTTGTGATGTAAATACGATACTAAATTTCAGGAATGAAAAAGATAACTTTGTAATTTTTTAGGGATTATAAAAAAGGTTCAAGACTGCCCCTTAAAATAAGATAGGTGGCACCAATATTTCTCAGAAACACATGAATATCTTCCCAAAGGCTAGTAATAAATATTTCCTTAATTCAGTTTACTAGTACTATTACTACCCCCTTTCAAATACCTTCATTGTTTGGCTTTCATTTGTGTTAAATTACATCTTTATTCAAAGTAATCTGTAAAAAAAGGTTTAGTAACAGTGATATATATGTTACTCTATTACTAAGAGCAAAAAATTTATTTATAGTTTTTATTTTCTCACTTTTTTTGGGAATTTATTGTGTTTTTCACTTTGTTTTAAATCAATAGTTGCCCATTTGTTTACTAAAGACGATACTATTTTCTGGAAATTAGTTATTAAATAACTTATTTCAAAAAACAAAACATAAGTATCATCTAATACTTTTAGTTGATGTCTACATAATCTAGTAGCACTGTTTATCTTCACAACTCTTTTATCTCTTTACTATTTGCTTTATACTTACAAAAATTATATTTTATGGCTTGTTGGCTCTTATATATTGCCATTAATAATAATAAAAAAAAGAATGATATAATAGATTATTCATTAATAAAATGCATTTGTATAGGTACTGCTGTGTAAGTATTCCTGAGCTATGCTATGCCAAAATATACAGCAGAGCCGCTTGGAGTAGATACTGCTATATATAATAGATACAAGTATCTAGTTTAGAAAGCGTAGAATTCAAACGTACTGCATAAAAGTTCTGCAAAGTATGATTACTTATGTAATAGATACAAGTAACATAATCACTGTTGTCAAAGTAATTCTAATAAACTGAACTTATAATAATAAATAAAATATAGTAGGTAGTAAAAAGATGATCGTCTTTATCGATTCGTATTTTTGAAATTACTTTGTATCTGAATTAATGTGGTACACAGCTTATTTAATTATAGCTTTAACAACATGGTATTTCTGAACAGTTTGCTTCGTATCGTTCATGAAAAACCTTTTGCATTTCCCAACTCCGCCGAAAAGGAAAAAAATGCAAAAAGATATTAGTATCTGTGGGGTTTGAACCCACGCCCTCTATCGAGGAGGGGATCTTAAGTCCACCGCCTTAGACCACTCGGCCAAGATACTATTTGATGATTTGTCAACCTAAAACATTAATAAGTAGCAATATTTTTACAGGTCACGTGATTATCACGTGACCGTGGCGTTACTTTTAATATAAAATATAGTTAAATAAAGGTAGAAATTTTTTTTAACAACTTTGATGACAGTTACAGACCTAATAATTATAAGTTGCAGGTATTTTAGAAGAAGAGAAGATAAAAAATAGTTGTGTGTGTAATTATTCACTTTCGAAAAACAATATAAATATCCCCCAACTTATCATAAATGAAGCAATTAAGTACGACGTAAAAACGACGATGAACAATAATGAATAATTAAAATTAATTAAATTTTTTCTCATTAAGCCACAATGTCCACATAAACAAAAAAATAAATCACCAAATCGACTATATATTGATAGCCAGGTCATGTAGAGAAGCGAGACCAAAACCAGAATGATGATCGATTTAAACAACTTTCATAACAATAAATATTTTTATGTACCAATCAGCCAATGAGCATCATTAAAGCACGTGACTATCACGTGATTAAGTAAAATTTTACAATTATAATCTTAAAAATTGACACAACAATCATCAAACAGTATCTTGGCCGAGTGGTCTAAGGCGGTGGACTTAAGATCCCCTCCTCGATAGAGGGCGTGGGTTCAAACCCCACAGATACTAATATCTTTTTGCATTTTTTTCCTTTTCGGCGGAGTTGGGAAATGCAAAAGGTTGTTAGGTTTTGATAGTCTAAGTAAGTTGGAAGATATACAATGTATAAAATATAGTTCGCGTGAACGCCAGTTCCTGTTGTATAAGCAGAACGACTTAAAATGTTATTATTTATATAAGAAAAAAAGATTAAAAATTACAATGAACTATTAAGAAATTGAAGGGAATCGATTTTACAATTTTAAAATAAAAATATTATAAAAGGGATCAAATAGGTATTGATAAGATAAATCTTTTAAGATTATTGCGTAAAGTAAATTGATTGATTTTATTGTAAGCGTCATTTTTGGGTTTTTATATATATTTTTTAAAAGCAGAGAAAAAATTTAGAAAACAGAATTCGTACGTGTAACAGATGTTGTGGTAAAGGATAAAAAAAAAAAAGATAATAAGGCAAAAGTAAAAAAGTGAGCACCAGTTCCTGCTGACAAGCAAAGCAACCTAATAAAATAAAGTAAAACAGAGATGCAATTTATACAATGAATAGGTTAGCTAGTACGTATTCGAGCAAGAAAATTTAAATGCAAAGTAAAAGTAAAGAAACGATCAGTAAAAAGATCAAGTTAATATTAATTGTTTTAGTTTGAGACAAAAGGCAAATTGATTTTATTGTATTAAAAAATTGGAGTATTTATATATTAATAATTTTCTTATGTTTTCTTCTTTTTAAATTGTTGGTTCTTTTTGTCGTATTTGCGTCATCTCTAATTTATAATATAAGTAGATCATCAGGGTTATATAAACTAAACATTATAATAAAAACCTGACCCATATATTCATATTAATATACATGTTTAACATTATATACTATTATTATTATTATTAATATCTTGGACCAAAGGAAATATTCTACATATTCAATGCAACATACACAAATTGACGTAAAATAAGATCAATGGAAAAAACCAAGATTAAGTAATAAAATAAAATTGAGAATAGAACAAAAGAGAATAAAATAAATACTCTATTATTATTAATAGAAGATAAGAGATAGTTACTGGTAATAGTCTCGACACAAACTTAGCTACTTTGAGTGCTGGGGTAAGAA